>JAYEVE010001252.1:0-329958 GCA_036346375.1 Guadua angustifolia
CACCACCGCCGAAGACCACGGAGTCGACGAGCCCTAGACAGATCCAGTTGGCATGCCACGCCAAGGCCACGTTGCGCAATGTCGATGCCACGCCTCGCATTGGTGCTTGCAGTGTTTGCTAAGGTATCGCAAGTGTGGCAACATGGTCAACCGCCACATCAACATCTATCAGTCCCACGCATCATTCGGTGCTGCTGCCGTAGAGCCAGTTTACCATGGATCGACGAGGCATCGTGGACCTAGTTCATGGACTCGGGTCCACATGTTAGCCGCTATAGGATTTTCCAGGATTATCTTTATTCGGAAAATTCGGTTTATGACATCGTTAATTGGATTTTCAACAGGAAAATAATTCGGGAAAATATATATTTATTCTTTTTTTCTAATTTTCAATTTTTTGGTATTTTCTTTTATTCAAATCTTTCGAGAACACCGTTCTTCATACTAGCTTCGATTGAGGTGATTCAAGTTTCTAAAAACTTGTAAAATTAAGATCTATTCATTGGTGAAATTAATTTGACCTTTAGAGTTTGTTTGCCCTCTGGTTTGGTATTTATTTTGTGTTTCATCTCGATTCGCGTATTAGTCGAAGTGCCAAGCTCATTCGTGAGCAAGAAGTTGATTCAAGGCCATGGTCCAAAGCAAGAACAAGATATTTTCCAATGCAAGTTGTGCTTTGATCATGTTGAACCTAGTTTTACAAAAAGCTATATTGTTTTAAACTACTGCATGATATGTTATGCTTAGAACTGTTTTCAAATAGTTTGGTATCTAGTTATTCAACTCAATTGAATTATACCTACCTTGTTATTTGTATACCATGTTTATTTGTCACACTAGGATGGTTCATTATTAGTTAGTTACTATAGGTTGGTTTGATCATTTGTAGATGCTTAACCATGCCACGTTAAACTCATGTCTTTGGAATATCAAATCAATATTGACTAATGGGATATGGAACATGTATATGAAAAGATATGTCATATGTGTTCATACAATGATATTGAGTTGTGGTGACATGTGATGTCTCGCAACGATGTTGAGTTGTTGATGGCATGTGTTGCAAGATAATCAACTGAGGTGGTAAATGATTTAGACTGGGGCATATGGCAAGAGCTGTGAATTGTGGCGGGCCAGTGTGTCATTGGGTTGATATGTTAATATGATATATGAGTGATGGGAGGTGGTTTTCTGAGTGGATTATTGGAAGTATTGCCTCGGCCAATTAAGGACTTAACCTTAAGCCTTTGAACTAGGCCAAACATGAGACCACATGTCTAGAACGGGACATTAACCTGCAGTATACTTGTATTACGCTACACGGTTGGATTGGAGGGTTTACTCCAATGGGCATGGAGCAGAAGGCTCGTTGTGGCTCGATGAGACACCGGGTATATGGTGTTGATTGGAGGGTACACTCTTTTCTCTCACAATGATGAGCTCCTCATTAAAGTGGAAGCTGGGGGTGGACATACTAGGTCATATCCCAGGGTTAAGGGGATTTACTCACTAGGTAGGATGGTACTTGTGTGCCCCACTGTAAAGGTTTTGATATGGTCTTCTAGCCACACATCAATGGGTAGGTGACATAGCTTGGCAGTATAGTTTGATCATATCATGTGAGCAAAGTGTGTAACGTCTATAGAGTGAAAATATATTCGAATAGTTGTGTCCCTAACTATGGACAATGCTCAAGAATTACAGTTGTCGGCGTATTTTCCGACAGATATCCCCCTGGACGGAGTCCAGGGTTCGATAAAGGGGGTTTGCGCGGCTAGACACCCTACGAACTCTCTCACGGAGTATGCACAGACTAACTCAAGAACACACTGGTTTTCCTCAGGTTCAGGCCCTCGGATGGGTAACAGCCCTACGTCCTGCTCTGATTCACGTTAGAGTGAACGAAAAGGATTACAATGTCTGCTAATCTTAGCTCTCTATGTGTCACTATTTTTTCTTCGTCTTTCGTCCCGTCCCCTTTTTGCCATGCACCAAAGCGCCCTTATATAGGCCGGGCCGGCTCGGGCAACAAGGGGAGCATGACATCAAGCTGATTACACTCATTCATTACACCAATCACTGTAGCCCCGTCCCTAAGCCTCATTATCAGCGCCACGACATGGCCTCGCCCGGTCCGTCCAGGAAGCGACGTGCCTGTGATGGGTTTCGTAAGGAATGTCAGAGGAACAGGCTATCGCGTCGTCAACAGAGTCAGGCACAATTAATGACCCCGACAAGGTGTGTTAGGGGGGAAGACTTCGGGGCGAAGCCTTCCCGCTCACTTGGCGTACATCTCCATGCCCGATCGTGCCTGCACACCATGTCGCAGATGGCTCACCACTGGCGCCGAGGCCTAATCGCTTGCCGCCAGTGGCTACGTGGCCGGCACTGGCGTCGAACTCGATCGCGTCACTGCTCGCCAAAGCCGCCACGGGCTATGAGCCAGTTTATATATGAGAAATACTTGAAAGTTATTATTACTATTAATTGTTTTACTGTTATTTCAATCTAATTATTGTATTCAAATATAAATGATGCTTTATTGCAAAACAACCATATCAGCCATATCTTGGAATAAGCCTTGCATATAGTTATATTAGAGTTGCATTCTATGAACAACTTGTTTAGTGCTTTTAAGTACTCACCCTTGCTGCAACAAAATCATCAGTTGAAGAAAAATCTACACCAACTTTGGAAGAGTACCAAGAGGAGACAAACGTATAGGATACGAGCCTTGTTAGTTGCCAGTGGCAAATTGATGGGTTACTACGTACTTTTATTTCCGTTGTAGTTTACTTATTTATAGTTAAGCCCTACATGGCTTAGTCATCTAAGTTGACCATAAAGTCAGTCAACAGGTTTATATTTACTATATGAAGCCTTTTATTATGTTTCCGCTGTGTATGATTGTGATATTCATCTATATTGAATCCGTGTGCACTAGCATGATTTTGGACTAGTGCTGTATACACAGAGGGTCCGGATTTACTTATTCGGGTCCTGACATTGCACACCCCCATCTCTCTTATATATTTATATTATTCTCTACTATAAACTTAGACCACGTTATTTATAAAGTAGCTAATATTGCTTATTCTCAGGTTTATGGTACATGCCACCTTTTGAGAATGCGTGATTTTCTTGAAAATACCTCCGTTCTTGCAATTTTTTGTGTGATTGTAAGGAGCGTGCGTCTACTTCTTGTGTGGTCAAGTAGACATGGATCACAAGCATGTTCTTGGGCGAATTCACTTATCGCAGATTGATGTATTGAGACAGCAGTCAGTGCCATCGTGTTCGTTATGGTTCACAAATCCAAAGTTATCGTTGATCCACATCATGAAGATCGGTCAACCCAAGATCGAAGACTGCTTGTAGGGTAACCTTGTGTGCCACTGGGCCTACTTGTATGGTTCTTCCTAGTCACGAGGCGACCCTTAGAAAACATCAGAGACATGCAGAGGGTTGTCCACAGTGTCAGGAAGGCTTGTCCAGGGGGGAGGGGGCATGGACTTGCCTAATCCCGTGGAAGCACTCGGCTCCAAGGCACCATGTGTGATGTTCTCAGGAGCCACCACGTGACCGTTAGTATCTTATATTGCCTTATATAGAGATTCCTAGTATCCTAGATTGCCCTGTATAGAGATTTTTAGTATCATATATTGCCTTGTATAGAGATTGCCCTATATAGGCTTTCCTTTTATACCCTTATGTATATGTATATATTTTGGCCTATTGGCCTTATGATGAATACAAGTGCTATTCATAACATGGTATCAAAGCAAATTTAAGGTTAGGGTTCCACCAACGTTGCACTTGAGCCAAACACCACCTCTTTGTTGGCCGACCACAGCCGCTTTGTGGCTCTTCCCTCTGCCGTCTCAGCTTTCTGCTTTCTTCCACCTAGGATCGCCGCCCTCTGTTCTATTCCTGATGTGCCATCTCATGCTGAGCCACCTTCTTCAGAGTCTCCTCACTATGCTCTATGTGATCGTCCGTCTATTCAGCCTCCTAAGAGCCTTCATTTTGTTGGCGCAGCTCTTGCCGAGCCAACTTCTGACTACGATGCTATTATTCATCCGGAATGGCAACATGCGATGGCGAAGGAGCTTGCTGCCCTTGAGCACACTAACATGTGGGATCTTGTGCCCCTTCCTCCACATGTTCGTCCCATTAAGTGCAAATAGGTCTATAATGTTAAGACTCGCTCTGATGGTTCTCTTAAGTGCTAGAAGGCTCATCTCATAGCAGGTGGTTTTCAACAAGAGCATAGTCGTGATATAATGCGACTTTTAGGGGTGGGCATTTTTAAACCGAAACCGAATTACCGAACCGAACCAAATTTATCGATTATTTCAGTTTTCGGTTTTTGGTTCGGTTTTTGTTTTGGTATAATTCGGTTTTCGGTGTTCGGTTTGGTTTTTCGCTTTCAAAAACCGAAATAACCGAATAGCCCATGTACAATACCACTTTTATAATATTCTTCCTAAAGCCACTAAACAATTCTCGTGTTATAATACATTTATGCATATGTTTAGTATATTCATATGTTCTATTATGCTTATATTGTAATGACATATGAATATTGTGTGGGCTTATCCATACTCTTTGTTGCAATATGAGAAGAACTAAATCTAATCTACCTAGTGTAATTCATATTTCGGTTAACCGAAAAACTGAATTAACCGAGCCGAAATATTTCGGTTAATTGGCCGTTTTTATTTTGTCCGAGAAATTCGGTTCCTAGTTTTCAAAAACCGAATTATTTTAAAACCGAAAAAACGAACCGATTAAACCGAAAAAACCGAATGCCCACCCCTAGAGACTTCTGCTCATGTGGCTCACATGACCACTATTCGCATTCTTGATGTGGCCTCTGTTCGTGACTAGTCTATCTCTCAGCTTGATGTCAAGAATACCTTTATTAATGGTGAGATGCGTTAGGTCTACATGCACCACCACCGGTATTCTCTATCGAGGGCATGGTTTGTCGGACTTACCACTCTCTTTATGGCTTAAGCAAACCCATCGTGCCTGGTTTTGATGAGCAGTTTCTCATGTCTAATTTGGATCTCCTTCTCTACTTCCTTGGGAATGAAGTTTCTTCTACACATAAGGATTTCTTCTTGTCCCAAGAGAAATATATTGAAGATCTTCTTGAACGTGCTTATCTCATTGATCAACACACTACTGAGACCCTATGGAGCTCAATGTTCATCTTCGACCTAATGATGGTGAACCTCTTAAGGATCCTACTCGCTATCACCATCTTGTTGGAAGTCTTGTTTACCTTGATGTCACTCGTCTTAACATTTCCTATCTAGTGCATATCATGAGTCAATTCATTTCTGCTCCCAATCAGCTCTACTATAGTCGTCATCTTCGTGTTCTACAATATCTTCGTGGGACTATCTCTCCCCGTCTTTTCTTTCCACACTCTAGCTCTTTATAGTTCTAGGCATATTCTAATGCTACCTAGGCTAGTGATTACTTTGATCGCCGGTCTCTTTCTGCCTACTATGTTTTTTTGGTGGTTCTAATTGCTTAGAAAACTAAGAAACAAATAGTAGTTTCTCGTTTAAGTCATGAGACTAAGTTACGAGCTATAGCTCTTTTGACAGCAGAGATTACTAGAGGATTTTAGTGTTTCTGTTTATACACCAACTCCTCTTTTATCTGATAATACAGGTGCTATTAGCATTGCTCGAGACCTAGTGAAACATGACCTCACCGAGCATATCGGTGATGTATATAAGTTTTTCTTCCATTTTTGTAGTGCATATACATCAAAAAATATTGTATTGCATCGTGGTACATATAAACAGTGGGATAAGCTTGTATGTGGTAGGAACTGGATCCTTGGTCACTCATGTCACAATATTTGTGCAAGTAGTAGGAAACTATAAAGCCTAGATTATACCAACCTCAACATAAAAACTGAAGGCGAGCTTGCATATAAGCAATAGAATCCAGAATGATGTGTACCTGTTTTATGAAGAAAAACATTAGTTTTAGACAAAGACAATAAAACTGAAAATTTAGGTGTCAAGAAAATGTCAGACTTACTTAAGAAGTGAACATGTGTCTTCATACATGCCTCGAGCAACATATAATTTTGGCTGATTAATAAAAAACGTGAGAACTGAACTGACAACTACAAACAATTCTGCTGAGAATACATGTAGATAGATCTAGTCAAATACCTGAGTCCACCAGAAAAGAAATCTAACAATGCGAGCATTTGAACGCTCCAGTGCCCTTCGAATTGGTAGAAATATGAAAAATACAGCACTGAATATGTTCGGTAACATGTAGAGAGAAACTGCAAAATTATAAATCGATTCGCTCTGCCAATTTCCAATACAACTGCTGAAGAACTTGACAAGGCCTTTGGGATTTTGAATAGAACTTGAGTATGTTAAGGGAAGAATTATCAACCAGGCAATAGCTACAACAAATTTCAAAATATATCGTATCATCTGCGAACACTCCAGACTCCTCCAAGCCATAAAGTTAAGCACTATATCAAGTGTGGCTGAAAAAGTTTAAGAGACCAATTTTATAAATTGTGCAGCATTTTGATCGAACAACAAGAGCCAAAGTAGTTTCAAGTAATATTGAGGTTCCATAATAAAATCAAAATTAATTCAGGCATGCTTAAAAATTTGGAGTAAAACAAGATTAGAAGGTGCATAAAGTTCTCGAGTCCCAAAGTACATTCGTACCTTGAAGGAAGTTTAGAAATGCAGCTGTTATGAATATTGTCAAAACATTTCTGAAAACAGCTGGTTCAAAGATAGAAGAAAGTGATCCAGTAGGGCTCCAAGCGATAATTACCATGGCCTACAAGAAAAGAAACACATGATATGGCAAATAATGAAAAACATAACAACTTTTTATTCAATGACCGCCAATAGATATACCTGGAAAGCTAGTATAAAGAAAGCCCACATTCGATCAAAACTTCGAATAGGTGCAAAATGTACGAACTTCAACAAAATTAGTTTTGGACATCCTCCGTCTGCTACCTGCATGATCATGTTGCTGCATAGTGCATACAAGTAAAGTTAGTTCCATTCTCTTACCAGATACTAAATTTTGATCAAATTTCCTTCAGGAACATGCATATGAAACATTGAATGCAAATGCACACAAGTCCACCCTAAATCTAGATCACGTGTAAGCCAGATAGAAAATAGAAAACGTAGAGACAGGAAACAAAATGAAAACAAAGAAAAAGGTTAAGTGTGTTGGTTTTTCTTTTTCGGACAATGACAGCCAATATATGCCTTACTGGAGCGGCGAATGTGACAGTTTTTTATGGGGGCATTTTTTGAAAAGAAAAGTAGGATGTTTCATTCAGAGCGGAATGAAATCCTCCTAACATATAAGCACATAAAACAATTATCAAATAAAGGCACTTAAGAATATCGATTAATCCTGGCAAAAAAAAGGAACATCGATTAATCCTTGCAAAAAAAAGGAACATCGATTAATGTGATATCTCCCAAAAACTAATGTGACTTCCAAATCAAATGCATTCCTTATATTTACACTCAGCAAAATCTTATATAATGAACTAGTTTGCCATTGTGTTCATGCCCCTGCCCACCCATTTCCTCACTACCTATTTATTGCTAGTTTGTTTACGATAATATCCATTTCATTTCCTTGTATGTATTTCATTGTTAATATCTTTTGAACTGCTATCCTTTAGGTTTCCTCATCTTTGATCTGCTAACGTGTTTGTACCTACCATCCTTTTATGTTGACTTGTGTTTTTCTTTGGAGCAGTTTGAGAGCACAGACTGCTCTGTTATCCAGGACGGCAAACAAATTGAAGAGCAAAAATAAAGCATTATTATGTGGATGCATCATCAAATTGTCATGTACACCAGTACACAACGGGGATAAGGGCCCTCAAGACTGTTCAAGGTGTCTTTACCCAAGCGGCGCGATGGCGCCGCTAATTGGCAACCACATGAGAAAGGTAAGGGAGAAGAGGGAGAGACAAAACGAAAAATTCTTGTTTATTTCTTGCTTGACAATAATGATTACAATTGGCTTTCTTATATAGAGGTCTCTCCTAACAAATATGGATAAGATCAATCTAAATAATATCTTGCTTAACTAAGAGATAAGATACCAAGCAACCTAATAGATAGATTCCTAAATAACTAAAGCATTCCTAGCCATGCGGAGTGGTTACTGTTCATGCCCTAGCGAGGCATGGTTGAGGCTCTCTAACTCCATCACATGGGCCCTAATGGGCTGCGCATGACACAAATGCACTTCTATTCACCTCTAACCCAGCATCAACTAACATCAAGTCCTTCGCCTTCTTCATCATACTCACAGTCTTGGTCTCCTCTACCTCTATCCATGTGCTTTAAGCCTCGGCCTCCACCGTCTCCACCTCTAGCCATTGGCCACCCTGGCTTCCACCCCCTCTCCAAACATGCCTTGAACCACCTCAACTTCCACCATCTCTCCTAACATACCCCTACCACCTTGACTTCGGCCTTCTACCAACACGTGTCCAAACCTCTCCAATAACGCCACCTCTGGAAACCATATCATAACTTCCACCAGAACTACCAACAGCTCCTGCTCCATCACTTATCACCATCGTCGAGCTCATCACCACCACCGAACTCATCGATACCGTCCAACACTTACACCACAAGCACATCACCTACTAGTACAACCACCAACTCCAACAAGCACCTTCATTACCAACTCCAACATCACTACCACCTTCGAGACTGCCACTAAGTTCACTATTACCATGACCACCAAAGCCATATCCTGAGCAATCTCCTCCCCCTTGTTTCAAGGCCTTTGCGATGCCCTAAACCACTATCACCATCGTAATACCTTCCACCATAACCTTTGTTACCACCTCTATAAAGACCAACGCTAACTAAACCATTACATCAAACCAAACCAAATTAGCAGTCACACTAGATCCTACACCTCGGATCTGGTACACCTCCTTGTGCACCTAGCAAAGCAGTCCAACAGCAACACATAAACACGACACTTCCTCTTCTCACAGCAAACAGCAGCAGTACAACCTCCTTCCTTCTCCCTAGAAACATGTCTACCTCTCTGCCTCTTCTTTCTCCTCACCCTCCAGCAGATCGATCCCTTCAATCACCAATCAACTGTTGACGTGCATATCCACGATCACGGCTATCCTTCACACATCAACAGATTGCAACTCCAATGTCACAAACACAATCGATACCACCACATGGACCATCACCCACAGCAAGCCACACAAGAAAACTATGCGCACCAAATACCATAAACTCATCAACCTTCTCCCAAGCACCTCCTCTCCCACGCGAGCAGCCGTAGCACGCACTAGTAGGTCAAGAACTTTCTCTCCAAATCTATCCTCTTCTTCTCTCCAAATCAGCAGCCACCAAACCAGATCTAGCAGCACAGGCGTGGTCTTGGCGGGCTTAGCGACTCAATGGCGGTAACCCATGAGGCCCAACAGCAGCGGTGGCAGCAATAGCTCCACGAGGAAGCAGCATCTGCCACCGCGCCATGCTGCACAGCAGCAGTGTGCACACAACCCGGCCACAGAGAACCACTCGTGATGGGAAGGCGGCGGCGGGCGAATCGATTGAGAACTGACAACAACAAGTTCCACTCGAGGTGAGTGTTCTTTTTTGCTAGGGTTAAGGTTTGAGATGGATTGGCTTTGATACCATGTTGAATTTTTTTCGAAATAATAGTGTGTTGTCCCACATAGGACCCTCACACCCATTATTTATAGCTTTGAAGTTACAATCCAACTCTAATATGACTCTGAGTTGCATACAACTCGGACTCTTATTAATCTGTAATACTAACTGTCCAACAAAACTAATTTATTGGTCTAACACCCTAGTCCAAAATCCACTCATAGCCCAGCCCACCATAGGGTGGGCCCACACATGCATAGCACCCCACTTAATACTTTCATCCTTGCTTTGTGTAAAATAGTTAACCTAGAGATGTTATGTTTGGACCCAACAGGTATTATATACTACTACAGCTCACTTTAGACAAGCAATATGGGATTAATCCCACCACTACTCCACAAGGACCACATGGGCCCTCACACTACCGCGTTGGGTATTACAATTGCACCATACAAAATTGAATACACATTCTCCTATCGTATAGATGATACAACTCAACAAAAAAATTTCTCCAAAATTGTCAGTATCTTATTTCAATGTGGAACTTGCATTTTTTGATAAATCTAAACATTCTTAATGCAATCATAAATTATTTAAGTGAAAATTTGACAGCGTTTCTAGATAAGTTTACAACTTTACACAAAATGATATTGCCTACTCATTAACAATATGAAAAAGGACTAAACAAATCTTCAATATAAAACTAAATTCGCAATTCAGTTTACTAGTAACAGGAACCAAACAGCAAAGACTTATGTATTCAAAACTTTGAGCAAATAATGCAAGTGAATATTAGAAGTTCACAGCAGATGTACTATAGTCTATTCCCAATGTACTAGAAAGAATGGAATAAGTAATAACTATACTAGACAGAAGACCCCACAAATATTAACAAATTGATGATGTATCCTATGCTGTAGCATCACTTGTTGGAAAATCAAATAACAGCTTCTCATTTTATTCCAGATTGCAAATAGTTTTTGTTGCACAAAATAACAACGTAAAGGATTAATGAATAACCTGGATTTCATTTCTAGTTTTTGTAGGACCCACAAAAAAGTCAGCTGTGTGGTCCATTGGCCATCCAAGCTTTTTGAAGCATTTCTTCGACCTGAACGTGTGGAGGTTTATGATTAAAAGGTGACACAGTAAGAAATGCTCTTTTGCCTAAATTTCTTAGCTCTTACTGATAGGTAAAACACAAAAATGATCTGTTAGGAACAACTTACCAAAAGTACTCATTAAGGTCATCATAGTTTCTCCACTTTGAGTGGCTCGCAATACCATGTTTACTCCCTGCAGCTTCCTTTCGCATCAAATAACATTAAAGCAATAAACATCGCCACAGAACATTGAAAAAAACAATACATAGATATAACATCTGAGCACATACCTTCAGCATAACATTATAGATGGGTTCAATAACCAGCTGTAGAAATGCATCATCACTCCCCTCTCGGTGAAAGGGTGGGTCAAAATAATCTTCTCTTCCATCAGATATTATGTCATATAAATCCTTTGCCATCTAGCTCATGAATTTAGGGTGAAGAAGAATGATTAATGAGTTAGTTGATGTTCAAGGAATGCCCACAAGCGTTAGCCTTGGGGTTTGTTTATGCAAAAAATAATGTTGCATGCTGGCAGGGATTCCAATATTGCTACTGCCTAGCAACCGAGATCTTTTCTCGGTGAAATCTCTGGAAAATTTTGAAAATATTGATTTTTTTTTGTTAAATTTTCAAATGTGATTTTGGAACATGTAGAAGAGGCTAAAACAAGCCTACTTCAATAGTTAATGATTGCATATGGGTACGATAGGAATGCATTTCTTTTTCATGGGTATCATAGGAGTCCATTACGCATAACTTAGAAGTCGGAACTCTACAGTGACATGAATCATAACCTTCAGACTTGGATCAGAACTTCAGAAGACATTTCTTCTTCATATGATTTTTTTTTCACAGATACTTCTTCATATGATTTGATCATTGCTAATTTTCTATCCATACACTAGTATAATTGGCATAATATGAATAGCACTATGAAACATGTACACGATACAAAAGCCGATATAGCTCTACAGTGTATATAGCAACAAGATTTGATATTTACTGCCTTGTCAGCAATACTGCAGTTTGGCAGATACAAAAAGGAATTTTCAATAAAACAACAGACAAAACTAAAGGAAAAAAAAATTAAGGAATGTATCACAAATAGAAGTTAATTCGATTCGAAAAAAAGTAGAAGTTACCTCAAATAGAAGAACAGAGTAGTTACTTACATAGTGGAAAATATAACAAAGGCATTCAGGCATAAAGCGAACATTAGAAGCTTCACCCCAGATCAGCAAATACAGCCCTATGTAAAGAAGCTCTGGTTGTTGTGTGGAGGCATTGTTTGGAATTCTACAATGTGAAAATTCTTTACGATTAACAAGATTGATGATTTTGAGCAACAGATGTGCAACAAACTGTTATTTTACTTACTTGATGTTTGACTCCAAATGCAGATATTGGCACCAAGAAATGTAATTTTCAAAAATTTTCTTCATCAAATACATCACTGTAGTTCTATGTATCTGTAAGTTATATTAGAAGTTCATGAATAGTTTAACATTGATAAATTTATAGGAACTGAGAATCATATGCAAAAGGGCTCCAAGATGTTGAATTGATTAAATATTAGTCTGATAAAAAGAAGTTTATAAGAAATAATTTACCACATGATTGTGTCTTTCACCCTGGTGGGCATTACCCCCTTTTCTCATATTAATGTTGGCAAGCAGCAAAATCAAATGCTCCTTTTGATTCTCCACATTGCCTTTCTACAACAATGAAACAAAACATAGTATGAAATGCTAAACAAATAACAAAGAATGCTTTCACAGAGAACCTTGGTGCCTAGACACCCAACATGAAAATCATTTTTCCCATTAAGTACAGCAACTATACTAAGAATGAAATAAGTAAATTTAGTTAGCATGCCCCTTTTTATATTATTATTTATAGCACAATTCAGTGTTGGGATAGGTGCCGCAGCTCGGCTAATCAGGATCTTGTTATGAGAGAGAGAGAGGAGAAAAGAGAGAATCAACAGAGAAAGAAGAAAGAAAGAGGATCCATGAGAAAAGGAGGAAAAGAAAGAAAAAAGGAAGAATAAAAAAAAGGAAGAAAAGGAAAAGTAAAAGGAGAAACAAGGGTTTGCTATTTTTTATTGTTATTTTAATCGTATGTTTATTAGAGGTGCCACGTCTGTGTTTTCTTTTGACATTCGTGGAGATACGCATGGCATAGGTTTGTAATCGGCATTGCTCCAGTTGTTCAAACGAAATGACTCTGGAGAAGATTGAGGCTGTAAGGAAGCATGAGGACACTACAATGAAGGCGGCTGAAGAGAAAAGGAGGGCGATTGTTAAATAGACTTCCTCACTAGTCACACAAGGTGACATGACAAGCAAATTTCAAGACCTTTCAGTGACGAGTATGATTGGTCCGAGAGTTGGTACAAGAGCATCCGAATTGAAGCTGTAGCTGATGCCGAAAGATGTGAAGCTGGAAAGGAGCAAGAATTACCTGAGTTGGTCTTAAAGGGCTCAAGTAATTCTAAGCACTAAGGGGTTGGAACACTACCTGCAGGAGACTTGTTTTGAGCCTGTAGACAAACAAGCAAGGATTGGAGTATGTGGAACACCACCAACTATGTGGTGGTGGCTTGGTTGTTGATTTTGATGTCTCCATTCATCGCGCGAATGGTGGAGACGATGCAGAATATAGTAGAGATATGGAAGACGTTGAGCAACATGTACTCTAGGACAGGAGGAAAAGACTGTCCAGGAGTATGCTAGTGAGTTGTAGCAGCTATGGGCAGACTTGGACCACTATTATCCACTGCAATTAACATGAGCTGATGATGTTGAGCTTGGTGGATTGTGGTTGCAATGCAGGCAGGTCACACTCTTCCTGAAAGGGTTGAACCTAGAATTTGAGAGTAGGAGAGCTGCCATGTTTCACTTAGCAAACCTACCTACTATGAAGGAGGCTATTTCAGCTATGGTGTAGGAGGAAGTTTGACTACGAGTGATCAAAAGCAACAACCCAGTCAGATCTGCACACGCTATACCTGATGATAAGGAGTTCTACAACTATGGGGTAAGAGTCGTGTTTGTCCTCTCCCACAGTATAGTGGAGGCCGACATGGAGATCGTGGTGGTCAAGGTGATTGTGGAGGCCAAGAAGGAGCATCTAAGCATGTCACAGGTTCTCTTAGCCTATTTGTATCCTACATTCCATATACACATTCTGAAACCGTTCATATAGCTAATGGGACCTCTCAGCTTATTCAAGGTGTAGGATCTGTAGAGTGAATATCATCTATTGCTTTATCCTAGGCCTTGCATGTCCTGTCTTTTCTGGTTAATCTTTTTTTAGTTAGTTCCATCATCGACCAATTCAAATGCACTATCTTATTTGGCGAGGACTCGTCTATTCTAGGATAAGAGAACTAGGAATTGAGACTTGAATCAGGCGTAATGGATTGTGGTATGTGATCAGGTGGATACAGCGTTGGTTGTGGCTACAGAAGGTGTTGAGGAAGAGGTTTTGCTGCATCATCATCATTTGAGTATTCTTCGTTTAAGAGTTTGAGTCAAATATATCTTAAGCTGTTTAATAAAGTAGATAAGAGTAAACTTGTGTGTGATGCTTGTGAGTTTGGAAAGCATGCACGGTCTAGTTATAGTAGTATTGGTCTTCAGGGTTGTGAACCTTTTTTTATTAATACATTCTAATGTTTGAGGTCCATGCTCAATTACATCTGTGAGTGGTTTTAAGTGGTTTGTCACATGCATTGATTGTATACACGTATGACTTGGATCTATATGATGAAGCACAAGAGTGAGGTCCTTCGATATTTTTAGGACTTCCATGTGTTGGTGACTACTCAGTTTGATGCAAATGTTCGAATTGACCGAACAGACAATGGAACTAAATATGTTAATAAGGAGTTCGTAGCATATCTCTTGGGAAATGGGTTACTTCATCAAACTACTTGTCCAGGAACCCCACCATAGGTCGGAGTGGCTGAGAGGAAGAATCAACACTTGTTGAAGGTAGCACGTTTATTCATGTTTCATATGAATGTGCCAAAAAGATTCTTGAGTGAGACGGTGATGACGGCTACATATCTTATCAATCGCATGCCGTCTCGAATACTTAGGATGAAGTCTCTCGATGAACTTCTTTTGGGTCAACAGGAGTACAATGTTCTCCCTAAGGTGTTTGGTTGTTTGTGCTTTGTACGGATCACCGCCAACAGTTGGCAAACCGAACCTCAAGTCGTGAAGTGTCTTCGCTCGGATATTCTTCTAGTCAAGGGCTATAAGTTCTAGAACCCAATGAAAAGAAAATTGTTCGTGAATATGGATATAACTTTTAGGGAGTTTGAGCCATACTTCACGAGTAGCAGTGATTTTGGTCAATTTTTAGAGTTTCTCCAATCACTAAGGGTAACAGCCGAGAGAGAGAGTACAAGGAGAGGGGGAGTGATAACCGAGGGGGAGGAAGCTATTGTTGTGGGGACAATTCCATGTCCCTCTCCAAGTCTGGGCCTAACGAAATGTTCAAGAGATGTAATACTGAAGGTGTATCAAAAAAGATGCTTTATGAGTCAAGGGGACAAACTACAACCATCATCATCGGCACATGCGCCGTCAAATAAGCAAGTTCTACCGGAGGAACCAGGGAGATAGGGGGATAAGCAACAGCTACCATCAGCACTTGAGCAAGTTCAATCAGAGGAACCACAACCTGAACAATTAGCCATTACAATTGATTCATCCCAAATTTCTCCTCAAGTCTCTCTCTATCAAGTTCCTTGCCTCTCCTTGGGGCAAGTGCTAATGTTCCTTCTGATTCCTCTCATTTAGAGTTGCCTCTTACACAACATGGGGCGATTAGAGCTAATGCTGAAAAGCCACCACCACGATATGGTCTTAAGCATGACATTGCAAATTTCATCTCATATTCCAATACCTCTCCTATAAACAAAGCATTCATCGCATCTCTCCAGACAGTGCATGTTCCAAAGGATTAATGAGTTGCTAAGCAAGATCCTGAATGGAAGGATGCCATGAAAGAGGAGCCCGGTGCACTTCAGAAGAACAAGATGTGAAATATTGTTCCACTTCTAGCAGGAAAGAAAGTGGGATCCAAATGGGTCTTTACAGTGAAACAAACTCCTGAAGGCAAGGTGGACATATACAAGTTGAGCTTGGTTGCAAAAGGTTATCGTCAAACGTATAGGATAGGCTATGATGAGACTTTTGCACTGGACTATGTTGAGACTTTTGCACCGGTAGCAAAGGTGAGCACAATAAGGATATTGATTTCTTGTGTTGTTAATTTTGGGTGGCCTCTTCATCGGTTAGGTGCGAAGAATGCATTTCTCCATGGAGATTTACAAGAAGAGGTATATATGGAGATACCTCCTAGCTTTGAGGACAAGGAAGCTTTTCAAAGGCTAGTTGGATGCCTCATCTATTTGTGTAATACAAGACCTGATATGTCATATGTAGGGCGTGTGGTAAGTCGATATATGAATGATCCAAGAATAGGGCACATAGAAGTTGTCTTTACGATTCTACGATATTTGAAGAGTAGCCCCAAAAAGGGCTTTGGTTTAGGAAGAATCAACACTTGAATGTTGAAGGATATTGTGATGTTGATTGGGCAAGCAGTATAGATGATTGGAGGTCTACATCTGGATACTGCATCTTTATGGGCAGTAATTTTGTGTCATAGAGTAAGAAGCAGGAAATTGTGGCTTGATCTACTGCAAAGGCAGAGTATAGAGCTATGGTGTTAAGCTTTAGTGAGATGATCTGGATGAAGGGTCTATTGTCTGAACTTCGGGTGTGGAGTGGTCCCTTAGTACTGCATTGTGACAATAAATCTGCAATCAACATTGCTAACAATCCAGTACAGTATGACCATACCAAGCATGTTGAAATTGATAGGTTCTTTATAAAGGAGAAGCTGGATGATAGAAGATTGAAGATGCAATACATTAAGTCTAGTGAACAATTGGTTGACAACTTCACTAAAGAATTGGGTTATGGCAAGGGTACCATTAATATATAACAAGATGGGCATAACTAATATTTTTGGCCCATCTTGTGGGGAGTGTTGGGAGAGCGGTTGATTAAATTCAATCCGGGATAGAGTTCAATTAGAGACAAATTCGGAGTTAAGAGATAAATTAGGAATAGGTTGTAAACAATGCTATAAATAAAGGGTGTGGAGATTCAATAGGACACATTGATGTACAATCAGGAATAAGTCAAATTATATACATAGGAGATGTCTTTCTACAAGTTAAAAAAAATACTTATATGATATAACCCCACCAGTGGCGGAGCCAGCACAAATGAGCAGCCTGGGCGCAATTACATACTACTAAAATTTATTGAAATATCTGAATGAATTTGTATGCATTTCTTGTCAATTTTTAGCCAAATTTTGGTTTCAGCACAGTAAAATTTTTAGCCAAGCCCGGGCATGGGCCCGGCCTGGCCGGGCCTTGGCTCCGCCGATGAACCCCACAGTATATTTTTCCATTGCCATGAGCATTAAATTCCTGGATTACATGTCAAACTAAGTGCTAAAACTACTACATTTTTCAACCAGATCTCTGGAATTGATTTATAAAACAAAATTCTAAAAGATGGAAATAGGTCATCACAATTAAGAAATTGGAAAATCGAAAATTTCCCAATCATGCAGTCACGAGAGAATTGGATCAGGTAAGCTAATAGACTAGGAGTCTAGAAAATGAATTTAAGTATTAGTTTAGTTTGTACCTGAAATCCAAATGTTTGCCACAGCCAATCAAGCAAATCAACAAAAGGTCTATTTTTCTCTTCAGGCATGGAAGTTGGATCTGATCTTGGCTTTGGAAGGTTCTCTATCCTGCGAAGAAGATCCACTGCTGCTTTTATCTGCAGTTTTCACAGCACAAGAAAATCATTGATACAACATGTCATATTTACGAAAGCAGCCCAAATGAAATTGAAGGTATATGACCTCAGGAATTTCCATTACTGGTTGTGATGGACCAGAAATATTAAGGGGTAGAATGTTGTAGTGTGAATAGGAGGCTTTCTCCTTTTCAAACCCTTTAAACTGCAAAACAATTCTTCCAATTTATCATATTTCTTGACATGCAGAAATTTGAGAAGTTGAAATAGCATCTTGCAAGTATTTGTAATTCATGGATGTACAACCTCAGGGTGATATTTTTCAGGTGTCACTGTTTTTAGCACATCATATAGGACAGACGCAATCTGATAGTATCTAGCCATCTCATCCCTATGTCATTCAAAAATAATAATAATAATAATAAGTGAACATAGCTTACGGATGACAATTTGTACAAAAATGATTGCCAACGCTACGCAGCTCTAGTCAGTCTTACGGTTTTCTTATTTGAAGACCCTCCTCAAGATATTTTCTACAATAATCCTGATAGAATCTTTGAATCTCTTTTGCATCAGTTGACGCAAGCCTGCGCTCTGTCTCTCGCTCATCCTGTCAAATAATAAACGTCAAACATGCGGAGGCACAAGTATTACCGCTTTTGAAAGCCAGCTGCAGTAATTAACATACCGAAGAGAAGCTTTTTACTCTGAGTTACAAATAAACCACACTGATTCTATTTAGAGTTTTATATTACTCTTATACATGAGCACCTAATTTCAGATTATTTTTTTAAAGGTGATATTATACAACTTTTCACTCCACAAAGTTTTCCCTGAAACTAATTGGCTACTGCATGAATCACTAAATACCAAGTTTATTAGAAGCACTGTCTCAGCTCCTATCAAGAAAAGCTACGACCAGTTTTCTCACAATAACCAAAAACAAAGACATGCTATCACTGATAACTAACTACAAAGAACAGGCCACCAAGTGCCAGTGGAACCTGGTTTGGTACCAGTTTCAGGGATACTAGTTCTAAAGTCTGAACCCTTTGTCCATGCAGTAAAACTTTAAAACTAGTTGACAAAATCCACTATCGAAAGCTTAAAGTAGTTTTTTGGTGCTTCATGTGCATTAGGATTATTTACTTGAGCAATCAGTATGAGAAAGTAAGCTTTTTTAGTCTTCTTCACTGATATTACTTGGCCAGTCAACATCATCATTACATGAAAGTCAATATAAATTTCTGTTTTTGCAGTTGACATATTGAGGCTTTTTTACTCCGAGTTATGAACAATCCACAATGATTCTATCGGGGTGTTAACTATTCTTCAACATAAACACCTTACTTCAGTAACTTTTCAAGAAAGTGAAATTATAGAATATCTCACTCTAAAAAATTTTGCAAGAAACTATCAGAAATTAATCGCTCTCTGCATGAACATAAGTAAATGCCAAGTTTACCAGAAATACTGTCTTAGCTCATAACCGACAAGTTATCACTGGTAACTTTATGGGTGTGGGCCCTAAGCTCAGCAGAGGTATCAGCATTGCACCAGGGGTGATGGCACACCAAGAGGGGGCTAGAAATTGCTTGTGGCGCATCATTATTAGAAAGTTAAAGATTACGATTAGAATAATTAGATTAGATTCCCTTTATATAGATATCATGTATTAGAGATAAGTTTCCTTAATCTAGAGATAGGTTTCTGTTATGTGCATGTTGGTGTGCACATGGTCATGGCCAGTATGGGCCCATGAGACTGACGCAAAGGAGGCTGCAACATAGGATTGGAATTCAAGCTGGTTTACTTCACCTACATGTTAGAAATAGTTAAGATCCTTAATATCAGATTAGTTGGATCGTTAAAATCCTTTCCTTTTAACTAGATATCATCTGTTAGGCTCTCTATTTAAGGGAGAAAATGTCACATGAATAAAGGAAGCAAGAATTAATAAAAGTTCCTCACATCTCTTCTCTGTTTCCCCCTGAAGAGCTCGTCTTCCCCTGTCTGCGTGCTGCCTCTCTACCAATCTTGCTATTCTCCGATTCTTAACCCAGCTAACTCTCCCAAAATCAGCCCATAACAGTTTCTTAGGCGTAAGCGAAGCCATCCTTATAAAAGAGATAATATTCTATCCGTTATTAGGAAGCCAAATGAATTAGTCTAAAGGCCTGTTTGGTAGAGGTCCAGATCCCAGCTTCACCTGAGATCTTAAACTTATAGGCTAAAATAAAGCGAATTAAATTTATATTTTTGGTCTAAAATGTAAACAAGATGATCCATCTAAATACCATTATTGTACTCACAGCTTCAGATCTACAGATATGGTGAAGCTAGAAATATCTAGTGGAGCTAAAGCCCTATCAAACACACACTAAGTCCCACAAGTTCCTCTCCCATGTTGAGCCTGGGGCCCACGTCCATAACAGGTAACAGGTGGCAAAGAAAGACATGCCACCAAGCGGTACCAATTGGCTTGTTAACACTTTTAGAAACATTAGTTCTTATGGACCATAGGGTGGTGTAATATTATAATATTGTGCTGTTTGCAATCTAAGTACTGGATGCTTTAGTTGTGACAACAGGTATTCAGCAGCCAGCATATGTATACCTTTTCTAGCCTATGCAAGAGATAAGTTTTGAATTGCCGAGATCCACGTCCGGATGCATATGGATCCATCGTGTGAGCCTTCTCGAATGCAGTAAACCGACCTTTTTCAGCATGCAGAAAAGATGACATGTGAGCATAACATCTGGTAGCAGAGCAAGGCAAGGAAGCAAAGATAATTAACGTGAACCAGTGCCACAGTGCAAAGATCAGATGGCTCAAGAGTCTCTTGCGTGCGTGAGCTCAATCTTACCGAAGTTTTGTCAATGTCTGTCAATACCCAGCTATTTTTACTATGTTATTCGTGCTCTGACAATGACATTGACATGGTACAGTGACTACGGAAAGCCCAAACATGTTAATGAAATCCTAGTGTTCCAGATTTTTTAAAACAAGCTAGGTGCAGTGCAGGTGAAGTTTTGACGAGTAGAGGGCGCACAGAGGTAGGCGACGCGGGGGTTCTCCTGCTCGATCTCGCTGGCGGCGCGGAGGATGGGGACAATGGGCGCGAGGGAGGAGGGCACGAGCTCGCTCTCCTCCATGATGACATCCCCGCCCTCCTCGCCGGAGTAGCTCTCCGGCCGCATGGTTGGCACCGGCGAGACGCCCCGCCGCAGCGATGGCTGCCGCCCGCCTGGCGAAGGCCTCTCCGGCACCGCTGCCCTTGCCTTCATCCTCGGCGCCCCCATCCGGACCGGCTCGCTCTCCACCTCCAGCTCAGCCCCCCGCACAGGCCTCCGCGACGGCCCCTCTCCACTTCCTCCGCTTGCCATTGCACCCCTGTGGAGGTGGAGGTGGTAGCGGTGGGAATTTAGAGAAGGGGAGGCTTGGGACGGGAGCAAGGCATCCATCGCATCGTCTTCTGCTCCACCAAAAGAGGAATAAAGGAGGCACACGCAAGAACGCCGAAATTCGAAATTTCGGTGAAATTTTGACATTTTAGATAAAATCCGTTCAAAATTTAAAAAGAAAAATTCAAATCCGGTTTTTTTACTACCAAAATTTTCGGCCAAAAATCCAAAATTTCGGCGAAATTGCACTAATCAAAAAATAATTCAAACGATGTCAAAAAAATTTAAATTTTTTTGAAAATCCTGACACATTAAAGATGTTCTCATAAAATTTTCAGGTGATTATCAGACCTGTGGAATTTTTAAAAATTCAAACATTAGTGCTATTCAGATGAAACGTTGACCGGCAAGTTTGAACCGGATGAAAATTGGTACAAACAACGTTAGAAAATTTTGAAATTTTTTATGCATGATGCTGATGAATCATTAATGTTTCCATAAAATTTTTGGATAGTGATCAAGATTCAAGAATTTTTACAAATTCGGACAGTGCTACTATCCTGATAAAAGCCTTACCTGCAAATTTGAATGGAATGAAAAATAGTTCAAACTACGTTGGAAATTTTTGTGGAAGGTCCTGATGTATCACTAATATTTTTATAAAAGTTTCATATGATTATCATGCTTGAAGATGTTCCAAAAAATTTGACAGTGCTACGTCCTGATAAAAGACTGATAATCAATACATAGATTTGCTTTAGCGATAAAAGAAGGTTTAAATTTGTGAAAATTTTACAGAAGAGTGATAAAAAGTGTTTAAGATCTCATAAAAATTTTGAATCATGATCACACTCTAGTGAATTTATAAAATTCTTACAAAGCACGGTATCATTTATGTTCTTTCTCTTTTGGTTTTTGCAATATAGTATAACAAATGAAGTTCAATGGTTTTATAGATTTTAAACTTTAATTTTTTGTAAATTTTATAGAATGGTACTAAGGCAATTCTTAATCTGTCATAAAAATTTTAGATCATGATCACACTTGAGAAAATTTAGAAAAATCTAACAACTTTACTATTCCAATTATGTCCATTCTGTTTTTGATTTTTTAAAGATAACAGATGAAGTTAAATTGTTTTCAAAAATTTTTTGTATGATCCTACACTACTATATATAAATGTTTTAGATCATTATCAAGCTTGTACAATTTTATAAAAATCTGACAGTGTTTCTGCCTAAATTTTAAAATGTCTCAAAATTTTAGTTTTTCAACAAATTTTCATGTAAGATGACTTTCTTAAGGGTTATTGAACTAATTCCGGTCAAATCTGGCCCTAAAACACCAAAATCTAGTTTCAAAACCCGAAATTTTGCCCGGTTTGCCCAGAATTTCTAAAAGTACTGTAGCAAATTCAAATTTTTTCAAAATTTTCAATTCGGTCGGTACTTCAAATTTCACCCTGTCTCAAAATCCAAAATTGTACCAAAAAATCGCAAAAATTCGGCGAAATTTTATACCCTGGGCACATGGATTCTCTCCCTTTTCTTTGCATTCCCCATATGGCTTTGGCTTTCTGTAAGTTCAACCTTCATTAGTTATGGTTTTGGTGTTAATGACAAATCTAATATTGAGTTTATCCCCTAATGCGATATTGTTATTAATGACAAATCTTATATCGAGACTAACTTGTTTATTTAGAATATCTTTGATTAGTCTCATCGCATTGAAAAATGGATAACCCAAGGTATGTGTGCATTCATCTTAGCATTAATTGCATACTTTGGATTCAAGTTAAAGTATGAACATTCCCATTGAAATAACCACAAAATATGCATCATGTTTCCCAATCCATATATTACATGGATGCACATATTTAGGGGAGTTCACACTCTAACTTGAAGAGTCAATTTAAATGATAATTTAATTGAGTTCATTTGTCTCATTAATCATTAAAGAACACTTCATCATGTGTTGATGATGTTCCGTGATTAATTGAGGACAAATGGATAGTTCTTAAGTATAATTAATCATGTGTTGCATTATTATACTTAAGACACATTTACAATCATTTCAATTGATTTAGGTTGTGCTCAATTGATCTAAAGGCATCCATTATGTGTTAATGGAGTGCAAGAGATAATTGAGACAACCATGCATCTTGGACTAATAAGTTTCATGAGTTATGTTTGAGTTAGGTCCAAAGATGAATGAGATGATGAAAACGGGACAAGGACGGCATCATAAGTTGATGGGCGTCAAGGGTGGATCCCGAAGTGGAGTCGAGTGGATATCCCGGGGGTGTATCAAAGTGATAATCATAAAGACCCCAAAGGGATTGCTTGCGGCTTGTGCGAAGGTATAACTAGATAGGCTAAGAACTTTTGTAGTCTTTGAGTCTAAGGTTTTCTCGCCGTACTATTAAGAGGGGTCGTTCCCTTTGCTTGAGCTTCATCATGTGTTGGTGATCTCAATCCGCTGCTCACTCAAGCTCAAATCTTATTTGATTTGGTTTTTGCATATGGGTTAACCATTTGGCATGTGTTGCAAATGTGTTAAGACTATGCTTGGTTGTTTTGCATTATGCTCCGATTTGCATGTGTTGCAAAGATGAAAGAGTATATGCATTTGGTTTTCATAGAAGTGCTTTGATTTGCATGTGTTGCAAATAGGATAAACTAATGCGTTGGCGTTTGCGTGAAGTTCACTTTTGCATGTGTTGCATTAGTTGAAGCTTCATGTTTTGGTTCGAAAACATCTTTCTTAAAACCGTGTGGTTGCTTGGAGCTAAGTTTTGCATGTGTTACAAAAGGAGAGAGCTCAAGCACGAATTTGTGTTTGTATGGAGCTAGAGGCTTGCATGTGTTGCGAGTAAAGAGCTCATACGGTTGATTTGGTTTAGTTGAAGTTTGGTTTCGATGTTGCATGGAACTAGAGAATTGCATGTGTTGCAATTAGAGAGTTCATGCACCTTGATTCGATGTTGCTTGGAGCAAGACTTTTGCATGTGTTGCAAAGAGTAGTGCTCAAGCATGAAATGGGTTTAATGTGTTATTTGCAAGTTCACAGCGAATAAACCGAGGTTTATGAGTCCTAATCCCGAGAGCATGTGAGTGGGGCTTGCAACGGTGTTGGCAAGTTGACCGGTCTTGTGTTGACTTTCACATGGCTAGGGGATTAATCTCATAAACTCGAGTTTGATTTGCTTAATACGTTTTGCAAATAGATCTTGAGTTGGATTTGGTGAAATGTGTTTTCGCCATTTGGAGTTGGTTAGTTGTGCAAATGTGTTTTGAAAATGAGCGTTGAAGTTATGTCTTTTGATCCTAGAGCATGTGTTGGCATTTGCAAATGTGTTTTGCAAAGTGTCGGGGTCATGTGTTGATCCTTACATGGCTAGAGGGTTGATTGCGTAAGTTCGGTGTTTGTTGCGGAATGCGTTTTCGCAATTTGGTTGGATTCTTAGAGCATATGCTAAATTGGTGCAAATATGTTTTGCACGTGTGTATGATCATGTGTTGATCATCTCTGTGGCTCAAAGAATGAGTGTTGTTTTCGGAGAATCGGATTTTGAGGTGAAACCAGAGTTTTCTCCTTTCGGACGGTCGGACCGTGATGGAGCCGGTCGGACCGGGCTTCCGGTGTGACCGAGGTTCGGCCGGCGCGTGTTTTCCAGTGGCTTCTCTTTCAGTGCGTGTGCTGGCGGTGTGACCGAGCGGCTTGCGGTGTGACCGGTCTTGAGGTGCAACCGAGTCAGGTTCGTGAGGTCGGTGAGCCGGGCCGGTCGGTGTGACCGGACGGCATGCACGGGCCTCGCATGTGTGATTTTTCCAGAGAACGTCTTTGCGATGTTTTTGCTGATTTTGTGAAGGCGGTCGGACCGCCGACATCCGGTGTGACCGGCCAGACGGCAGACCGGCCTGGTTCTGGCGACCGATCGCTGTTCTGTGAGGGCTTGGCGGACCTAAAATGCTGATTACCTGCTTTTGCCCCCAAACGGCTAGTTTTCTTGTGGAGGCTATAAATACCCCTTGGGGGCTTAAATGGTGTTGCTGCATTGTGTGAGTATTTGGGAGAGGTGTTGCATGTGTTGCACACTCTCAATTGGTTTTGAGCTGAAGAGTGAACTAATTGCATGTGTTGCAATTAGTGAGTGGTTTGAGAGACTCTTGTGCATGTGTTGCACTTGAGTGAGGTCCTTGTGCATGTGTTGCACTTGGTGATCACCGAGGAGCGATTTGTTGTGCCGGTGAGGTTCAAGCGAAGGAGCGGCTTATTACTCTTGGAGGTTGCCGACTCCTAGACGGTGTAGGCGCGCGGCTTGGAGCTCTCGAGGTGTGAGAAGCCCTGCAAGTTTGTGAAGGTTCGGGTTGAGCCTATGCTAAACGTGAAAAACCACGACTAGTGAAAGAGGCGGGTGCTCGAGCGGAGCCGTCCGAGTGGCGGGCTAGTCTCAACGTGGACTAGGGAGACCGCAAGTCTCCTAACACCACGGAAAAAACTTCGGTTGTCCTTGTCTCTTTACTTTCAAGCATTTACATTATTGAGTATTTATCAATTGCTTGATTGTATTAGAATTGCTTAGTATTAATTGTTTGTCCAATTTAGCAATTCTTGTTTAGAGACTTAATTTAGTTAGTGCACTAGTAAGCCTAGTTGATTTAGGCTTTAATTGTCAAAACCTATTTATCGCTTCCGCATTATAATTATGTAGGTTTTGACATAGGGGTTGATTAGAGCGAATTGATTAGTGAGCGATCAAATTTTGTAAAACACCTATTCACCCCCCTCTAGGCGCATCCTCGACCCTACAAGTGGTATCAGAGCCACGGTCACTCTCATTTTAGGCTTAACCGTCTAGAGAGTAAAAAGGATGGCGCCTAGTGGTCTAGTGCACTCTCACGATCCACATATGCTTAATGGCTCTAATTATGCTTCATGGAAAATATTTATGATTAATCATTTTAAATCCATGAGCCCCCAAATATGGTGGATCGTAGATGTCGGCATTTCTTCTCTACTAAATGAAATTGCTCCAACTAAAGGAGAGGAGAAATATCTACATCTCGACGCTCAAGCTACTAACGTTTTATTTAGCGTTGTGAGCGTAGAAATATTTCATCTCATATGCAACCTCTCGAGCGCTCATGAAATGTGGATAAAGCTTCAAGACGAATTTGAATCATCCACATCATCATGCGAGGATTGCATTGAGGAGGAAATGTCGGTTGACGATTTTTCAACCTCTTCATCAAGTGAAGAACCGGCATTACCATCAACCTCAACCTCCGCCTCAAGCGATGACGAATCTTCACTTATATCAAAAATTCGTTGCTTTATGGCAAAAAGTAAAAATGAGGTATGTGATGACGAAGAGCCCTCTTATGATGATTTAATGGACATGTTAGAGGAGCTCAACAATTATCTTGGGATGGAGAAAACTAAATATAAAACTTTAAAGCTTGAACATGAATCACTTCAAAGTGATTATTATATGCTTAAAGAAAATCATGAAACCCTCCTTCTCAAAGAAGTTTATAAGTCCAAGGTGGATATAGCATTTTTCAATGTGATTTAACTGATGATTTGCCATGCTCAAATGTTAAGTCTTGCATTTCATCAAAAATTGACATGTCCACTTCTAGTGAAGACTTAATTAATATACCTTGTTGCTCTAATTCAATTGCTTTTAGTTCCTCTATGTCTTTAGATGCTAACCTTGTAGAGGAAAACAAAGAGCTCAAGGCTCAAGTCATTCGGTTGGAAAATAACTTGAAAAGATGCGTCAAAGGAAAAGCCGTCCTCGATGAAATCTTGAGCAAGCCAAGGGCGCCTCAAGACAAGCGAGGACTCGGCTACATCTCCAAGAGGGAGAATAGCAAGACAAGGCACAACGCACATCACTCGAAGATCGTCAAGTGCTTTGCGTGCAACAAGAAGGGCCACCTCGCCTCCGTGTGCCCTAACAAAGTGGATAACAAGGCCACACCACCAACAATGAGGCAAACCGGCAAGGAGCACAACAAGAAGGTCAAGAGAGGACCAAACGGAGTAACATGTTTCAATTGCCGGGAGAAGGGACATTTCGGTAAGGATTGTCCCAAAGGTATAACTCCTAAACCTATTATTGTAAATGATAATTATTTGCTTAGGAAGGACAAGAATGGCAATGTGTTTGCCAAGCTTGTCAAATCCCCTATGCCGACTAAAAATGATATTCATTTGCATAGGAAGAGTAATTCTAGTAATATGTTTGCTAAAAATGCTAAATTTCCTAAGACTAAGAAAAATCATGATGATCATGTGCTTAGGAAAAATAACAATAGCAAACCATATGCTAGATTTGCTAGATCCTCTAAGCCAATGCATAATTTAAATTATCATATGCTTAGAAGAGATCAAACTAGAAATAGTTTTGCAAAATCTCAATGCCCTCCTAAGTCCTCTCACTTAAATCCAATTTCTTTGCTTAGGAGGAATAATAATCGCAAAACTATTCCTAGTAATGTTAGTCAATCTAAAAATGTCAAATTTAGGACCATTTGGGTTCCTAAAACCATCGTGACTAACTTTGTCGGACCCAACAAGGATTGGGTACCAAAAATCGCTTAAAAGACTTTTAGGTGATAAGAGATGGATTGGACGCTTGTACACTCAAGAGGAGAAGGATTATGTTCATCTACAAGTGGTGTCAAGCTTGAAGAAAATCAAGTCCATCATGAGCCAATGCCATCTCGGTAACAAGAATTTAAATTGATTCTTATATCTTATCGCCTTGTGTAGGTTATATTGCAATATTAATGAAAATCAATTTAGGTTACTTGTTATGGCCACTTGCTCTCGCCTCTTATCTATTCTCTTATTGCAAATCTTGAGCAAGTTTAAAAGTGGCACATTTAGGGGGAGTGTTAATTCATATTCATGTGTATCACATCCCTACATGTGCCCATATTAATATAAGTGCATATATATTTTCAAAATCAAGCCATTTAGCCAAAACTCAAAATTTGTGTACTCTATTACTAATCTTGTGAAAAACTAGTTTAAAATGTATACAAATGCTTTTGAAATGTTTTTCAAAGGTTTTGGCTTCACAAAATCTATTTTAAAAGGAAAATGAGTTTTAACGTCAAAAACTAGTTACTAGTATCTTGATTTTAATTTAAACTTATAATTTTCATAGAATTAAAAGTAAAAAGATTTTGAAAATAATTCCAAAACAAAAATCCTAGAGTTGGTCATTCTTAACAACTTTCGTGTTCAAAAGATTTTCAAAAGACCAACCTAGCAAAAGTTATTTGTTTTTGAAACTCGCTAGAAAACTATACTTGACCCGTAATGGTCATAATATTGCAATTAGTGAGTTTCATCATTTGAATTAAAATTCTACACAAGAGTTGATTCAAAATGGTAATTTAGACTCATACACATAATTCAAATCTCTATATCTTATCCCATGCTTAATTTGAATTCTTGTGTTAATTGGATTTGATTTTGCTTCTTATTTGGACTATTTAGGTCAAAAGTCAAAAATCATATTTAAAAGGCCTAAATTTGTGAAAATCTTTGAAAAAGTATTCTACTATGTATTCCAAATGTTTTGCAAGTTTTCAAAATAAAAATTCTATGTTGAAATCTAATTTGGCTCAAAAACGATTTGATTTGAACCAAAATGGCCTATTTAGGCATATAGCTCAAATCGTGGCATTCGAGTTGGATTTCTTCATAAATCTTGGCTATACACATTCTTGATACACCTATCTAAGCCATGGAAAAGGAATTGTAATGAAATCCAAACCGAAATGCATTTTGAGGCTTTTCGTGAAAATCAATTTTCGTTTTGCCTCAAAACGCAATTTGCCATAACTTTGAGAATAAAATTGATTTTAAGAAAATTATTTTTGAAAAACCTTTTAATTAGTCCAAAGTTCATTCTTGCAAAATTTCAAATTTTTTGGACTTCGTTTGAGTCATTTTTGACAAAATTTGCAAAAAGCCGTGATTTTCACTGACAAAGTGGTTGGATCAAGACGAGGTGCTACAAGACCGCCTTAGGGCCGGTTGGACCGGACCCCAACCGGTTGGACCGGCCGTGGCAGGTGAAGTTCTGATTTTTCAGAATCTTCTCGAGGTTGTTTTTGGGATATCTTTTTATTGGAATGTGTTTTTTTTTCAAAAATTCTTTTTGGAAAAGTTTCTTGTAATCCCAAAGTTTATTTGTGCAAAATTTGAAAAACTTTAAAATTTTATTTGATCAAGTTTTCAAGTAGTATCAGTTATGAGCACTTTAATTGATCTAAAGAGTGATTTTCACTTGATCTTTTGAAAAGACAAAACTTGTGCAATTCAAATGCAAATAACTCCATAATTCATTCATTGAACATCTTGGGGAGTTTATTTATATCAAGTTTTGGGCATTTATTTGCTTCCAAGTGAATTCATATCTTTATTTTGCTCTAATACTAAATCTTTGTGATTTTATTGATTCTTCTTGAGTGTTTAATACCCGTGAGTATATGTTGCTCTGATTATATTGCTCTGATACCCATCGATCTTATCGATTAATCTTTCAAGTGTTATCAATTCTTCGTGAGTTGATCCTAAGTGGTATCAAGTGAGTTTTTATACATATACTTACAAGTGGTATAATTGAGATTCTTTTCTCCAAGTGGTATCATGGATCTTGATTGTTCTTTTCCTCTTGTGATATCCTTGTGTATTTGAAATTCCTTTTTAAGTGGTATCATTGAATTCAATTATTTCCTACAATTGGTATTTCATTGCCTATTTGTAGCATCACTCCGATACCCACATTCTTGATTAAGATTTTTTTCTCTCAAGCTAAAATTGTAAGTTCAACCGCTTAAGAATTCTCTGTGTGAGATTCTTTATGTGTTGAAATACATCAAAAGAGGAAAATCTCAAGTTGAGCATTATTCTTCATTTAAGAATTTGAAAATGCTCATTCCTTTTGGATATTCAAGCAAGCCCTTGAGATAGATTTAAAGTGGTATCTAATTTCTCAAGTGGTATTTATCTATTTCTTTTGGGTTCCTCGTTAACCCGTTTAGGCAAATTGTTGGATGCTTCAAGAGAATCATGTTTAAATTTGCAAAGCCTAATAAAATGAGGAGTGAGTTATTTGAATTATTCATTTGAAACTCATTCAAATATTTCAAATAAACCGTGTGATACCCTCCCTTCGTTGTCTTTCGTGCTTATCTTTACAAGTGGTATCCATATTTGCAAGTGTTTATTCTTCCTTCAAAGTGGTATCCAAAATCCCGAATATGGTCTCTTTTCGAGTTTTACTTCTTTTGGTATCAGGCTATATTTCAAATAAAAACTTGATTTATTCCTTGTATATCCTTTTCATTTGGGAGTTCATTGCTTATCTTTTTCAATTGGTATCTAAAATATACTTCATTGCCAAGGTCATTAGTATCCTTTTAAATTCTTGTATGACCTTCATTAGATATGACCCCTGAAAGAAATGGTTAAATCCTAAAAGGGGAGAATAATTAAATAAAATGGGAGAATGTTTTTCAAAGTTAAATGCCAAAAGGGGGAGATAATGATAAATCTTATTAATGATAAATATTTAAATGCCAAAAAGGGGGAGAATGTATTTCAAGTAAATCTTTTTGTTCTTCCATTTTTGGTGTTTAATGCCAAAAGGGGGAGAAGTAGGAAGCTTAATATCATTTGGTTTAAAAAGTAAGCTTAATATGATTAAGGGGGAGAATTAATATGCATATGTGTTCAATTAGCTTAAATTCTCTCAACATGTTAGTTTTAATCCAAATATGCTCATTAAGCTTGGATTTGTCATTAATCACCAAAAGGGGAGATTGTAAGTTCAACCTTCATTAGTTATGGTTTTGGTGTTAATGACAAATCTAATGACAAATCTAATATTGAGTTTATCCCTAATACGATATTGTTATTAATGACAAATCTTATATCGAGACTAACTTGTTTATTTAGAATATCTTTGATTAGTCTCATCGCATTGAAAAATGGATAACCCAAGGTATGTGTGCATTCATCTTAGCATTAATTGCATACTTTGGATTCAAGTTAAAGTATGAACATTCCCATTGAAATAACCACAAAATATGCATCATGTTTCCCAATCCATATATTACATGGATGCACATATTTAGGGGGAGTTCACACTCTAACTTGAAGAGTCAATTTAAATGATAATTTAAATTGAGTTCATTTGTCTCATTAATCATTAAAGAACACTTCATCATGTGTTGATGATGTTCCGTGATTAATTGAGGACAAATGGATAGTTCTTAAGTATAATTAAGCATGTGTTGCATTATTATACTTAAGACACATTTACAATCATTTCAATTAATTTAGGTTGTGCTCAATTGATCTAAAGGCATCCATTATGTGTTAATGGAGTGCAAGAGATAATTGAGACAACCATGCATCTTGGACTAATAAGTTTCATGAGTTATATTTGAGTTAGGTCCAAAGATGAATGAGATGATGAAAACGGGACATGGACGGCATCATGAGTTGATGGGCGTCAAGAGTGGATCCCGAAGTGGAGTCGAGTGGATATCTCGGGGGTGTATCAAAGTGATAATCATAAAGACCCCAAAGGGGATTGCTTGCGTGCGGCGGCGAAGGTATAACTAGATAGGCTAAGGACTTTTGTAGTCTTTGAGTCTAAGGTTTTATCGCCGTACTATTAAGAGGGGTCGTTCCCTTTGCTTGAGCTTCATCATGTGTTGGTGATCTCAATCCGCGTTCACTCAAGCTCAAATCTTATTTGATTTGGTTTTTGCATATGGGTTAACCATTTGGCATGTGTTGCAAATGTGTTAAGACTATGCTTGGTTGTTTTGCATTATGCTCCGATTTGCATGTGTTGTAAAGATGAAAGAGTATATGCATTTGGTTTTCGCAAAGTGCTTTGATTTGCATGTGTTGCAAATAGGATAAACTAATGCGTTGGCGTTTGCGTGAAGTTCACTTTTGCATGTGTTGCATTAGTTGAAGCTTCATGTTTTGGTTCGAAAACATCTTTCTTAAAACCGTGTGGTTGCTTGGAGCTAAGTTTTGCATGTGTTGCAAAAGGAGAGAGCTCAAGCACGAATTTGTGTTTGTATGGAGCTAGAGGCTTGTATGTGTTGCGAGTAAAGAGCTCATACGGTTGATTTGGTTTAGTTGAAGTTTGGTTTCGATGTTGCATGGAACTAGAGAATTGCATGTGTTGCAATTAGAGAGTTCATGCACCTTGATTCGATGTTGCTTGGAGCAAGACTTTTGCATGTGCTGCAAAGAGTAGTGCTCAAGCATGAAATGGGTTTAATGTGTTATTTGCAAGTTCGTTGTGCGAATAAACTGAGGTTTATGAGTCCGGAATCCCGAGAGCATGTGAGTGGGGCTTGCAACGGGTGTTGGCAAGTTGACCGGGTCTTGTGTTGACTTTCACATGGCTAGGGGGATTAATCTCATAAACTCGAGTTTGATTTGCTTAATACGTTTTGCAAATAGATCTTGAGTTGGATTTTGGTGAAATGTGTTTTCGCCATTTGGAGTTGGTTAGTTGTGCAAATATGTTTTGAAAATGAGCGTTGAAGTTATGTCTTTTGATCCTAGAGCATGTGTTGGCATTTGCAAATGTGTTTTGCAAAGTGTCGGGGTCATGTGCTGATCCTTACATGGCTAGAGGGTTGATTGCGTAAGTTCGGTGTTTGTTGCGGAATGCGTTTTCGCAATTTGGTTGGATTCTTAGAGCATATGCTAAATTGGTGCAAATGTGTTTTGCGTGTGTATGATCATGTGTTGATCATCTCGTGGCTCAAAGAATGAGTGTTGTTTTCGGAGAATCGGATTTTGAGGTGAAACCAGAGTTTTCTCCTTTCGGACGGTCGGACCGTGATGGAGCCGGTCGGACCGGGCTTTCGGTGTGACCGAGGTTCGGCCGGCGCGTGTTTTCCAGTGGCTTCTCTTTCGGTGCGTGTGCTGGCGGTGTGACCGAGCGGCTTGCAGTGTGACCGGTCTTGAGGTGCAACCGAGTCTGTACTGTCGTCAGTCGGTAGGTGTGCCGGTCCGGTGTGACCGGACGGCCGGTGCGACCGGGCCTCGCGCGGTGTGATTTTTCCAGAGAACGTCTTTGCGATGTTTTTGCTGATTTTGTGAAGGTGGTCGGACCGCTCGACATCCGGTGTGACCGGCCGCACGGTGTGACCGGCCTGGTTGCGGTGCGACCGACCGTTGCCCTGTGAGGGCCGGTCGGACCGGAGAAGGTCCGGTCGGACTGGAAAATGCTGATTTCGCCCGTTTTGCCCCCAAACGGATAGTTTTCTTGTGGGAGGCTATAAATACCCCCTTGGGGGGCTTGGGGCTGGTGTTGCTGCATTGTGTGAGTATTTGGGAGAGGTGTTGCATGTGTTGCACACTCTCAATTGGTTCTTGAGCTAAAGAGTGAACTAATTGCATGTGTTGCAATTAGTGAGTGGTTTGAGAGGCTCTTGTGCATGTGTTGCACTTGAGTGAGGTCCTTGTGCATGTGTTGCACTTGGTGATCACCGAGGAGCGCATTTGTTGTGCTCGGTGAGGTTCAAGCGAAGGAGCGGCTTATTACTCTTGGAGGTTGCCGACTCCTAGACGGCGTAGGCGTCGTGCGCGGGAGCTCTCGAGGTGTGAGAAGCCCCGGCAAGTTTGTGAAGGTTCGGGTTGAGCCTATGCGCAAGCGTGAAAAACCACGACTAGTGAAAGAGGCGGGTGCTCGAGCGGGAGCCGGTCCGAGTGGTCGGGCTAGTCTCAACGTGGACTAGAGGAGACCGGCAAGTCTCCGAACACCACGGAAAAAACTTCGGTTGTCCCTTGTCTCTTTACTTTCAAGCATTTACATTATTGAGTATTTATCAATTGCTTGATTGTATTAGAATTGCTTAGTATTAATTGTTTGTCCAATTTAGCAATTCTAGTTTAGAGACTTAATTTAGTTAGTGCACTAGTAAGCCTAGTTGATTTAGGCTTTAATTGTCAAAACCTATTTATCGCTTCCGCATTATAATTGTGTAGGTTTTGACATAGGGGTTGATTAGAGCGAATTGATTAGTGAGCGATCGAATTTTGTAAAATGCCTATTCACCCCCCCTCTAGGCGCATCCTCGACCCTACACTTTCTCACTTTCTTCTTTTTTTCTTTTTGTTTTTTTTGGTAATCGATGACGCAGAGCTCCTGGATTTTCCTTTAAAAAATAATAAAGGAATCCATGTGTTTATACTTTCTCACAGTATGACTAGCCGTTGCAGCTTTAAAAAATACAGATAATTTATATTATACCACTCTATTTGTTGGCACTTCAGAAAATATCACTTTTTATCTCTATGACATGTGACCTCTAGACCTACATATCATTGGGATAACAAGTGATATTTCTGAAATACCAACAAATAGAGTAGTATGGTATAAATTATCCCTAAAAGGTATCACACCATGAAGATGCTAAGTTTACTTTTTCGCTTCAATGTTTTAGCACCTATTTCTTTTCAAGTGGGACCTATAGCTAAATAAAATATCACACATCTCTTTACCATCAACACATTCACTCTCTCCCAACTATCCTGCAATATGTACAGAGTTGATCGACCCAAGCACAAAAGAATGGGAAATAGAATTGGTCAAACATATATGTAATGAAGAGGACTCCGCCATAATCCTATTTATATCACTGAGAGATGAAATTGAAGATTTTGTGGCGTGGCACTTTGATCCAAAAGGTATTTTCTCGGTTAAATCAGCAGTACAAGCCTTTGTCACCAATTTGGAGTAGAACTTATGCAGGGGGCAAAGCAATACTATCCAAATTACGGCATCAAAAAATGGGTTTCAATGCAAGAAGATTTGGGAACTAAAGTGCCTACATAAAGTCAATATGTTTGTATGTAGGATGGCACGTAACAGTTTACCCTTACGAATGAGGATAGGTAGAAGAGGCATTGAATTAGATACACGTTGCCCGATGTGCAACAGAAATAAAGTTAATATTCGCAATGCTTTGAAGCCAATAGTAGAAGTTTGTTTTCGGACTCGACAACTTGCTTCAAAATTTTCAGTAGTTCTAGAGAAAGTTCCGGCAGTGAGGATGCAAACTGAAATTCTTTGGCATGCACCTAAAGGTTTTTTATAAGTCAGAATTTTGCTGGTGAAATCCAAGGAGCAGGTGCTAGTAATATATTAATAGCAAACAATGTTCTCCAGTTTGAAACCAAAGCTTGTCTTCAGGCTTTGCAGTTTGTAAGTGAATTAGGAATGGGAAGAATTGAACTTGAGACAGATGCTTTGAATCTGATGAATGCGCTCGGAAGCTCTAACGACCAAGACTTGTCAACTTTGGAAGTATTTTTTCAGGAGGCAAAGTTTATGTTGTTGTCACAGTTTTTAGGTTTGAAAGTACTATATGGTCATCGATCATGTAATAGGACAGCTCTCTGGCAAAATCTGGTGTAAACTTGAAAGTATTTTTGGTGATGTTTTGGCCAGACTCAATTCTAATTTGTTTGCTCTCTCAAATGGCTAGCGATTGTGCAGCTTTGAATTAATGAAATCCCTTTGATTTCTCTAAAAAAAAACTCCACACTCTCTCCCTCTATTCTTTTATTGTTTGGTACCGGGTACCAGGTGAGGTACCGGTTCCAACTTGTTCATGCTTGATCCCTCCCCCTCCAGTCCTGGGTAGAGTTCACTTTATTGCGAAAACCGATCGAAAACCACAAAAACTGACGGTATCGAGTTGGTTCGAAACCCTAAGTCAAGCGGTAAACCGATCAAATTCAAAAATTCGGAAAAATTTATGTCACATAATCCGTGGAAAAATCAGTGAAAACTAAGAGATTTTATTTAGAAAACCGACAAAAATCGCTCAAAAAATTAAACATGAAAAAAATCGAATTGCCAGTCTATTTTTGATAAAACCGATCAATTTTTTTAATTTATTTTCCAAACAGTTTGATTTTGAAATCCTTCGGTTTTTGACAATTTTCGCAGTAAACCGGTAGCGCCATGACTTCAAATTTCAATCCGAAAGCAGTTTGGTTAACCCTGGTCTTGGGTATCACAGCTTGGTACGGTAAAAAGAGGCCTTGGTTTTGATTGAAATAACGTATTAAAGATACTCTATTACTTTTCAAGACAAATATACATATATGATTTGCATATATCTAATACAAATATTTGAAATATATCGATAGCCAAAGTTTCGAAAGGCCCAAATCAAAATGTTTTCGTGAAGCGTGACTAGATGTAGAGGGAGTACTTTCTACTTTTCTAGTGCCATTGCCTGTTTTCTGTTTGGATTCAGGAAAAGCAAACCAATTCAACATAGCGTTTTGTATGGGAAAAGCAAACCAATTCAACATAGCGTCTTAGAGCATCTCCAGCAATACTCTCCAAATCTCACTCTCTAAAAGCCAGATTTACAGAACTCTCCAAAAAAATGCCTCTCCATATCTCCTCCCTCTCCAACAGCACTCTCCATATCACACTTTCTATTTTCTCTCTTCTATATTCTAATCATATTCCACATAACAGTTATAACAGCAACAGTTTCTTTTACCGGTAAATTTAAACAATTATATTTAAATATGGGAATTTAAAGAAGATAGCAAAATGAATTGCCTTTGAACTACTCAAGCAGAACCAACATATCCTGATGTTTCTTAGCCTGATGTTAATTCGACCATTTCTTTTTTCGGTTCACATTGTTCCTTCTTCCAGGATGACATTAACTTGACTTCTATTGGAATCCATTTAATTGGAAAGCTTATAATCATTGACAGGTTCTTGTGATATCCCCTCCCCTGCTGTTGAAGCTGTCGAAAAGATGACAGCTCACCTCTAAAGGCCCCTGCTCTGAATGAAAGAATACTGTCGTCCATGTCCAGTAGATCTGTTGCAGCATATCCTTGGCATGATCTTGAGATATCGTCATTACAGGCTCATCCTTTTTTACATTGGCAGAGCATTTCGTCACATAAACCCCTGGGACGAACAAACACCATTTCAGATAACTGTAAACTAAACAATAGAGATGTAAAAATAGATGGGCAAAGTAGCAATTGAGAAATGCTTTTATTTCAATTCAGAATCCATATGGTACAGATGGTTGCTTCTTGATACATTGAAGAAAGACCTATCTGTGAACTCACATGAATGTGTATCTGCACTTATGAAGTGGCGAATAGAGTGGGGAAGCATAACATGCCCTTTGGCAACAGAGTCCGAGAATAAGATATAGACAACCACTTCTCGGGCCCTTTCTTTGGGTACTGAAACACCCTTCTTTTGTGCAACATCTTTGCCTTTTTGAACAAGTCCCTTTAGTGATAATTTAGATGAAATAGTTACCAACTGGAGATTGCCAAGGGAAGTCATTACAGCTGTATCTGGATGTATCAGCGCAGCAAGGCTGAGAACCACCCCAAGTTCGACACCCTTACATTTGAATTTATGTGCATAGTTCCTATCTGTTGCTTGAACACGCAAGAGTGCCTTTGTTTTGACTCGTTCCTTCAATGAACTTTGCTTTTGCACATCCTGGTATTTCTCTTTACGTTTTTATGGGTACCACAGCAACTTCAGTTCCTGGCACAAGTTGAACTAAAAGAAAGAACTGGCCGATGGATCATTATAAATAAGTATGAAGAAAATAATCTGGAAAACATGACTTCAAAGATTAGAGGCATTTCATGAATAGGATTTTTACTAGGAGATCAGTAGCACTACTTCCTGTAATACAGTGCAGTGCGGCAAAGAAAGTTTTAAGGCACATGATGCCCTAGAACTAACTTATCTTTAGGATTTTTTTCAGAAGATATTACATTGGGTACATTGTGCAGAGGGAATACCCTACAATCATTTAGTTCATTGTAAAACCTGAAGTAACAGTTGGAGCAATAGATGATCAAGAAAGAAATATATTGTTCGATAGAACTCAAAACTTCATCATCAATCAGTGGCAATAGTCAATAGGATAGCAGCCACGTGAGATGAATTCACTAAGCACATCAAACAAACAAACTAATAGAGAGAATACATAATACCTGCTGCAAGATTGTTTCTTCAGCCAAATCAGCACGACTTTCCAGTATCTCCCAATCATCCTCACTGAAGGGTTCTATATCGACCGAGCCAGCTTTGGCAACAGAGCGAGCTACACTCAACTGTGCTATTGTTCCATTAGGCAATGAAATGCATTCCGCCAACTCTTGTGCAACCTGCAAGCCACACCAATACCATTTGATGCCATGCTGCAAATATACAGTCTGTTTTTTCTACACAATAATGTACAGAAGCATGTGCAAGGTCACCAAATTGAGGATAAATCAGAGAGGATCATCAGAATTCTGCATGCAGAGTTCTACAAACTAGTGCCAGATAGAGCACAAAATAGACAAATCGCAATAATTTTGACCCCTCATAACTCTTAAAGCAAGCGTTGATTCAACAAACGGTTACATTAAATTCTGACTACTAGACAGAGGCTCTAACTAACAAGGAGGTAAGACTAAATTCATGCTGGGATGTGGGATGGGGTTGGTGGGTCGCTCTCGCTCACCTCGATGGCGCAGGATCGGGGCGTGGCGCCGGACCAAGCGAGAGACCACCAGCCAACGCTGGCGCCGTGGAGGTCGAGCGCAAGGATGGGCGGGAGGTCCCCGGAGGAGGAGGTGCGGGACAGGGCCTGGATGAGGTGGAGCGGGAGCGCGACGAAGCAGCTCCGGGCACCGCCCACCATGCTGAGGAGAGGAAGCCGCGCCGGGGAGAGGAAGCCTCGCCGGGGGAGGCAAAGCCGCTGCCGAGAAGAGGAAGCTGCTCCGGGTGAGATGAAGATGCGTCGGGGAGACAAAGCTGCAAAGCTGCGAAGGGGAGACGAGCCTGTGCCGAACGGAGAAATCCCTGCGGTCGCGCGAAACTCCGCCTCGCCGGATAGCGAGCGGAGAGAGAATCGCCAAATCTAGCGAGTCTCTCTCCGCTCGCTAGATTTGGGGAAGAAGCTGGCGAGTCTGCTGGTGCGATGCGCCTGCTGTGAATACCTAAAAAATGGAGATAGAGAGTGGTATGAGGAGTCTGTTGGAGATGCTCTTATGCCGCCTAGAATCCCTGCAGGCTCCTCAGTGCTCCGCCGTACGGTCCGCACGCCCGTGGCCAATCGCGTCGCCCCCGTCCTTCCTCGGCACCATCCCATTCGGGCTTGCGCTGCGTTCTGTCTTGCGCCAGCCCCGTCCCATCCGTCGTTCTGGTGAAGATCTCCTTCGAGGCCAAGATGCACAGCAGGTGCATCAACTTCATTGAGCTCATGATCGGCAACAACTTCCTCTGAAGTTTCCTTGCCGAAGTTAGCATCTTGCACAGCTTTCTTGCCGTGAACTCTGTTTTGCGTTTCTGGAGTTCCCAAGTCATAATTAGCACCCTGCACTAATGAAGCAATCTGGTCGTCGCATGTATCCTGCGCTACCAACTACCAAGGCTAATGCCTTCCGTCTCCAGCCGCTGCTAGATAATCTTCGGGCATGCTTCCTTGCGCCATGTGCCGGGTCATGTCTACCTCGACGTTAGCCTCCTTTCCAGGAGTTTTTCTAGGCATGCAAACATGCGACTTATACAGAATTGAGTCTTCATCTGTTCCGACAATTGCTTCTTGCCGGACAGAGAACAGCAAGTTCCTGAAACAATACAAACGTGTGCAAAGACAGGAAAAACAAGGAGACCTGATATTCCTTTTTGTGTGGCTCACCTTCACCACATTTTCTTGACTCTATTTATGCTGAAAAATGTATTGCATACAAGGAAGTAAATAAGAGATGATGATCAGGCTAATCACTTTGTGATTTCGTGATCAGATCCTTTCCATATCTCGCACTGCACTATATGAAGACTAACTAAAACATGGCAAGCCATTGAACCATTCTAGGAAAGCAATAAGCAAAAATGAGAAAAAACTGATGCCTGGATTATATTACAATCTCCCCCTAATACTGGCATCAGCTACTTCAGCTTTGTGACGCCGATTCGTTCACGCATTTCCTGGAACTTGACTCTTCCAAGCGGCTTCGTCAAGATGTCCGCGAGTTGTTCCTGAGTACCCGTGAACTCCAAACCAATCGCCCCGCTGTCAACGCACTCACGAATGTAGTGGAATTTAGTGTCAATATGCTTACTCCGATCATGCAGAACCGGATTTTTGCTGAGGGCGATTGCGGACATGTTGTCCATCTTCAGTAGAGGCGGGGATGACTCGACACCAGTTACATCTTTTAGTAGCCGTCTGAGCCAAACTCCTTGGCAAGCCGCCGCTGCTCCCGCAATATATTCCGCCTCGCATGATGATAATGCAACTACCCGTTGCTTCTGTGACTGCCAAGTCACCGGGTTGCCTCCGAGGAAGTAGATGACCCCAGATGTGCTCTTCCGGTCATCTATGTCTCCTGCCAAGTCGCTATCACTGTAACCCACAAACTTGAGCTCGGTATTACCTCGTGTGTACACCAGCCCATAGTTGATCGTGCCTGCGACGTACCGGAGCAAATGCTTCATTGCCGCCATATGCTCTTGCTTTGGGTCTTCCATGAACCTGCTCAGGTATCCCACAGCGAACGTGAGATCAGGCCGAGTATGCATCAGGTATCTAAGACTGCCGATGAGGCTTCGATACTCCGTAGCATTAACTGTTGGCGATGAGGACTGCTTGGACAGCTTGAGGCGTTCTTCCATTGGTGTTGCGCATGGGTTGCAGCTGCCCATACCTCCCTTCTCAAGCAGTTTCTTGGCGTAGGCTGCTTGACATAGCTCGATGTCGTGCTTGACTTGTTTCACTTCGACACCGAGATAGAAAGAAAGGTTTCCCAGATCACTCATCCGGAAAAGCTTTTTCATCTCAGTCTTGAAGGAATCGATTTCACTGGCAGTCTTCCTGGTGATGATAAGATCATCAACGTAGATGCCCACCACAAGTCGGGATTGCTTGCTGCCGCGTGTGTACAGCCCATGTTCACACTCACTCCTGGCAAAACCGAGCTTGTGTAGGCTATCATCCAGTTTGGCATTCCATGCCCGGGGTGCTTGACGGAGACCATACAGCGCCTTGTGTAACTTGAGAACCTTCTCCTCCTGCCCTGTGGCGGTGAACCCCGGAGGCTGCGCTACATAAACTTCTTCCGCCAGCTCGCCATTGAGAAAGGCGGACTTGACATCCATGTGGTGCACGGACCAACCGTGGTGCGCCGCCACGGCCAGTACCACACGTACCGATTCCATCCTAGCGACCGGGGCAAACACCTCTTCGAAGTCAATCCCTTGCTTCTGCACATACCCTTTCGCAACAAGTCGAGCTTTGTGTTTGACAACTTCGTTGTGCTCGTTGCGCTTGAGCTTAAAAATCCACTTCAAGCCGATGGCGCGGTGACCACTGGGCAAATCAACCAGTGACCACGTCTTGTTTTCTTCTATCGAGGCCATATCCTCCAGCATGGCCATGCGCCATTCTTTGACCTTCTTTGCTTCGTTAGCCGTTACTGGCTCGTCCCCAATTGCCATCAGCAACTCCTCAGTGAGTTCCCGATCAGCAAAGCCTGGTGGTGTAGCCGGACCAAGGATATTGTCCATGGTCCGGAATCGCAGAGGTGTGTCGTCGTGATCATTGTCGAGGTCGAGCTCTCCTGTAGGCGGTGAAGCGAATTCAACTCCTGGAGCAGCTGGAGCCATTGGAGTGCAGAGCTCAGACCCGCACGTGGGCATCGCCGTGCCCCCTGGTGCGGTGGGCGTCGTGACCGGTGTAGGCATTGCCACTGGCGTGCTTGGCACTACCACGGTCTCAGCTTCTCATTGTGCTCCTCTCACCATGACGAACTCAATGCAGAACGGTTCGAGGTCGTCATTGGGCCCAGCTCCCTTTTCAGCGCCCCAGTCCCAAGCTCGATCTTCTTCAAATACCACATCTCGCGACACGTGAACGCGTCGTGACTGAAAGTGCATCCAGACACTTATGTTATTTTGGTGATTAATGACAAACACATATAATGACAATCTATGTAATTGAGTAAATGCTTAACTTAGTGCTTAACAAATGACAAACCTCTAATATGATTATAGTGCTATGAGACTAACATGTTATTGCCTAGTTGAGTATCAGTCTCACCTATTTAGAGGAAAATCAAGTGGGATGGTTAAGTAAACACAAGGTATGCAATTTTGGTATCCCTTCTATATTTGTTATTGCATTCCTTTTGTGCAAATGCATAGTGAACTTCAAGTAACATGTTGATTATATATATGCACATTGGTTTATATGCACATTGGTTCATGTCATATTTATTTGTGCATACATATTCATTTGAGTTCATTATGTGCTTTGTTTTTAGTATGCATGTATTAACTAGAGTTAAACTTCGCATTACTATAGATTGACTTGGTGCATGCATGTTTTAGTTGTGTATCTTCTCATGCACCTCTCCTAGTGAAATTTAATCTAGAGTTGGATCACATATTTACTCTTATTTCAAAATATTATTTGCACATATACAATTCGTGTATATTCCATCATGTGCTTCAATTAAGTAAAGACTGTGATCCTTGCTATGATTTGGTTGATTCATCATATTGGCAATTATTTCTCTAGTGCATATAGATCAATTACATATTCATCATGATGCACTTAGTAGAGAACATTTCTTATGTCAAGTGTTTCCATTTATGTTGTGCCTCTTTATATGAAACACTTGTGGTACTTAATTGCTCACAAATATCAATTTAATCATATCTATTGAGCTTTTGGGATTAATGCTTTTCATGAGTGGTTAGGAAAGAATTAGGTCTCGTGTGTGATGACCAAGGTATCGTGGAGGATGATCATTAAGCCGAGGTCAACAAGACGGCGGTGTCACCAAGAGTTGAGGACTAAGTCAAGATCGACTTGGCGTGGAGATCGTCGGAGAGGATGATCAAGTCAAGGTCGATAGGACGAGAGTCTCATGAGGTGAATCGAGTCAAGTTGGACAAGGTGAAGATCTCATCAATCATTTGGTAAAAGACATCATGCGCATTGCATCCACGGAGAAGACGGCATGCGGATTGAATGTAAGACTTAGATTTCTCGTTTGAATTTGAGTCTAAGGATTGCCGCACTATTAAGAGGGATGCGACGTCGAATGACTTTTAGATGTGTCAAGTGCTCAAATGATCCTTTCTTGTGAAACTTAGAGAGAGAGTGGTGTTGGTGATGCCGGAAAGTGAAAATTATAGGTCTCTCTTGGATTCTTGGTGAAATCTGAATTTATCCTTTGAGATTTGGGTAGTGAGACCTTATTGGTTGTGTAGCCCTTGTTCTTAGCTTTCAATAGAGTCTAAAATCACTTAAATCGAGTCCGAATCAAAAGTTATGCTCGTTGCTGGGTCAGCTGAGTCTAGTCCAGAGTATCCGGGATTAAATCCGAGTATCCGGTTGATACTCTTGTTAGGTCAATCCGAGTATCCGTAATCTCCGAGTATCCGACATTTAGTCCGACACTCGGTAAAAATAGTCCGGAGTATCCGGTTTATGCAGCTCAAACGGCTAGTTTTTGGGGATGGCTATTTAAAGCCCCCTCTTGGGTAGCCATTAGAAGAGAGCTTTTGGGCTGGTTCCTGGGTGCTTTGAGGTGGATTCTTAGTGATCTTAAGCTCCTAAAAGCCCTCTAACCCTAGATCTTAGTGATCCCTTTTGAGTGAAGGGTTGGGTGTGAGAGAGGGTAGTGCTCGGGTTGAGTGTGATTTGAGTTGTTGAGCACTTGATTTCATCTCCAAGCTTATTCTTCGTGAGCATTTGTTGCTCTTGGAGGTTGAGGACTCCTAGACGGCTAGGAGGTCGCCCACAAGCCACCGATTCTTCGTGTGGTTGGCCGTGGCAAGTTTGTGAAGGTTCGATTCCGCCGCAAGGGAAGCAATCAAGAAGTGAAGCCATGAGTGCAAGGTGCAACACCGAGTGGCTAGCGGGTTGAAAGAGACCCCCGTGTCTTGGGTGACCGGTCGCGCGGCGAGTGCAAGTGCAACATCGGGAGGAAAAGGGTTGAAAGAGACCCCGGCTCAAGTGTGACCGAGCCGCCTAACTGAGACGAGGATCCTCAAGGATCCGAACTGTGAAAAATCGTTGCCTCCAAGTTTGCCTCTTGCCCTTGCTTTATTACTTAATTTTGAATCTTGAAATTGCCCGATCTATTTGATTATTGAGTTTCTCGCTAAGCATCTACTTGACCTAGGTTCCTGCTAGTGTTTATCATCTTTGTGTTCAAGTAGATTGTTTAAAAGTTGGAGAAATTTCAAATTTCATCTCGAGGTACCCAACCCGGAGCATCCGCACAATTACCCCGGATAGTCCGGACATACCGGAGTATCCGGAGTAAAAGTCCGGAGAGTCCGGGCTAAACCCCACGACCATTCAAAGTCTCCAATCCGGAGTGTCCGAACCTAAAACCCGGATAGTCCGGACATTTATACCGGAGTATCCGGATAAAATCCTGCACACTCCGGACCGAAAACTTTGGGTGTTTTACTCACTGATCTTAAATTGTAAAATTGTAATTCGCTTATTCACCCCTCTAGGCGACATCACCGCCTTTGAATTGGTATCGAGCTAGGGCTCTCATTTTATTAGACTTAACCGCCTAGAGAGTTAAAGATGTCGACTAGAGGAGTAGACCACTCAAATGATCTACTTGTATTAAATGGCTCAAATTATGCTTTATGGAAATCTCTTATGACTATTCATTTTAAATCCATGAGCTCCCAAATATGGTGGATTGTAGATGTTGGCTTTTCGTCTCCATTGAACGGTTGATCCAATCAAGGAGAGACGAAATGCCTACATCTCGACGCTCAAGCTACTAACATATTATTTTGGGTTGCGAGCGATGAAATTTTTGATAGCATATGCGAACTCAAGAGCGCTCATGAGATGTGGATAAAGCTTCAAGATCTATTTGAATCATCTATGTCTTCAAATGAGGAGTGCATTAAGGAAGAACCGACATCTCCAACAACCTCAACCTCCGCCTCAAGCGACGATGAAGATTCACTCTCTTCTCGAATCCGTTGCTTCATGGCGAAAGGTAAGAATGAGGTAAGTGATGATGATGATGATGATGAGCTTTCTTGTGAAGAATTTTTCAATATGTTAAAGGAGCTCAATGAATATCTTGGGAAGGAGAAAAAGAAATATAAAATTTTGAAGCTTGAACATGAATCACTTCAAAATAATTATAATATGCTTCAAGAAGATCATGAATTCCTCCTTCTCAAAGAAATTCATAAGCCTAAGGTGGATATAGGAATTTCATGTAATTTAGTTGATGAAATGCAATGCTTAAGTGTCAACTCTAATACTTCATCAAATAAATGCATATCCACTTCTAACGATGATTTACCTTGTTGCTCTAATAAAATTTCTTCTAGTTCCTCTATGTCTCTAGATGCTAATCTTATAGAGGAAAATAAAGAGCTCAAGGCGCAAGTCATTATATTAGAAAATGACTTGAAGAAGTGCGAAAAGGAAAAGCCATTTCGATGAGATCTTGAGCAAGCCAAGGGCGCCTCAAGATAAGCGAGGACTCGCTATAACTCCGAGAGGAGAAGAGTAAGTAGAAGCACAATGCAAGAATGAAGACGATTGTGTGCTTCAATGCAACAAGAAGGGCCACTTCGCCTCCGGTGCCCTAACAAAGTGGAGATCAAGCCACAACAATCAACATGAGGCAAACCGACAAAGAGCAAGTCAAGAAAAGAGACGCCAAAGCACACTTGCTACAATTGTCGGGAAAAGGGCACATCGGTAAGGATTGTCCTAAAGGTATCATTCCTAAGCCTATTATTGTCAATGATCATCATTTGCTTAGGAAAGACAAAGATGGTAATGTGTTTACCAAATTTGACAATTCTTCTAAGTCTATGCAAAATAATGACAATCAATTGCTTAGGAAATATAAATCTAGAAATGTATTTGCTCATAATGCTAGATTTTTTAAGACTATGAAAAATCATGTTGATCATGTGCTTAGGAAAAATAAAAATAGCAAAATATTTGCTAGAAATGCTAGATCTTCTAAGCCAATGTATAACTCTAATAATCATATGCTTAGAAAAGATCAAACTAGAAATAGTTTTGCTAAGTATCATTGTCCTCCTAAGCCTTATTACAAAAATGCCAATCAATTGCCTAGGAGGAATAATTATTGCAAACCTATTCCTAGTCATGTTAGTTCACCTAAGACTACTAATATTAGGAGCATTTGGGTTCCTAAATCTATTGTGACTAACATTGTTGGACCCAACAAGGATTGGGTACCAAAACCACCTAAAAGATTTTTATATAACATGGGATGGATTGACGCTGGCTTCTTCAAGAATACAAGGACTTCATCAATTACAAGTTGGAACCAAGCATAAAGATAATCAAGTCCATCATGAGCCAATGCCATCTCGGGTAACAAGTATTTAAATTGATTCTTATAGCTTATAGCCTTGTGTAGGTTATATTGCATTATTCATGAAAATCAATTTAGATTGCTTGTTATATGCTTGCTCATGCTTATTAGTTGTTTTGATTGCAATCTTGAGCAAGTTTGGGATAGTGGCACATTAAGGGGGAGTGTTAATTCATATCCATGTATATTACATCCCTACATGTGCCCATATTTATATAAGTGCTAATATATATTTTCAAAATCAAGCCATTTAGCCAAAACTCAAAATTTTGCATACTATTAGTATTCTTATGAAAAACTAGTTGCAAAATGTATACAAATGCTTTTGAAATATTTTTCAAAGGTTTTGGCTTTACAAAATCTATTTTGAAAAGAAAATGAGTTTCATGCCCAAAACCTAGATAGTAGTATCTTGTTTTGGATTTAAACTTCTAATTTTCATAGAATTAAATGTAAAATTATTTTGAAAGTAATTCCAAAACGAAAATCCTAGAGTTGGTCATTCTTAACAATTCTTGTATTCAAAAGATTTTCAAAAGACCAACCTAGCAAAAGTTATTTGATGTTGAAACTCACCGAAAAACTATAATTGATCCAAAATGGTCATATTATTGCACTTAAGTGAGTTGTGCCAAATGAATCAAGTTTCATGCTATGATTTGACTCACAAGGGTATTTGCAACTCATATAACCTTTTAAAACCTTAAATACCCATTTAAGCTCATTTTGGTAAAAATGAAGAGTTTCTTGAATGTTAAAGCTTTTATTGATCAAATCCTGCCTTTCGAGAATTTAATTGTCTTCTTTACTGTGAATCTGCTCTAAATGGTGTACTTGATGGTTATCTTGATCATTTGGAGCATTTCATACTGGTTTCATGAATTTTACCAAGGTTTATTGCAAAATGCCTTTTTGAAGTTCATCAAAAGCTCTCTTTTGATCTTATTTGCCATATTATTGCATAGAGTTGGATTTTGCAATTTAAATAAATTTGAATGTGCAAATTGGATTATAAATATCTCTCTAACTTATATGAATCCATATAAGTGCAAAGTAGCATTCAAAACGCATTTGGTTGCCTTTTGAGGTTTTGGTGAAAATTCTTATCCTTTGTGTGTTTCAAATGCAAATTTCACCACATTTCTCAAAGTAAATTTGATTTATTGAAAATTTTTGTTGGAAAACCTTCTCTTGCATCCTAAGTTCAGATCTGAAAATTCCTAAATTTAGTTGAACTTGTTTACAAAAATGTTGACTTCTTTTGACTTAGTGTCAAAACTAAACCTCCAATGCTCCTAATGGCCTAGTTTTTGACTGGAGGGTGATATTTGAGAAATTCTTTTTGGAGAAGTCTCTTGGATGTCTATGGACTATTTCTGCAAAATCTCATGGTTATTTGACTTCATTTGATACTTTTTCAAATAATATTGAAAACCATATGCATGCATATCTTTCATATGAGCCGTTTTTGGTCAAAAAGCAAAAATGTATTCAAAAGGCCAATATTTGTGAAAATCTTTATAAAAGTTCTCAAATATGTATTTCAAATGTTTTACAATGCTTTCGGAGTAAAAATTTCTATTTTAGAAACAAAATAGCAAATTTGGCCTCAAATGGATCTTATAGGATCTTGATTTTGGATTAAATGAAATATTTTCATAAGTTAAAATATATTGAGTTTTTGAAAAAGTGATCAATACAAAACTCGTAGGGTTGGTCATTTCAAGCATTTCTTTAGTTCAAAGTTTTTCCAAACGACCAACCGTTCAAAAGTTATAGCTATTTGAATTTGGCCAAAATTTTTTATTTGACCCAAAATGACCCATTCTTGCATAATTGTGGGTTTTGCTGTTTGAGTTGGATTTCTTCATGTTTCTTGGCTTGAAATAGTATTTCTAACTCATACAAAGCTATAAAAGTTCAAATCTCCATGAAATCCAAGTTGAATTGCTTTTTGAGCTTTCAATACAAATTTAACTTCTCTTTATGCCTACAAAGCGAATTTTGCCATATCTTTTAAAAGAAAATTCTTTTTAAGGAAATTCTTTTTTAGAAACCTTCTAAATAGTCTAAAGTTCATTTCTGGACATTTTCAAATTATTTGGACCTAATTTGAAAAAGTTTTGACTTTTCTTCTCTTTGATTGAAAATCATACCTACAAAGCAAAATTTGGCATATCTTTTGATTGGAGACTCATTTTTGAAAAATTCTTTTTGGAAAAGTTTCTCAGGAGTCCAAAGTATGTTTCTGATCAGTTTCAAATAATTTCAACTTCATTTGAAAAAGTTATGGCTTTTTCTCTCTTTGATCAAATGCTGAAAATTCAGACTTTTGCATGGTTTTGAGCTGATTTGTGATTTTTGTATCTCCAAATCAGTGCATAATTTGAGGGGACCACCTTCGTAAGAATTGATCCTCTATAGTTGTACTTCATTGTGTAATTTTTTCAGAATTTATGAACCTTTTTTGTACCTTCTTTGAGCCCTGTCAAAAGGCTTAAATAGAATGTTAAAACTGAATTTTTCAGCACATTGCATTTTTGAAATCTTGCCTACCTTAAGATGATTTGAGTATTTCCTTGTGATGAAAACTAAGGTAACTCCATTTATTGCTCCATGATTCATCTAAAATTATTTGGGAGCTCATTTGCTGTTGTTTTCATCCTCAGGACCATTTCAAAGCGAGATTTCCTTTCCCGAAACCATCAGTTCAGCATTCATTATTTTCAAGTTTTCGAGGTTTTCCTTTGCTCAAATGAATTTTTGGTCTTCACAGCTCTCGAAGAGAATTTTGAGACGGATCTTTTTTGCGTTGATGATTTTTGCATTTGAGCAATGGTTTAAAAGCTATAATCGATTTTGTGCTGCTATTTGCATCTTTTGAGATTTTGAAAAGTTTTAAATTGGAATCTTGGCAAGCCTTTCAAGATGAAAACTAAGTGACCTTATTCATTGCTCCAAGCTTCAAAGTGGAGCATATCTATTTAAGTTTTCATTCCAATGAAAGTGCATCTTTTGGTTAAGTTCTTCTGAAAATCGGATTTAATTGCATCTTAGCCTCAAAATGTTTCCTCTCTTGCATAACTCGGAGTTTATTATGGAAAAGAGAAAATTTCCCTTGTAAGTTCAAGAGTAAGTTTGAATGTGTTTTACCGATTGTCTCTCTTACAAGTGGATGTCAAGATTAAATTTGAATGAGTTTCAAATATTCTTATTGTCAATTGGTATAATGATATCTTCAATTGGTATCTATCATACAAATAGTATTATCATGCTTATCATTTTATATCATGCATGTTGTACCTAGACATTATCAAACTAACTTGGGTCAAATTAGAAGATATTTATTCCCGGAAATCGTGTGCTTGTCTATTGATGTTCAAGGAATTGGAAAAGGGGTCACCTTCGACGGTGGGATGAAGGAAATGGAGAAGAGCTCCATAGTCCGAGGGATCTAAGGCCGGGCGCGGTGATCACGACCGATTCGAGCATGCGGTGGACAAAAACCGACAAAGGGACATATTTTGTTTTTGACCATATTTAATAATGTCCTTGCACACCATTATGCTCAATTGTCTTATTCTAAATGGTGTTGTTCCTTTTAATTGGTATCATCAATCGGTATATGTAATTAGTTTCAATTGGTATCAATTAATTAGTATTCTTCAAGAGGTATTCTCTAAGTCTAAATTGCTTTTAAAATTGTCATCTAACTTGCATTTGGCATTATCATGAATTAAAAGATACATATGGGTGACACATTGCAAAGAGGTATACTCTTGATAAATTTATGAAATTCTTGATCATGAAAGTGCATCTTAATTATACAATGTTGATTCATGATCTTGATTGTTAGAATATAATTGGATCATAAGCATGTGCTTAAGATAAATAAATTTGCTATATGATCTTAATGTTTAAAGAATGAATATTCTCCATATGAAATCATATTCATATGTCATGATTTAAGCATCACTTACATATTGTGAATCATGACTACATTTAAATTGGCATCATTTCGAAAAATCTATTACCTAAATCTTGGATATAATTGGTATTATATCTTGCCTAGATTTAGGGGGAGCTTAATATTATTGTCCTATTCCTAGCTCCTTATTTTTATTTTTATCTTGTTCTCCTAATCCTTTTATTGAGTGTGCAATCAAGGGGAGAATTTGTTGAATGAACAATAAGGATCTCTTAAGCACCTTTTTGGGATTAATGACAAAAGGGGAGAATTTATGGATTTATCAATTGTCCCCTAATCGATCGACAAAAAGGGATATTTTGTAAGTATGGTCTCTTATTGTTTATTCATGTTTGTTTTTAATGCTAAATATCTTAATATTGTCATTCTGAGCAATTGATAAAAGGTTTGTCATAAATCACCAAAAAGGGGGAGATTGAAAGTGCATCTAGACACTTATGTTATTTTGGTGATTAATGACAAACACATATAATGGCAATCTATGTAATTGAGTAAATGCTTAACTTAGTGCTTAACAAATGACAAACCTCTAATATGATTATAGTGCTATGAGACTAACATGTTATTGCCTAGTTGAGTATCAGTCTCACCTATTTAGAGGAAAATCAAGTGGGATGGTTAAGCAAAGACAAGGTATGCAATTTTGGTATCCCTTCTATATTTGTTATTGCATTCCTTTTGTGCAAATGCATAGTGAACTTCAAGTAACATGTTGATTATATATATGCACATTGGTTTATATGCACATTGGTTCATGTCATATTTATTTGTGCATATATATTCATTTGAATTCATTATGTGCTTTGTTTTTAGTATGCATGTATTAACTAGAGTTAAACTTCGCATTGCTATAGATTGACTTGGTGCATGCATGTTTTAGTTGTGTATCTTCTCATGCACCTCTCCTAGTGAAGTTTAATCTAGAGTTGGATCACATATTTACTCTTATTTCAAAATATTATTTGCACATGTACAATTCGTGTATATTCCATCATGAGCTTCAATTAAGTAAAGACTGTGATCCTTGCTATGATTTGGTTGATTCATCATATTGGCAATTATTTCTCTAGTGCATATAGATCAATTACATATTCATCATGATGCACTTAGTAGAGAACATTTCTTATGTCAAGTGTTTCCATTTATGTTGTGCCTCTTTATATGAAACACTTGTGGTACTTAATTGCTCACAAATATCAATTTAATCATATCTATTGAGCTTTTGGGACTAATGCTTTTCATGAGTGGTTAGGAAATAATTAGGTCCCGTGTGTGATGACCAAGGTATCGTGGAGGATGATCATTAAGCCGAGGTCAACAAGACGGCGGTGTCACCAAGAGTTGAGGACTAAGTCAAGATCGACTTGGCGTGGAGATCGTCGGAGAGGATGATCAAGTCAAGGTCGATAGGACGAGAGTCTCATGAGGTGAATCGAGTCAAGTTGGACAAGGTGAAGATCTCATCAATCATTTGGTAAAAGACATCATGCGATTGCATCCACGGAGAAGACTAAGATGGATTGAATGTAAGACTTAGATTTCTCGTTTGAATTTGAGTCTAAGGATTGCCGTACTATTAAGAGGGATGCGACGTCGAATGACTTTTAGATGTGTCAAGTGCTCAAATGATCCTTTCTTGTGAAACTTAGAGAGAGAGTGGTGTTGGTGATGCCGGAAAGTGAAAATTGTAGGTCTCTTGGATTCTTGGTGAAATTTGGATTTATCCTTTGAGATTTGGGTAGTGAGACCTTTTTGGTTGTGTAGCCCTTGTTCTTAGCTTTCAATAGAATCCAAAATCACTTAAATCGAGTCCGAATCAAAAGTTATACTGTTTTGCTTGTCACGAGTCCACCAGAGTATCCGGATTAAGTCCGAGTATCCGTTGATACTCTCGGTTAGGTCAATCCGAGTATCTGTAATTCCGAGTATCCGGACATTTAGTCCTGACACTGGTAAAAATAGTCCGAGTATCCGGTTTGCGCAGCTCAAACGGCTAGTTTTTGGGGATGGCTATTTAAAGCCCACTCTTGGGTAGCCGTTAGAAGAGAGCTTTTGGGCTGGTTCCTGGGTGCTTTGAGGTGGATTCTTAGTGATCTTAAGCTCCCAAAAGCCCCTCTAACCCTAGATCTTAGTGATCCCTTTTGAGTGAAGGGTTGGGTGTGAGAGAGGGTAGTGCTCGGGTTGAGTGTGATTTGAGTTGTTGAGCACTTGATTTCATCTCCAAGGTTATTCTTCGTGAGCATTTGTTGCTCTTGGAGGTTGAGGACTCCTAGACGGCTAGGAGGTCGCCCACGAGCCACCGATTCTTCGTGTGGTTGGCCGTGGCAAGTTTGTGAAGGTTCGATTCCGCCCGCAAGGGAAGGAATCAAGAAGTGAAGCCATGAGTGCAAGGTGCAACACCGAGTGGCTTGCGGGTTGAAAGAGACCCCGTGTCTTGGGTGATCGGTCACAAGCGCGAGTGCAAGTGCAACACCGGAGGAAAAGGGTTGAAAGAGACCCCTGCCAAGTGTGACCGAGCCTCAATCGGAGACGAGGATCCCTCAAGGATCCGAACTCGGTGAAAAATCGTTGTTCCAAGTTTGCCTCTTGCCCTTGCTTTATTACTTGATTTTGAATCTTGAAATTGCCCGATCTATTTGATTATTGAGAGTCCGGGCTAAACCCCTCGGCCATTCAAAGTCTCCAATCCGGAGTGTTCGAACCTAAAACCCGGATAGTCCGGACATTTATACCGGAGTATCCGGATAAAATCCCCGGACACTCCGGACTGAAAACTTTGGGTGTTTTACTTCCGCTGCATGTTAAATTGTAAAATTGTAATTCGCCTATTCACCCCCCTCTAGGCGACATCACCTGCCCTTTGAGTGACACGGGGTTGTAGAACCTCCAGGCCTTGGTACTCGGCTCATACCCGACGAACACCATGGGCGAGCTCCGATCTTCCAATTTGGTGAGGCGCTTGCTGCCGGTCTTCACATGTACCACACATCCAAATGTACGGAAGAAATGTACTGGGGGCTTGAATCCATGCCAAACCTCGAATGGAGTCTTCCCGGTCACGCTCTGGGTAGGAGCACAGTTGAGAATAAAGACTGCTATGGTCACCGCCTCCCCCCAGAACCAGCCCGGCATGGACATGCCCTTCATCATGCTCCTGGCCATGCCCATCACCGACTGATTTCGCCTCTCGACCACGCCATTTTGCTGGGGCGTGTATGGAGCGGTAAGATGCCTCGGGATGCCCTCCTCCGCGCAGTAGTCGATGAACGTGCGCGATGTGAACTCGCCACCGCGATCGGTGCGCAGCGTGCCCAGTTGCCTTCCCGCCTCAGCTTCGGCTCTAGCTTTGAATGCCTTGATTGCCGATTCCGCCTGATCCTTGGATCCCAGCAGAATGAGCCACATGAAGCGACTCAAGTCGTCGACGAGGAGAAGGAACATCTTGTTCCTGCTTGGTGTTGTTGGCGTCACCGGTCCACAAATGTCGCCGTGGACGAGTTCCAATTTGTTTGTCGCACGGTACTTGGCTTCACTCGGAAATGGCAGTCGCCGCTGCTTCCCGGCGAGGCAGCTGTCGTAGACCTGGTCCAGATGGTCGATCTGCGGCAGTCCCCGGACCATCTCCTCCTGTGCGAGTCGCCGCAACCCCCGAAAGTTGAGGTGGCCGAAGAAGGCATGCCACCTCCACGCCGTGCTGGTGCCTTGTGCCGCGAGACACACCGGCCGCCCGATGTCGAGCCTCAGCACATAGAGCCGGTTCGCCGACTGACCCACCTTGGCCAGCAGTTCCCGGCGCTGGTCCCAGATCCTGAGGAAGCCGTTCTCCAGCAGGATCTTGAAGCCTTCCTCTTCAAGCTGTCCCAGGCTGACGATGTTCGCTGTGAGGTGCGGGATGTGGTACAACCTGGAGAGTGCCTGATGTTCGCCGGACTTGAGCTTGAAGAGCACGGTTCCGCGCCCCTCGATGTCAACCACAGATCCGTCGCCGAAGCGGACGGTGCCGAGGACTCCAGTGTCGATCTCCGAGAACGCCGAGCGCTCCCCCGTCATGTGGTTGGTGGCGCCCGTGTCGAGGATCCATCGCGTATGATCCCCTTGCCCCTTGTCGCCGAGCTGGACGTAGAGTTTGCTCTCGTCGAGGTGGATTGTCGGTGAAGATGAAGATGGGAAAAAATTCGGAGCCGCCGTTGCTGAGAAGGTAGAAGTGGCGTTGGCTGTAGCCGTGGCTGCCATCAATGTGACCTCGTTTTCCTCTTCTACATGGGCTGAATGGGCTTGCTCATCCTTCTTTCTTTTTCGACATTCTCGGGCCCAGTGACCCTTCTTCCCGCAGAGATGCACTCGCCTCCGCCACTGCCACCGTCTGCGCCCGCTTCATCGCCAAGGCCCACCGCTTCGCGCCCACCACCACGCCCCGCTTCGAGCTCGATGCAGACTCCTTGCCCCGCCTCGAGAGCCGCAGCCGCTGGTTACTCGCGCTTATCGCTCCTCCTCGGTGAGGTTGAGCTCGCCCGTGAGGTAGACCCGCCAATGTCATGGCGCTCCTCAGTTGCCTTGAGCCGGCCGATCAGCTCCTCAACAGAGATCTCGCTCAGATCGAGCAGAGTCTCGATTGAGATCGCCACCTGCATGTACCTGGAGGGAAGCGCCTGAAGAAACTTCCTCACGATTTCTTCCTCCGTGTATCCGTTCCCGAGCATCGCGAGTTGATTCACAATGCCATTGATGCGGATACCGAATTCATCCACGGTCTCCCCGTCTTTGAACTTGAGCCCGTCGAAGTCGCGACGCAGTAGTGTTCGCTTTGGCCTTGCGCATGCGCCGACGCCCACGTACATGGTCTTGATCGCCCCAAAGCGATCTTGGCGCTGGCCTTCCGGCGATGGTCCCCATCATGATCCGTGGAACCGCTTTAGCGATGGCCTCGAGAGCCATTCGATCTTCAACGTAGTGATCAGTCCCTCGCTATGCCACCCACGTGCCCCTTGCTCGCAGCATGACCCGCATTAGCGCGACCGGCCAGTAGTTGATTTCACAAGACCGGTAGGAACCACCGCCCCAGCCTCCTTGACGACGCGTGATGAATCACGAGCCCGCATGAAGCTGCCACCAATGTCGCCGCTACCTGCCAGCGGCGTGCTCTCCCCCCGAGAGCATCGCGGCGGCGTTTCTGATCGGCGACGCTGCATGATTGGCGCAGTCGTGATTCCAGGCGACGTATACTGGCTCTGATACCAATTGTTCCGACAATTGCTTCTTGCCGGACAGAGAACAGCAAGTTCCTGAAACAATACAAACGTGTGTAAAGACAGGAAAAACAAGGAGACCTGATATTCCTTTTTGTGTGGCTCACCTTCACCACATTTTCTTGACTCTATTTATGCTGAAAAATGTATTGCATACAAGGAAGTAAATAAGAGATGATGATCAGGCTAATCACTTTGTGATTTCGTGATCAGATCCTTTCCATATCTCAGACTCGTACCATATGAAGACTAACTAAAACATGGCAAGCTACTGAACCATTCTAGGAAAGCAATAAGCAAAAATGAGAAAAAACTGATGCCTGGATTATATTACATTATCGGCATCAGCTTCCTCCGCTTCTGAGGTTCTCATGACACCACCGGCCTGCGCAGCTGCCTTGCGCCCTTGCCATCAGCATCCTGCACACCCGAAACTTCCTTAGGCATGCAGACTTGAGCCATGAGCAGGGTCGGCTATGAATCTTGCACCTTGATCAAGTTGGCTTGCTCCTTCCGCTCGTGCCAAGGCCTGCGACAGTGTCTAGAAAAGTGTCTGTGGATTCCGCAATTGAAGCACTTGAGGTTAGATTTATCTCGGCCAGCACTTTCCTTGCTATTGCGGTTTCCAGCAGGTTGCTTGCCATGGCCGCGCCCTCTGCTAGTAGTTGCGTTGCACCTTGAGTTATGACTGCCGCCTGAAGAGGAGTCCGGATCTTTCTGTTTCTTGCGTGCCAATCACCCCTCTTCCATGAGAAGCAACCGATTGCCTTTACCTCTACGGCCATGAGATGGCTAGTGAGCTCTTCAATAGACAACATTCGTAAATCGATCAATTGTTCAATTGATATAGCAACCTGCATATATCTTCGTGGTACAACTCGCAAGAACTTCCTGACCACCTTCTCATCATCTAGTGTGTATCCGAGTGCCCGGATGTTGTTGATAAGACCTTGCAGCCGCATAGCAAAGTCATTCATGGTCTCACTGTCCTTCATGTGAATTGACTCAAATTCATTGAGTAGTGTTTGCGCTTTCGCCTCGCAAACTCGCTCAACACCCATGCGTATGATCTTCACGGTTTCCCATTCTTCCTTGGCAGAGTCCTTCACCGCCAGTGTGGAGAGCATCTCCTGTGGAACAGCTTGTAGGATGGCTGCTAACGCCATCCTATCCTCCCTGAACGACGCATCGCTAGGCTTGATTGCACTCCAGACTCCCTGAGCCTGTAGATTGACTCTTATCAGGAAGGCCCAATCTGCATAGTTCGTCCGCGTGAGCACCGGATAGCACAAGGTCACCCCCATCTCCTTTGAAGCCCTTTACGCCAAAACTTCATCGCCGCCACCACTCACCATTGTTGTCGAGATTGATCTCACGACGGCCGCTGCCGTTGGAGTTCCTCCGTGAGGTGGGTAATGCTGACCTTGCTCCTCGCGACATCGCTGCAGGATTCGATGTAGCTCTGATACCAAATGTTGAAAATCTTCACAACTTGAAGTCTGTTCTCAGCTCAGCAGCGACAATAAAATTCTCTTTATTGTTGGTTAACTGAACTGAAAAGAGTGTGAAACCATGTGCTGAAAAATTGGCTTAATGATGAAATTGGCATTGCAAAGATGTTGTGATTATGGCATGTGTGGTGCGTATGCATGTGCTACGTTAAATAATTATTTGATATGCTTGTGATAGCATGATAATGGTTTTGCTTAATGCAATGCGCTCGTGTGAGTGGTTGCATGGATTGACTTTGAGTCAAGTCGTGGACTTGTATTCGGATTCGTTTCTTGTTTTTTCGTGTGCAAGTGTTGCTCAAGGGTGAACGTGCTCGATGACGGTCCTGGAACTAGGTTCATGGAAGAACTGAGGTTCGGGACTAGGTTCAAGGTCTTGGTGGTCGAGAATGTCATGCGGGACGTTCGGGCTAAAGAATGCTGCACATGAAGACTGGTTAGTCACGTGAGTGCGGCAGGTGGGCCTTATGCGTGCAAAGTTGTATTAGGCCAAGTGGAGTTGTATACGAACTCTTTAGAATTGCTAATTATAAATAGGGAGAGGTCTCCTGTTTATTGAGAGCTAGGTATTAGGGTTTGTACTTTTTTATTCTAAAGTATTGTAACCAGATAAAAAAAATAAAGAAATCCTTTTTGCAGCCAGAATTTTGCTCCTTTCGGCTGTGATTTTTGGCGATGAGAAGAAGCGCGTGAGTTCCTTTGGCCAGAGTGCTCCTAGCGGCGTGACTGCTCCTTGCACCGCCTCTGTGGTTCTGGCGTCATTAGGTTTTCCGGGTGCCGGCGGCTGTGCGCAACTAGTTGTTGGTTTTCCAGCGGCGCATGCATGGTGTGACTAGCAGTGCTGGAAGGCGGCGACTTGGAAAGCTCTCGTGCGGTTGCATGCATGCAAGGAAAAACAACATGGCGACTAGAAGATTGGTTTGCATGCAAAGTACAGCGACTAGATAATTTGTCGGCCGTTTTTCTTTTTGCTCTCGGCGGCCGGCGGCTAGCGTCTTGTTTTTCCTTGCGGATAAGCAACGGCGGCTGCAGACGTGCATGCATGCAGGAGTACTAGCGGCGGACGTCCTGGCCGAGACCCTCTTGGCGTCATTTGCTCCTGGCGCGGCGACTGATTTGGCGACTAGAAGTTTTTAGTGCAGGGTCTTCAGGCGACTAGAGGCACGCGGCCGGCGGGTGTTTCGGTCTTTTGTTGCTTGCGTTTGGTGACCGGACGTCCTGGCGAGCGACAACTAGAAATCTGCGTCGTAAGATCGGATTATTTGAGGATACTCTGAAGCGTTTTATGAACACATCTCGAGAATAAAAATCATGATTTGCAAGTCGATGTGTTGGTAATCTCGTTATTTCGTTTTCGTTATTCGTTTACATGCATGTTTCCTTTTTAGATTGATTCATAGTTTCATCATAATAATTTTATTTTGATCCATTCAAAATCTGTCTAGGGCATCAAGTGATTGATCTGAAAAATTTGATTGGCTAATTCCTCATAAATCCTGATTAATCTCGTAATTAGGGTTAGATCAATTTTCGTCATTATTTGTTATAGTCATCTTGCGAAGTTCATAACTCTAGATCCACAGATCTGATTGAGCTGATTCTTCTTTGATTAGTTTCAAAATTGAATCTAGTCTTTACTGTTTTAGTGAACGTGTATCATTCTGTTTTTTGTCGAATCCGAATTAGGCAATTTGAGTTCGAATTGGGGTGTTTCAAAAATCATCAAAAATTTGATTTTAGATTCCGCGCAATTATTCACCCCCTCTGATTGCTAGTTTAGTATATATCGATCCTACAAAGAGTTTGTCAACTTCCCTGAAAGAAGTCGCCAATTCTTCTATTCTGTTATCGGTGTTATTCTCTGGAAAACAGGACGACAACACAGGCTGAAATCTGGCGACAAGTAATCAAACATCACAACAATAGACTTCTCAGGTTTTTTGGTGCTGCACAAAACCTCCCGCAGTTTTTCTGTTTTCTATTGCTCAATACTTATACAAGTTAGAGATTACAAGCATAAACTGAATTCAGTTAAGATTCGCTAATCCGGATAGCTAAACTCTTTTGACGCCATATGGACTCTTCAGAGTTCTAGCCGTGTTAAACACTGTTTAACAATCGGCAAAACCAACTGCGAGAAAACTAACAGACTCTAAAAAACCACCTCCGACACTAGTTCAGGTAAACCACATCGGAACTTAACTTCCAACTAGACTTCATTATCTACTTGACAACTATCCTGAAACAAACTCTGCATACTTGATCAGACAAAACGGAAAACTGAATCAAGTATACAGACTGGACTCCGAGCCGACTAAAAACCAAAACTGATTCAAACTCTTTCGCAGGACATCCACGCACAAGATTATTCACAACAATGATGTGATAGCATCACTGAAGTGAAAATTTTCTCAATCAATACTGAATGTGTATCTTCGTGCAACAATAAAGGGAAATCTCAATAAATGACCTTAAAGCAAACAATCCTCGTAAGGTAAATAGCACTAATCGCCTTTTAAGTATCTCTACTATTATAAAGCAGCAGTTGGTGGACGGTCCGTTCTCCCGTGGGCCCCACTCCTCCCCCCCTCAGCGCTCTCGTTTTACGCGACGCCTCGCCTCCAGCAGCGCCGCCCCCTCTTTTTCCCCTACTCTCCCCCGTCCCATCCTCTTCGTTTTCCTCCGCTTAAACCCTAACCCCATCCCGACCAACCCCACCGCGAACGGCACCACAATGGGCTTGAACAGGTGGCAGAAGTCACAAGCGCTGCCCCAAGGAGCAAGCAGAAGAAGCAGAACAGGACGGGCCTTGGGGGAGCGACGGCGGCGGGAGGGGGTGGCGCGGAGGCGGGTATAGGGGGCGAGGCGATGGAGGTGGATGGTGGTGCGGGGGGGACAGGGTTAATGCCCGTGTGTTGGAGGGGCATAGATGGCGGCGGCGCCCTCTTCCTCCTCCTCTACAGCCGGGCAAGACGTCGTCCCCTCCTTCCCTCGTTGCCGCCGGCATTCGCGAGGGCCGGCCGCCCCTCCCCCGATCCCGGACGGCAAGGGCGGCGCCAAGGTGAGGAGGACGGCGACGACAACTGCTGCGCCAAGGCCCCTGGCTTACGTGAGGGCGGCGGAAGCCGAGGGCGCCAGATTTCATGGACGCAAGCTCGGGGCCATGATCCTCCGCCTTCACCGATCTCGCGCCTAAGACCTCAGATCCCAACCTCCTCAACTGCGACTGTGTCATGGACCTCTTCCACAATCGCATCAAGCTCGCCAGAGAACGACACGCCTCGACGAGTCTTCCACCGTTGAAACCCTAGACCACTCAGGTCTCTTGGTAAGCTTGCTTTTTTTTTGCCCGGGAAATTTGAGCGTAAACTTAACCAAAAGAACACCTGGAGCCGGGCTCATGGATCACCTCAACGAGATCATCCACGCGAGCGAGGAGGAGGATGACGAGACCAACTTCCGTAAGGTGCGCCATCCTAATTCTTTCTATTCCAGACTTTTCTTTATGAACCGGGAGGAGATTTGTCAGTTATTTCTGAATCGATCGGGAAAAATTGCTTTGGTGTCGTAGCCACCGACACCGGAGGCAGCATGAAGATCTACTCATCCAGGCCGATTGGGTGTGCTCGAGGCATACAAGGTGCTAGCGGAATCAACTGCAAGAAGGGGGAAGAAGTCGGTAAAGAACCATGGGCCTTTTGCTAATGTCTTCCATTCTTGTATCAATTTAAGTGTAATTTAAATTTTAAGTGAGTCCGTATCATTTGCAAATTTCTCTTATTAGTCGGATGCCACTAAATTGCTTCAGCTTAAAATTCAAGTAACTTGTGATACATGGTGGATTTTGGGTTTTGTTGAAAAGATCATGGTCTAAATTGATCCAAAAGTAAAAGAAACATATATTCAATTTTTTATTTAAAAACCCGTAGTCTAATTGCCTATGTCGTAATGACTTGTGCTCGATTTTTATTCCTTTGGGCAATTGCTCAAGATTACATTACCATATTACATAGTTTTTCACAAGGTATCAACCCGCTGTGAGAAGGCATTGTTTTAATTTGTTACATCTTATTGTTGTTTCCATTTTTAGGTAAAAGTTTGGGAATTATTTATCTGCTTTCGCTTTTGTCATAAACTTACAATGTCTTTATTTGGTGATTACCATTGAAGATTTGGCACACATACTTCTTAGGGTAGGATTCGATACATCATGAGGAAAGGGAAGGTATTGTTGTTCTTGTCTCCTCCCTCCTATACCTCCTCCACAAATCGGCACTACAAGTGAAATAAATTCGACATCAGTATTTTTTTGGAGGCACACATACTTCTTAGGGTAGGATTCGACATGCCTCGGACACCACCTACATTTTAGTTAAAGAAAAGAAATGTAATGTTGGAGCGGGCTGTACAAAATTAAGTATCACATTCAGATATAATTCTTTTCTACCATAAAAGAAGAATCGTTCTATTACTATTGTATCAGTCTCTTTTGATTTGGTTACCTAATTATACTGTAGTAAAATTACCACGCTTTTGGTCTCATACAAGAACCCTTAAAACTAACCTGGTCTACATGTTTCTCTTGATGATGTAAGAAAATGGGAGATAGCATATATTTTCTCCTCTAATGTTCCACATGCGAAGATCTAAAGTCATGTGACCTGGTTGCATCCGCCATCTCTTGTTCATGTGACGAAGTATTGCTTTTTTCTCTTGAAAAAGTTGGTATGTGGTTTGTTTCTTTCATCGCCGCTCGCTAAAACGCTATAAGATGGCTCAATGCATGGGATAGCCACTCGGTGTGTGTCTTAGTTTGACTCAAGATTCGAATTTACCCAAGAAGTTCATGTTGTGTGCTCTTGGGTTTAAATTGTAATTTATACAGATTATGCTATTGTGAAAGCTTTCAATGATCTTCTCGCTGTATTTGAGGAGTCCATCTATCTATTTCCTACTTGAGTTAGTTATTTTTGTGGTCAGAGATTACTCGTGATGTTCTCGTGTCATTAATATGCTAAATTATGTTGATCGGGGAGCAATAGCAAGCAATGGTGTCAAAAACTATGTTGACCGGGAGCGATAACCATAATGTTTGGTGAAGGATGTTTTTCATTGATCGCTTTTGTTTAGAAACATAGGGCAAATCATTAATCGATTTCTATTTTCAAAATAAATATTTTCTTTCCTATTGATCTCCTTTTCATTTTGTCAAATTTGTTTAGGAGAAGCCCTTGAAAAAGCAGAAGGGTATTGTAGAACCCATAGAGCCTACCATCAATAAACCTCGTGCCGGGTTTGGGTTGGAATCAAACCCGCTAAGATGTTTCGATCTCCGAACTCCTTGGTGATTTCATTGCATGTTTTGTGGCCTCTCGAGGTAAATCTATATCACATAAAACAATGAGGAACATCATGCTTGTATTTTTTCATTAGTTTTGTTGTGTCTCTCATATAGTTTAAAGATTAGCACTTTATAGTTTATACTTAAAAAATTGTATATTAAGTATAATTTGCCATCCGAGACATGGAAATGTGCCGAATTATTTTCTCTATGTACAATTTTAAAAGCGTATGTAATAGCTTGCCGAAGTTTAGTGTCATTGATTCTGTGTAACTTGTTCTATGAAGAAATGATATAACCGACTTGTTCCAGCTTACGCAGATCAAATAATATTGTCATGGTGGCTCCTGCTAGGAAGTAACTCTCGATGTTCAATATCGGTAATGCACATTGGGAGCAACTTGGTGTTTCTATAAATGATTCAGTGTACTCCAAACAGCCCAAAATCCTATTAGACCAATGGGGTTAGTTCCCAACAAAGTAGACCAATCCTTTTATTCCTTTCCCGGTGTTAGCAAAAGTTCGAAATCAAGATTCTAAGTCCCGTGATTCCCGCTAATTCCCATAATGCTTCCCATAGTGCAATGTCAAGGGCGTGTTCGCACTGCATGATAAGGCAACAATGTTTTCTAGCCCGCTTAATTGCTCCAGAGTGAACATGATGTTCGTGAACAAGGTATGCCCAATGCTCAGAATTTTTTGGTTACGCTTTCTTCAAAACTTCATTTCTTGATCCATTGTTCTTGACGATTTATTGCTCAATTCATTTTCTTTATCTCTCGCAGATCGAAGTTAAGCTAGTCAGATAAATCTCGAGAGGAGGAGGAGGAAACAGAGCAACTCCCTTTGTTCGTGACATGCACCGTAATGTGATGGCAAATAAAACAGAGCAAAGAGGGACAGATGTCGAAAGTGGCGGCCGAAATGACCACGATCGAATCTGAAACCTCGCCTAATGCGGTGGCACAACCGATGAAAGTTCAGAAGGATAGGTATGTGATGTTTAGCCTTTTCTTTTGTTAGGATGAAACTTGCTCAAGATGTTGGAAGTTGAACCGCCCGTGAGTTAAATATTGAATGAAACCGAGAACTTTGACTCTAGGTCGCTCAAATTATTGAATAGTCATTGAATTGAATCTCCGATCCTAATGTTTCAGATATGCTATATGTGGTGACCATACACTTAGAAACTTTGCAAAGATGAGGCCTTCTAATCGAGCTAGACCGGCTAATATTGATGGTGTTAACTGTATCACATTGAAAGATAATGATATTTAGCATATTGGCATGCATTTATGAATTTTCGCAGGCATCCAATTAAAAATAATGCAAGAATTGTGATAAAATAATTTTTCCTCTTGTACTCGCAGAACATCTCGACCGCTTATTTTCAGCACTTCATCTCACGCTATGCTGGCATTTTCATCCAAAATATCATACAATTGTCAAAAGAGTTGAATCTTCCTATGGATAATCCATCTTCTATAGAAGATATAGTCGCTGCTCCAAAACCAAAGACAAAACAATCTTCCTAGGAGCTTGGTGGTGCAAAATTTACTTCATGGGAATTGTGGCGTAACATGGAGCTCTCTTTCCGTAAAATTGCAAGAAGTTGTTTTGTTTTAGTTTGCCATTGAACCTTATATGGAAGTTCGCAGCTTGACATGGTAGTGTATTCTAGCATTTTCAGCAGAAGGTGCCAATAAAAGAGCAAACGGTTATATCATACATACTTGATGCCACTCGAGATGGATTTGAGATGAACCGAATAGGTATTGCAAGGAGGTAGGGCTAACGCTGATATAGCCTCGTGATCCGCTCTTGCCATTGCAAAGGTTGATCACGTGAAGTCGGGCTAATCAAAGAGGAGCTGTAAAATGTAATTCTTCCTCCATGCATAATTAGGCCATTTCGCTTGTGATTAAGTAGATTTATTGCTTCACAGACGAAGAAATCACTTCTTATGCATCGCCAAGCTCATTTTGTGTTCATCCCAAGCATTCATGGAGGGCTAATTTATTTGGCAAAATGCTAAATAATAATTGCAGTAACTTATGAGATGATCAAGACGCTCCTCGACAATCGAGGATCTTGGATTGTCCGAGCAAACTTTTGGTAAGGTTCCTATCGATGGGGTTCCTCGCTAGAACAAAGACAACCACCAAAATCATGCTCCCATGGCGTGAAGTTGGAGAGAATGGTAATCAGAAGATTGTGTCCTCGTGGTCGGTGCCTTCGATACAAGCCCTTCAACAAAGAGAGGCCAAATCGACGGAACACTCGTTTCACGATTTAACCAAGAAAGAAACCGCAAAAGATAGACGGACAAGGAGAGAATCTATCGCACAATTGATGCTACCAAGATGCTATATTAGAACCGGTCATGAGCCGCGACGGGTGAGGTATTCGTTTCAAGTTTCTTTGGCAGAGCCCATGCTTGTTCCTTGTGTTGAGCATCCGAATGTTGCGTGTTCCATTGGAGGATGTCGCAAGCACTTCAATGGTTCAAAAGAGAATCGGTTGTCGAGCTGTTGGACAGCCTGGAATGCAATTTTTTGGTGTACAGGAAAAATGGCTACTATGTGATTATGTAACAAGCCAATCAAAGAGGAGCTTCCAAATAAAGTAACTCTTCCTCCATGCATAATTTGGCTATTTCTTTTTGTGATCAAGTAGATTTATTGCTTTAGTGAACGTAAGAACCATTTACCTTACAAAATATGTATTATCGTGATGTGTGTGCAATTTTTATTAGTTTTAAATCCTTAAGTAATATGTGAGTGTGCAATTGCTATTGGTTCTGATTCTTTTGATTGCTAGGCTTGCTTTGTGAGATGGTGTTGATGTCATCCTTGGATGATTAATCCATGTGTTTCCGTGTTTAACATGAAACATTGCCATTGTGGCTTGCTGACGTAAGGGATGGGGAGGCCATCGCGGGCTCTTTGTTAAGCATGCCTCGAGGGAGGTGATTGTAACATGGCGATGGTGGAGAAACCGAGGTCTCAACGATCAACGTATATAGATATATTCCTGTAAAGAAATAAATGTCTTAGATGCCACATGCCTATTATACTTTTTCTTATTTAACTTTCAATTGATCATTTTTTTAGGAATATTGGTTGGATAATTTTTGAAGATGTCAACCAACATGCTTTTATGTAATTCACGTGATATGTGAAAGAGAAAAATTAATGTTCATTGTACGGCTTGGTATTATGTTTTGATAATATTTATCACCCTTTTTGAACTTTATGTTTCTTTAGCAATTTTGTTTTTCGTAGCAACGCACGGGCATTGAACTAGTATGTAGAACATTAAAGACACAAAATAAAGGCGTTTCCTAAGGCTAATTTGTGTCATATTAAGGAATAGGAAAACAAATTAGGAGATCTGAATTCAACTTACCTACATTTAAGTCCCAAGTGCAGAATCTACCAGCAAAAGGAAACAAGACACACTTGTTCCCTCTTCCACACATGCATGCTGGACACACCAAATAAAATAACGTAAATGTTTCTAGCCTCTTAGGGCATGTACAATGGTATAGACAGCTGCTGTCTATAACAAGATGACATGTCATTTATAGACAGCGTTAGAGACAACCCATGCAATGGTATAGACAACACATTTATGAGTAGATAGCTTCTTCCCACACACAACCTATCTTGGTTCTCGTGCTAGAGTCGACTCTAGATTAAGAGACGGCTCAACTCTCTACATGCACCCTCTCTCATCCACGTCATTTTTTATCCTACGTGGCAAAACTTAGAAACTGCTGACATGTACCATTGTATATGCTCTTAGAATGAACATTGGATAAATGTTTCTAGCCAGGGAATCGTCTCGTGATGAGTGGTGGAGCGTGGAAGTACAACTCCATGCACTAGGGTTTAAATTCTAATGCCCACTTTACACACAAGCCAGTGCGTTTTAGTAGAATTTTTGTGAGATCATAGGTCTATCATCGGCCTTCATTTTTCTCCTAATGACTTGTGTCCGGACGTCCGAAATTTTCGGATACACTGTAACATTTTTTTAATACGCGTGCAACATTTTCCTTCGACAAATAGTAAAATTTGCTACAGTAAACGGATGTTGCAAGCGTTCAAAAAAAATGTTGCATGCGTCGGAAAAAAATGTTGCACGCGTAGAAAAAATATGTTTCAAAAGATGTCCGATGGGATAAACAGTGATCGGACGTCCGAGCGCCAGTATCTCCCCATTTTTCTATGCGTATGGTAAAGAGATGCACTCACTTGTATATAGGTGCTTGATGGTATACGTGCGTGTACTTTTTCTTGGTAATAAAAAATGCTTCCAGCCTCCTAGCCTCTCATACAAATTCATATATTTTGTTAGATATTACGGCCTCCAATTTTCAAGGCAGTACCCACGAAACTCTTTAGGGCATTCTCAATGGAGTTTCTTAGATTATGTCTTAGACATTAATTACTATGCCACTTAAGCACTATGCTGAGTTGGCAAGTTATTTATTGATGAAAGAGATTGAAGTGATGTCTTATATAAGAAACTATTTTTTGTAGAGAACCAATGCAGTTAGAAACCACTGAAAACAGCATTGGGATGACCTAGATGTCTCCCCTACATATTTTGTGGGCCCCACATTGATTTGTTGTGGTATTTGGATCGTCCTGCGCACAAAATATTTGTCATTATGGCTTGCTAGATCAACCAATATCCTATATATCTTTTTCCATATGCGTACAAAATAAAATGCACAACACAACTGAGGTTTGCATTGGATCAAAACATCTACATAATTAATGCCTTTGGATTACTAGTAGACACCACCCATTGTGATATCTCATTAGAGAGACCACATACTTAATGCATTTACTCATCTGTAGATACCACCTAAGAAACTACCCATTGGGAATGCCCTTATGGTCTAGCCCTTATTCATCATATTCGACTTCTTGATATTTGTGAAAGTCTTGTCCTCAAGAATACCTTTGTAGTCAGAATTTTTTTTATTTAACATTTATTTTAAATCTTTTTTATCAAAAATAATCAACGAAAAAATATAATCTAAAATGGTATTTTGTCAATATGGGGCAATTGCCCCATATTCAAGCGAGAGGTACACGATCTAACGGCTATTGTAATGGTTGTTAGCTTGCACAGCACACGTGTTGCCAATCGCTCGCGATTGGGGCGATAGGAGCCCTTTAAAGGTCAGCAAGACTGTTCTGTGCTCATTTCATCTGGCGCAAGAGGACCAAATGGCCAAGCCGAGAGCCGGAGGAGGAGAAGAGAAGAAGAAAGAAAAGAAAAGAGAGGAGAGGAAAAAAGAGAGGAAAAAAAGAGAGAAAAATTAGAAAAGAAATCAAGAAAGTAGATTCGCTGCTTTTATGGAGGTAAGTCCAAAAATTTTACATGCAAATAATGTATTAGGCAATATTTAGAAATATAATGTAGAACTTTAATGTAGTAGGATTGTCTAGTATTTAGAAGTATTAGGATTGTGTAGTATTTAGTATTTAGAAATGTAGAAATTTAATGTAGTAGAAATATTAGGTAATATTTAGAAATTTAATGTAACATTTAGTATTTAGAAATGTTGAGATTCAATGTAGTAGAAATATTAGCCAATATTTAGAAATTTAATGTAGTAGAAATTTTGTTATGTAAATAATGTATTAGGCAATACTTAGAAATGTAATGTGGTAGAAATTTAATATTATGATGAAACATGGTAGGCTAGCCATATGTTGCACTGGTAATGTTTCGAAAATTGCGATGTAGAAATTTAATGTAGTATTTAGTATTTAGAAATATTAGGATTGTGTAGTATTTAGAAATGTAGAAATTTAATGTAGTGGAAATGTTAGGCAATATTTAGAAATTTCATGTGGTAGAAATTTAATATTATGATGAAACATGATAGGCTAGCCATATGTTGTGCGGGTAAAGTTTAAAAAATTGCGACGTAAAAATTAAAGGGAGTATGATATATTATCATGTACATATGCAGCTTTTAATATTTGGAAAAATTAATAATATGTAGTAGTAATTCCGTAACAAACAAATGAGTAGTCAAATTACTTATTTATAGTTGAATTTCTTAATATGATCACCATACGTTTTATACATTGTATTTTAGAGTAATTTTTAAAAAACATGGTAGGCTAGCAACATATCGTACGTTGTCAGGCACCGTACTACGTTAGAAATTTGTAGAGTAAAAAATTAGAAATGTCAAACACCGTTAGAAATTAGTAGAGAAAAAAATTGACAATATAATGTAACATTTATATGGTAATGCATGATGCGATTAGATGGGCAACTGATGAATTTTTCGGTCCGACGTTGTAGGCAGCATGTCGGAGAAATTGTATTTTTAAATATTTTATGGAGATGGGGAGATAGCACATGGGGTGGATAGAGTGGATTTGTCAGCATTTTCAAGAGTTGTACGGGGCATATCTAGACTGAGCGATAGGACATACAGGGCTTTGTTGGAGTGGACGTTTCGGATGTTCAATTTGAATGCCTAGACTGTTCGGCTACGCGTTAGAGCAGTAGTAAGCCGTGCACAACACTATTTTATGGAGAGTTGATTCCTATTAACACGACATTGTCATGGAGGAGCTATGTTGGGTTTGCCGTAGAGCAGGGCTGTCCGCTCATATTGCTGGTGCAGTGGTACTAGGTACTTCCATTGGTGTCAGAGGTTTGTGATGTCAGGGTAGATATTATGGAGGAGGGGAAGACAAATATGCAAGAATGCGATGATGAAGGTGGCGAGGAGCCCGGAGACGGGGGACACGAGATTGGCGGTGGCGAGGGGATCGGGGGGCGAGGAGGTAGTCGTGGAGGCGCGGGGAGGTGGCTGACGAGGGGGAGGAGGTGGAGGACATAATTCATATGATGGAGGAGGAGGACTGTGCGGATGAGTAAGTCCCTGATGGCGAACACTCGAACGAGGAGGACAATACTCCTGAGGTGCCTGTCCCTGTGGCGTGGACTAATTATAATTTTGAAGACCTAACAATGAATGAAGAGAACAGTGATGCATTGGAGTATCATGAGAATGAGGTCACGCAGGGGACCATATATAAAGACAAGGAGGCTATGATGGATGCGGTGAAGTACTGGTCAATGTCTCTTCGACGGCAATTCAGGGTAGTGAAGTCTAGCAAAAAAGAGTACGACGTGAAGTGCGTAGTTGATTCGTACCTATGGTGGGTGCATGTTGTCGATGTACTTTGCACCAGGGTACCCTCTCCGCCGCAGATTAGTGAGCCCAAGAAGCGGCCTAGCCCACGTGGCGGCTTGGCGGGTAGGTGGGCGATCAAGCCCTGCTCGCCGGGCGGGAAGCCCACGTGGCGGCTTGGCGGGCAGGTGGGCGATCAAGGTGGCGGCCTGGCGAGCGGGTGGGCGTTCGGGCCCCCCTCATCAGGCCATAAAGGCAACCAAAGGAATGAGGAGAAGGCTTCGCCTCGATGTCTCCTTCCCCTGACACGCTGTGTTAGGGCCATTGATTATAAGGAATTCTGCTATCGACACGACGACAGCCCATCCCTCTGACACCCCTCACCAAACCCATCGCTAGAGCGTCATATCCCTGGCGGACCGGGCGAAGCCACTCAGCGGCATTAAATGAAGCCTGAAGGACAAGGCTACAGCGATGGGTGTAATAAATGAGTCATGGGTCGGTGTAAGGCTAGAATGATGGGTGTAATTAATGAGTCGTAGATCAGTATAGCGTCACCTTCTCACCTGCCCAAGCCAACCCCGCTCTATATAAGGGAGTTCTGGTGCATAGGGAAGAGGGATCCAGAGAGCTCTCTCCTCGGTCGAACCTGAGACTCATCCAAGCTCTTACTAGAAGAACCATTGTAATCACCTCCACATTTCCTCAACAAAGATCTAGCAGACGAGGGTCATTACATTGCCGGGGCCTCGAACTCGGTACATCACCGTGTTCATTGATCCGCTGATCCTCGAATCCTCGTGCTAGAGTTATTAGGGTTTTCGACCACGAAGACGCTCTCTACAGAACCATACCCTCCGTCCTGGGAGCGGTCAACCCTGTCCGTTGACGGGGTGCTATCTGGCGAAATACGCCGACACATGCATGCAAGGGGAAGTGGAAGGACTACTGGAAATTTTCCATAGTGATGGAGCATAACTACGAACTGGAGGAAGCGGACCAGAAACACCGCAATCTATCGTCTACTTGGGTGGCAAATGTGTTTTATGGTCAAATCATAGACAATCCGCACCTGCATCCTCGATCTATTATCAGAGGCGTGGAGGAGAGGTTTCAATACAAGATTAGCTACGGAAAGGTGTGGAGAGTAAAAAGGACAGCTTTACAAATACGGTTCGGGATGTATGAGACTTCCTGCGAGAATATTCCACACTTGCTCAGGGCAATATCACGTCAGAATCCTGGTACATTCATTAACCTTGAGGAGTTTCCAATGGATGGTGTGTGCGCGTAAGTGGGTCTTACAATGGGCCTTCTTCGCCTTCTACAAGATGCATAAATGCGCTTCGACACTATCGCTTGGCCATTTGCATGGACGACACATTTCATAGGGAAATACAATGGCCGATTCTAATCGAATCGCGGTGGACGCCAACAACTGTGTCCTACTAGTCGATTGGCCATCGTGGAGGGGGAAAACACGAGAGTCGGTATCGATTTCTTGAAAGAGTCAAGTCGGCAGCTTGTTCGACTTCGATGTATGTGTCATCCATGACCCATATGTGGTTGCTAAGGGCGATCGTGGATATGCAACAAGGGTCCGACGCTAGAGAGCAAAGAAAGTGGCTGCACCAAGAGCGGTGGTATAAGGCACATGGGTGCCAATTTTTTTCGCGGGCCAGAACAAGGAGCTTATGAACATGTTCAAGCGGCTGTGCAAACAGAACCAGTGGAGGAATGTCGACGCACTGTGGAGGACGTTGGATGAACTAACCAAGAAGCAATCACCGAATCCAAGGGATGCCGCTAGTTCATCAAGGAACCCTATGGTCTACCACGAGTAAGGAGATGACCCCACGCCTTAGAGCGCGCCCCAATCGATGCATCAAATATTCGGCGTAGGTCGGGGATAAGCATAAAGAGTTTCACGGACTGGATACGACACGAACCATTGGAGAAATGGTCCCTTCTGCATGACGAGGGTGGTTCCCGTTATGGAATAATGACAACGAACCTGGCAAAGATTTACAACTAGGTAATGAAAGGCATGAGATGCCTTCCATTGGTGGGCATTGTTGAAGGTGTGTTACTAGGCACCCAAAGATATTTCATTGAGAGATATACGAACTCCGCTGCATGTATGTCAGACAATCGTCTGTTGTACTCAACGGTTGTATCTACGTACATGGCCAACTAGACACGGAAGGCACAGACACATTGCTTGACACCAGAGAGTGGCATGGAACGGAGGTACCACATGCACTGCGGTGACTGAGGTCACAGAGGTGCCCACCGGGAGACAACTTCCCATCTCGTGCATACTCGAGCCATTGACAGAGTGCTCGCCAGGCCACGCCGCCGTGACTTGCCGTGCTCAAGACGTGATTGCCGCAGCCGCCGAGACACACCAATCATGTCGTCCGTACACCTCCCACTACTAATACAAGCAAAGTGTTCTCAACACGTGGCATAACGAGGTGTACGGGTACCGAGTGGATGGATCGTTCACAGCAGCCTCCCTCCTGGGCATCGATGGGTACCAGACATCCGAATGTTGAAGCAGAAGGTCGGATGTCGAAGGACATGGCGTATTAGGAATGATATGGACGAGTCCGAAGCGCGTCGTAATTGTGGATAATGTAATTTTATTTCATGTATTTCCAAATGTCTTTCTTTACTTCACGTACTTCAATATGTACCAGTTAACTATTGTTCCTGTCATGAAATTCTTGATTCTATATGCACGATCGAACATATATTTAAATATGCAACATTTCATTTAATTTTTGGTAGTTGTAATGTGTAACATTTACTTATTGTCTAGTTTGTTTTATTTGCCTTCTACATTTACTTATTGTCCAGTTTGTTTCATTTGCTTTTTACATTTACTTATTGTCCAGTTTATTTTATTTGTTTTCTAACCATATATTTGCTTTGTAACCACGTTAGTGTAAAGCGCCGATGGCGGAGTTGGGCGATTGTCGATGCTTGCCCCGAGTCGCTAGACCAGATCGTGGATTCGACCCAATTTGCCTAGATTCTCCGTAGCCTAGAGCCGATAATGGGACACTGTGGGCTTCTCGGTGTCGAACGAGTTGTTTCAAGATTGACCCACGCTGGGTTCCACAATAAGCTACGAACTTTTTCTACTCTTTTATGTACATATACTTACCTGTGAATGGAATTTTAATGACGCCACACACCACGCAAGGTGTTACGCGGCTGGCTTACTTCCGCTCAGAGGATGGTGGAGCGCACTCATTGCACCAAGCAGAGGGCACACACGTCCCACGGTTTGGGTACGACTAGTCCCTGTTGACCGCACTCGTCGACTGGTGGAGACCGGAGACGCACATGTTCCACTTACGCTGCGGAGAGATGGCTCTGACGCTGCAGGACATGTCTTATCTCCTAGGACTCCCCTGTGCGGGTCCTACAGTTGTGCTGCACGACGTCTCCGTCACGTGGCATGCGGAGTTGTCGGCACGGTTCGCCGAGGTGCAACGACACCCTCGGGGCCGACCCGGACGTGCTCATCAGACTAGGTGAGCGGTACGGACCATCGAAGGCGTGGCTGCTTCAGTTCATGGTTAGTACCTACTTCATTGCAATTTAATGGAGATGCGCTAAGTTGCTGAGAATATTGTACCAAATGCTGCAGGCTGAGCTTATTCACCCGCACGCAAAGGAGGAGGACGTGGCATGCTACCTGGAGGCGTACCTGCTCTTGCTGTTCAATTGGGTGATGTTCCCGTCCTCGCACGGGAACACGGTGGACTGGCACCTGATCGAGTACACCCAGCCGATCGCTGACACCCCGGCGGATCAGGTAACATAGTCCGTTAAAATCTCTTATGACAGGACATGTCTAACTTTCTCATTGTAAACAGATGGTGCGATGGTCGGGCTACCGCCGCCGCTATGGGCGACGTCAGAGGTCTATGCGACGCCGCTCTCGTGCAGAGCGCACGCGACGATGACGGCAAGGCCCTATCACATACCTGTGGTCCCGAGCGCTTCTCCGTCGGTAGGCCTGTTGTTGACCCCGCGACGTACTCACAGGACCTATACCACCAGAACCCGATGGACTGGCCCACCATGGGTCTCCATTGGGTTCAGTGACAGGTATGACCCTTTGTATCTTATTCCCCACTTTTACACTTTCATAGCATGCACTACTTTTTATTTTCACGCAGCGGTTGTACGCCCACTGACAAGTCTAGAGGTCCTACCCCGAGTTCGTTCAGGAGTTCGACAGGCTCCAGTACGAGGACGTACGGTGGACGCCGTACAACACATACGACGCCCACGTCCGAGCACCTTACGGGCTCTCCGAAGCTTTATCAAGGACGAGCAAAGACCGCTCACCAGAAGGTCCTAGTCTTTGACCTGTGCATGGAGGAATACTCGTTGCACCGAGTGCTGCGGCAATTCGGCTTCTTCCAGTCTTTTCCCTTGTCGCCTGCTCACGTTGTCTCACGTGGTGCTCACAGGTACGTCTCCTGAGCACACTGCTTAGCATTCCTGCGAAATGGATGTTGTATTAAATTGCCATTTTTGCATTGCAGGATGACCCGGATGGGGTCAAGACCGCACTCTGGGCCACAAGATCGATGACGCCATGGGAACTACAATGGGACGACGCTCTCACGGACAGGGTCACCGAGACCTGGGCGTACGACCTTGACATGTACGACCAATACATGGAGTGGTTCAAGGCCATGACTCAAATTCCAAAGGGTACACACCAAAGACCGTATGTCGAGCTCAAGCATCGGTGTCGACACGATCCTTCACAGATGTCCGAGAGGGACAACTTCGTAAGTGTCAATCAATCTCTCAGACATATGTCTTTTTATGTAAATTACCTCATATCAACCCCAAGATTACATTTAGGTATAGCTTGCGCGGAGGTGGACGGAGGTTACATTGTCGGACCCAATGTGCAAATCCGACCCTCAGGTATTCAAAGACTAGTCCAGATCACGCTTAGTGCACACAGCCTCAACATTGGTACATATCACACCATAACCAACTAAATAATAAGTACCTTAATTAAATACTCAAACTAGTTGATTGACCTTATGGTCAAGTTAAAGATACGATTCAGTATGACACTTATTAAAATATTCAAAAGCAATGAAATAAATTAAACTCGTGGCGCCAACCAATTTGCCACAGTAACCGACTAGGCTCGCCCCTAGTTCATCGGCCTCTCCGATACTCCTCCTCCCGAAAGGGTGGCTTCTTCTTCAACCGGTTGTGTTGTTGTGGGTGAGTACTTTGAGCACTCAAAGAAGTCATGCATGTAATGCAATTTAATATTTTACGCATGGCTTAGTACAAAGGATAGGCTATGGTTCATGAGCAAAGACAAAGATTTAAAATTAATAAAGAATAGATTGCAAAGCAAAGAAACAATAGTAAGAATAGTAGCTTTCACAAACATTTCAACCAGAATCACTTTTTCCATCCTAAGTCATGTTCATCATCATCAACCCAAGTAGTTTCCATAAACAAATCATTTTCATGAAAATCTAACCCTTGACCGTAATCACTGTAACATCCCAATTTTCGGCTTTTCAATTATTAAATATTATTTTATTGCTATTCATGATTTTTGCGAATTTCCTGGATTTATTGGATTTTCTGAGATTTATTTAAATCATTTCGAATTAATATATATAGCTTTTGTAAAGAAATAATTAAAAGGGAAAATTTAAAATAAAGTTTTGCCAAAAAATATTTTATTTAAGTCCAGAATGTCTCAAAATATTTTTGAGATTTTTATTGGTATTTTAGTTACCTCAAATAAACTAATTTTGGGAATTAAAATAAATAGAGAAAAAAACACACACTAGAGAAATACATTGAATAGTATCGGGAGAGGTCCATCGATATGAGTCATGAATCTACCGGACCGAGTCCATTTCCAAAACGAATGAATGCTGGCCGTTGATCGGTTATGCAGTGAATTTTAGTCCGAGCCGTTGCGCCGCGTGTGTCATTGGAAGGAATCGCGTGCGTAGCGCTTGGTCGCTGGATTGAACGCGTGGCTGAGATCGACCGCAAGGACGGAGTCCTTCCGCCTTACGGAGAAGTCGAGTGAATCGAAATGGCGCCGAATCGCCAAATACCAACTCTTTTCAGCTGAAAGGAAGCGACACTTTGGCGCTCAAGACGTGTGGTCGACTCGAGTCAATGGAATTGGCGCCGAATTTAAGGTGTCTTGGAGACACCACGGGAAAAGGAACGCTCGACGGGCGCCGGGTTTATCGAGGATTTGGAAGTCCTAACCGCGCGGGAAAAGGAAAGCTGCGGCCGTGGATCCTACGCGTGGCTGGATTTGGCATGCAATCGGAGTCGTGATCGAGCGGGATAAGGACAACCGGTCCTATTTAACTAGGCATTTGGGCATCACCAAAGGATCGAGCAAGCAGCGGGAATTCGCGAGCAAAGCGAGGAAGTTGCGAGCGAGTTGGGTCGGCGAACGGAGGATTTCGCCGAGGAGTACAGGCGTCGCCAAGGAACCAAGTGGCTAGGAAATTCGCGAGCAAATCGAGGAGTCGCGCCATTTCGTGGGATTTCGCGCGATAGCAGTGCCGCCAGAGATTTCCGAGCGCTACGCCGAAGTTGTCGCCGAGATCGCCATCTTCGCCTCCGGTGAATTCAAGTCGCCGCTTCATCGCCGATCGGAGTTTCGTCACCGCCGGATCGTAATCAAGCGATCGAATTGGCCCACGCTATTTCTAATCGATAAGCGTCTTAGATTAAATATCAACCATTGGATTTAGATCGGCTTGTTAATATTAGGCCATGAGTAGATTTACCCGTGAACTGCTAGATTGAGTTCATCGCTTTAGATTTCGCCACGCTTTGTCCGCATGCTTCGCATGGAAAATTCGGATTTTTTATAAAAATAATTCGTAAAGATTTAGAATTTCTAATTCTAGAGTTTAGTTTATTTTCTAAACTTCTAAATATTATAACTTTTACATATGAACTCAGATTTGAGTGATTCAAATTCCTAAAAATTTATAAAATTGAGATCTATCTATTAATAGTTTTTATCTGGATTTTTCAGTTTATTTGCTATTTGGTTTTGGTGTTTATTTGCTATTTCTTCTCGATTCGTGTAGACGTTGAGTTGAGCGAGGTGTCGGAAGAAGGATTATTATTTCAAGAGCAATCTTCGGAGCAATACCAGGAGCTTAAGCAAGGCAAGTTATGCTTTGATCATGTTGCACCCATAAACTAGATTGCATGCTATTTTGATTTACCTTATCACTTGTTATTTTATGTGTATAAATGATTTCAACATAAGTTTGGGATTAGCTATCATACCCTTTGAATTATACCCTACCTTGCTAGTTGTATGCCATGATCCACTTGTCACCCTAGGTTGGTTCACTATAGTTGGTTAATAATGAAATCAACATGGATGGTTAGATCGAACTAGAATTGCTTAGCCATGCCACGTCATCACATGTACTTGAATCTTTGATAAATAATCTTGACTAATGGAATATGGAACAATGTTCTGAATTTGTGTGTCATGTGTGGTCACACGATGAGATTGAGTTGTGGTGACAATGGATGTCACGCAACGATATTGAATTGTTGATGGCACGTGGTGCTTGGTAATCAACCTGGGGTGGTTATGATTTTGGGCCTGAGCAGTGGCAAGGCAGATGCTCGGTGGGCCCGATGGGCAAAGGGTATGTGTATGTCTTGCTTTGATCAAACCATAAGGACACCTTGCAGCCTTTGACTCGAAGTCAATCATGCAACCACATGTTGTTATGGGGCAACCTAGCCGATTAATTTGCAATGTCTTAGCTTGAGTACTATCGTGGTGGAGTGGTTCATCCTTTTAAATGAACCCAGATGGCGCAAGAGGGGGCCCTGCTAGGTTTTCGCATCTTCAGTGTTGAAACCTTAGCGTAGTACCGGGTTAAGATGATGCATTGTAAAGGCTTTGTCGTGATCTCTTCACGACACACCAAAGGAAGTGTGTTAATCAAGGTGGCAACAAAAGATGATCATGTCGTCGTGGGTAAAGTGCAAACCTCTCGCAGAGTGTACAATCTATTCTGGATAGCCATGCTCACTAGATTGAGCAAGCTCGTGGATTACAATCAAGGGTTTAGATTTCTTTTTGAAAACTTGGGATGGATGGCGGGATGCCATGGAAAGTTGAATCTTGACTTAGGATGGAAAACTTGGTTTACTTGAGAAATGCTGAATCTATTTACTTGTTATTATTTGTTTTACTGTCTTTTTAATCTATGAATTGTATATGTTTTCAAATGCTGCTTATTGCTTATGAACCATGAGCCTTCCTTTGGAATAAGCCTGCACGTAGCTATGATAGCATTGCATTCTGTGCACAACTTGTTGAGTACGTGTTGGTGTACTCACCCTTGCTTAACAACCAACAACAGTGGAGGAATCATCTTCAATATTGGAGAAGGACTTTCAGGTGGACGCGGTCACTAGGCCAATCCTAGTCACCGCCTGTGGTGTGCCGATGGAACATCTACGCTTACTACTTTCCACCGCAGCTTGTCTCATTTGATCTTACTATTGCCTTGCAAGGTGAATAATGTAAGTGGTCCTAAGATCATACACTAGTTATATTAAATAAATGATGTCTTATTGTTCTTATCGTTGTGTATGATTTGATACTTATCGATGTTAAGTCGCGGTGCACTAGCATTGATCCCGGACTAGTGCAGTAAAACACAAAGGATTCGAATTGGTAAATTCGGTCCTCATAATCACTAAGCGATGCTCAATACTGTGAGCACGGCTATTCAATAGATTGTATACTCGCAGAGGTTATATACTTTACCCACAAGATACATACAAATACCACCGAGGCAAATAACCGTAACGAAGCCTTTCCAAAGTTCCATCTAAACTCAAGATCGCTCGCTAAGGTTTCAACACCGAGGGACTGTTACCACACCTGTGGCCCCTCTTGCGCCATGTGAGTTCTCATTCCGCTTCTCCTGCCTCACACCACCACGACAAGACCAAAGAATAGATTTCCCGCTTTACTCACCTAAGCCCGCCCCATTACGGAGCTTGTGGTCAGATGAGAGACTCACTCAAATGCTCGCAAGGTTAAGTCCTTAGTTGACCGAGGCAAGACTAACCAAGTGTAACTCAAATATCCCTATCCAATGAAAACCAACACGACCGCCAGCTTGCCACTCTTGGCCCACCGTAAACATTCTTGCCATTTGCCCCAGCCTAAATCATTTTCCCACCTTTGGTTCTTTACCATTGCACCACGTGCCATCATCAACTCAATAACACATGTCTCATTCACAAAACACGCCCATATCTCATTAAGTCAATATTATCTTTGGTATTCCAAAATCATGAAATTTCCACGTAAGGTGGCTAAGCATACTACCTACGGCCTACTCAACCCATGTCGGCAAATAATTAATGTCCAACTATTAATCCACAACCTAGGGTGACAAATGATTCATGGCATACAATTATATACGACAAGGTGGCATACAAAGAACTAGGCATTTAGCTATTCCTAATTCATTCAAACAAATTTTTACTAAATTAGCATGCAATAAATTAAATCAAAATAATTTTTCTAATAGGTTCAACATGATCAAACACAACTTGCCTTCAAAAAGTACTGATTCTCGCCCCGAGCTTGCTCCCGGTCGAACCTCTCCTCAAACCTTCGAGAACTTCAACGCTCTCACGCCAGAACGCAAGTACAAAATAATAAAATAAATAAATAGTGGACATACAGTGCTCAAAAATTCAAATAAAATTCATAAACAGAAAGATCACAATTTTACAAATTTATAGAAATTGGAATCACTCAAATCGGAGTTAAAACGCAAAAGTTATAAGCATTTGAAGTTTCAAAATATATTTAAAATCAATATACCGAATTAAATAAATATTTCCTTTTTCGAAAATTAATTATTAGGCTCATCGGTGACACGTGTCATCACCAGAGAGTGACACGTGGCCTTGCCGACGCCACCGACCAGCCCCTGTGGCCGACGCCATCATGACGCCAAGACGACTTTGGCCAACTCACTAACAGTGTGTGTCCCACGCGGACGCCAAGATGACGTCACGGTGACGCCACGCGCGACAAAGGCGGCGGGCCGACGAGTGGGCCCGGTTGTCGCCGACTTCGGTGAACCGCGGCACGCTGGCCGACAGTGGGTCCGTGTTGTCGCCGACTCATGCACAGATGAAAGTGCGGTACATCGACATGTGGGCCCGTGGTTGTCGCCGCTCTCGTGCACGCGAACGGCGACGCGGCAATACGGCGACCCTCGGATTTGCATCTAACGACGGAGATTGGAAGATGAAGTTTATCGCTTTAAGGGCGACGGGTCGAACTGGATCGCTGATGCGCGACGGACGGCCGTGGAAGCTTTGGCGACGGTGATGGAGCGGCTACCGGCTTGACCGGAGACGAGGACGACGACGTATGCGGCGGCGCTCGCGTGACCTCCGGCGACGCGGCGGTAACGCTTCGACAAGGCGCGACGCACCGAGTCCAACCAGAGCACGACCGACGGCGGAGAATCACCGGCGGCGCATTTAAACGACGAAGAAGAAGGCATGGATGGTCTCGGACTTCTATGAGCTCGGCGGCGAGGCGGCAAGGTTTCGCGGCGTGGAGGTACTTGGATGGGTGCGGCGCAAACCGAGGAACACAGAGGGCGGGCAAGATAAATAGGGGCCCTAGGCGTCCGGTTGCTGGCGAGAAACGCGAGGAGTCCGTATGCGGCGTGAGTCCCATGGTCTCGGATTGGTGATGTGGCGAACGTGGGCCCTTGGATCCAGACGAACGGCGACGACGCTTAGGGTTTTTCCGGAAGGGCAAGACAAGATTGCCCAAGATCGTTTCACGGATTTTTAATCCTTTTCGATTAAAAATAATTCTAAAATGAAATAATTTATTTCGGGGCATTAAAAATATCAGAAAATTTCGAAAATTCCTAAAAATATTTTAGGACATTTGTGACTCAAATAAAATATTTTCAGCAAAATTTTATTTTAACTTTTCTAATATTTAATTGATTTGATAAATGGTTTAATTCAAAATAAATTCAAATAATTCCAATTAAATCCAAATAAATCCAAATAAATTCCAAATTCTCAAAAATTCAAAATACCATTTAAATGCAATAAAAGCAAAAATTGGGGTGTTACATACATCCATGTTGGTGCGCCTCCGAGCGGGCATCCAGATGACCACCGCTGAGCTCGATGCAACTTTTGCGCTGATCCGCGACAGGTAGGGTTGAAAACGGTTCGGATATTTTTCGACCAATCCGGATATTTTCGGATACGGATTCTCGCCGGATCGGATATTTGTCTGATAGTATCGGATCGGATACGGATATGGATATTTTTTTTTGACATTGACACGATTCAAGAGCTCAAGATCCGCTTGATATGGATACTGATTCTGATAATCCGGATAATGGTGGGCCTGATATCCAGATAGATATATGGGCTGGGCCAAGACTACTATTTTGGCCCAAAAGGGTTTCTTAATTTCAGAATTGTTTTCTAATTTAATTAATCTCTAAAGCAAGTTTCAATTATTAAATTTAGCAAACCAACTCCAAAAATTATGAAATTTTTTGACAAAGTTCCAGTAGCAACATAACATTTTAAAAATTATTTTCAATATTTTATCATATTTTTATTTTTCTCAAAAATTCAAAAACTCTTATTCTTGATAGGAAAATATATTAAATAAGTAGCTAAAAATGCATAAAAACTCATAAATACATAATTTATTATTTTAAACATAATTCAACTAAGAATATAAATCTTGAGTCATTACATGTAAGTGTTATATACTTTTCTTAGAGATATAATATCTAAGTATTATCAAACTTTTAGTGTGTTATGTGTTTGCTTCTATTTGTATCTCCTAGTAAAGATTACCTTTATTTTGTATTTTAATCTATGTGTATGATAAACTAATCATATGTGTGTGATAAACTAAACCTTATATAATTTTGTTTAAGTATATGGTATCTAATTATTATCTAAGTGAATGAAAATGTTTACATTTGTTCAATTTTCAATAATATTTTGATCAAATCAATTAGTTATGTGTTTTTGTTGATTTTTATGTACAATTTAAGGGGTTATCATGTTTCGATAAACATTCAAATCAGATCCGATTCGATTCAGATTCGATCCAGATCCAGATTCGATATTATCCAGATCCGTCAGATCCTGACTATCCGTATCCGTATCCGTGATTCGAGAAAAATATGAAAACAAATATGGTAGAGCTATTATCCGTCCAGATCTCGATCCGTTTTAACCCTAGCGACTGTGGCGAGGCGATATGTCGCCTGGCACTCGCCGAGCGGGAGGGGCGGAGATATCGCTTGACGCAGGTACCAAGGCCCCGTGGGCTAGCATCTCGCCCTCCTCATGGAGCCGTACCCGCACCTCCTCGTGGCAGTTGTCCCCCACGACCCGATGTCGGCTACTGCGAGCCCTCATGGCCTCCCACACAGCAGCAGTGGGGATAGTGGGGTCACAAGGGGCAGTCTTCGTCTCACGCCCCATCAGGACCCCAGGGTGGTTTCGCCGATGCAGACTACGACGACTAGGAGGAGGCACCGTTCGACGTGGACCAATACCTGTCCACCGACTACTTCGACCCCTCTCAGCTCTCGGGAGTACCGCACCAGGACACACCCGAGTTGCCGACAGACTACACTACCCCTGCGCCACAGGGCCGGCCTAGGAGGGTCGTCCGTCCTCAGTTGCCACTCACGTACCCCACGGACCAACTCAGGAGGTGTGATCGTGACCGACTTGTTGTACAATTGTACTTTTGTAATGTCTTTACCTTCAGCACCATGTTGTATAACTGTCTGAACTCAGTGCTTGCATTTTTTTTAGCTTCTCCTTCTCAATTAGTAACATGTGTGCCTTTTCTAATTTTCGCAACTTCATGCCGGGGCAACATCCGGCCAGCTCGCCCATAGATGAGTGGTAGCACGCGCTATGAGGTCGCCTGCGTGATTTTTCCCCAGATTTTCGGGCAAGATCCGATGGGCCCCGCGAGGCTACAAAAACCCTAAGTGGCTATGATTTTCGCGGTTTAGGTGGCAGGTGCCTTTTTTTTCGCAGAACTTCTTTGGGGCAACGCCCACCAAATCGCCCATAGATGAGTGGTAGCCCACGTTACGTAGGTCGCCCTTGATTTTTCTCGTATTTTCTGGGCCGTACCTGGTGGGCCCTGCGAGGCTACAAAAACCCGTAAGTGGCCACGATTTTCGCGGTTTCGTGGCCACGTGTACTTTTTCCGATTTTCGCAACTTCGTGCCGGGGCAATGTCCGGCCAGCTCGCCCATTGATGAGTGGTAGCTCGCGTTACGTAGGTCGCTCGTGATTTTTTCCATATTTTTAGGCCGCATCTTGAGAGCGCAAGGCTACTTAAAAACCCTAAGTTGCCATCAGATCCCTTAATGAGTCGCTACGCCGAATGAGTCCGCCATAACAAGTATCCAATAACAAAAGACATCATAAGATGGATCTACTAACACAATGGCTACTACGATTTTTTGACAAGTAGCATGCTACCGATAAGAAAATCGCTACCCATTTGTCGTAACAAGAGGAAGAAACAAGGATTTGCTTCAATCGACAACCAAGTACATTACAAAGACTTTGTAGACTTGATCCAATCGACAAATCAAGAACATGTGCTTCTAGATAACCCAAAAAACATGAAATTTCTCGTATAACTTGTTCAATATCTTGTCGCTAAAAGATAAACCTACTTTTTTTCAACATGTGTGAGGGGCGGCAAAGCGCAATGAGAACAAAGGTGCTCGAGGCGGCGGTGGGCGCAGCTAGAATGAATAGAGGAGCTCTGAGGGCGGTGACCGGAGGGCGAAGCGGGAACAGAGGCGCAGCCGCCACTGCCAACCGCGCAGGAGGAGAAGGAGGGGGCTGGGCGCAGATTTAGGGTTAGGAGCACAGACGATTTGGCGTTGGGGCGACTCGAGGTCACGGACTCACAGGGTGCAAACCGGAAAAAGGAAACGATGCGGGGGCACGGACGCACGGACCACACAGACAGACATGATATTTTGTGTCACTGAGAACTAGGGTCCATATATCATAGGAAACCTATTAAATATCCATAGGTACAAATTAATATTCATACCTATCTTACAATCTTATCTGCACTGAACTTAAAACCCATAGATCTCTGGCATCGCTCGTCCTACCTTTATCGATCGAGTCAAGTAGCTATTCGAAACCCGGATGTAGTGCAATCGGGCCTCGTGCAATCACCGTATAATTCAACTAAGAAAAGTTTTAAAAATTCTGAAAAAATCATGGATATACATCTCATCTTACCCATCTACATATAAAATTTACGATCTAGTTCTATTAAAAAAGACAAATTTCAAATTTGTCTTTTTTGTAACTTCTAGCATATGACGAATTTGATCATGAAATTTTATATGTAGATGGGTAAGATGAGATGTACATCTACGATTTTTTCAGAATTTTTTCAAACTTTTTAATGGATTGACGGCGATCAGACGGAGCCTGATTGCACCACAGTCGTTGCCATAGCTAAAACGGCCATCCCTCCGCCAAGCGCAACCCCCAAATCGGACTCCGCCCGCCACGCCGCCGTCGATCGACCCGATATGCTGGCCCAGGGCGCCTCCGCACCTGCGCCGGCGCTGACCTCGCCTCCGGCCCGCGGGACGGCTGCCGGCTCGCGGCTTCTGCTGCAGTCGTCGCCGCCCGCCTGCCCGCTAGTCTCCAACGACGACCAGCTCGAGCGTGCCCACGCCCGAGCCGCCGCCCGCGCGGCCTCCGTCCGCCGCCGCTCCCTCGCTGCCTCGCTCGCGCCCAAGACCCCGCACCCCAACCTCCTCAACTGCGACCAGGTCATGGACCTCTTCCACAACTGCATCAAGCTCACCTCAGAGAACGTACGCGCCCCCAACTTGTCTTCTTCGCCGTCGAAACCCTAGACCACTCTGTGCCTCTTGCTAATCTTGCTTCTTTTGTTTTTGCCGTGGCAAATTTAAGCAGAAGATTAACCAGAAGAACACGTGGGAGCTGGGGCTCATCGACCACCTTAGCGAGACCATCCAGGCGGGGGAGGAAGGGGACGACGAGACCAACTTTCAGAAGGTGCGGGCGTCCTAATGCTTACCATTTCCTATCTTCTTTTCGTGAAATTGGGGAGGTGATAATTTTTGAATTTGACTGAAAAATGGTTTTGAAATCAGGCTAGCTGCACTCTGGAGGTGGGCGTGAAGATCTACTCGCTGCGTGTCGATTCGGTGCACTCTGAAGCGTGCAAGGTGCTTGGCAGGATCAACCGCGCCGGAAGGGGTGAAGAGGCTGGTAAAGATCCACTGGCGTTTGCTAATGTCTTCCAATTGTGTACCAATTTGAGTGTAATTTGTCTTTTTAAGTGAGTCGGTATCAAGTGCATATTACTCTTATTATGCTGGAGTTCCACTAAACTACTTAGGTTAAAATTTAAAAGTAACTTGCAATTCATGATGGATTTTGGGTTTTATTGAGAAGATCATGGTCTAAATTGATCCAACAGTAAAGAGAAACATATTCTAAGATTTAAAAACCACAGTCCACGTCAGAATGACTTTTGCTCTCGATTTATATTTCTTTCAGAAATTGCTCAGTACTACATTATCATATTACAGAGCTTTACATGATAATTGTACTTTACACGAGGTATCAACCCTCTTGTGTGAGAAAGCGCATTAGTTGAATTTGATACACCTGATTATTGCTTTTTAACTTCTTTAGTGTAAAAGATTCGGAAGTACTTATCTGTTTTACATTTTTTTTTCAAAATTACGATGTCCTTATTTGATTGCCATTGAAGATTTGGGAGGCGGCGGCAATTCAGAGCCTGCACAAGAAGAAGGCACCAACAAAAAGGATGCTGACAGGATGGTACATCTCTTTGAATTGATCACTGATTTTGCTTTCACTTCAATTCTGCTTGATTACTGCTATTGCTGCATCATTAGTGCAGATTTCACCTGCTTCGATGTTGGAGTCCTTGTTTGAGGTTCTTAATGTAAAGAAGTTTGATGGTGAGCTCTAAGCTTTTTTTTCTCTTTGTGCTTCTATGGGGACTGTTCTATCATGTGGCGAAAAATATAATATAAATTTATTTCACTTGTTGTTAGTTGCTTTCGCGGTGGATCCATTATACCATCAAACTACTGCTCAGTTTGATGAAGGTGGGGCGAAGGGTCTCTTGTTATATAACCTTGAGAGTTTATGGTAGTAGTTGTGTGCTTTTTTATTCGTTTGAAGCACCGGACAAGTGCATCTTAAGTGATATGCATACTGAGAAGGCTGAGGTGAATGATCTTTCATTTGCCAAAGGTATTATCAATTTGTTGTGTGCTGCTATGTATTCTCTTTACATGTTATTTCCATTTGGGTTTTCATTAAGTTGCTACTGTTGGACATAGCATATTGAGCAAATGGTAGTTCACATGGCTCTATGCAATGACATTTCTCCTACCTTGAGGGACATCGTGGCTTAGTTTGACGAAGAAAACCGAAGGCCATCACATGAAGCATCTTCTAGGCAAATACCAGTGATGAAAGATCAGGTGGCTGACAGTAATGACACAGAGAAGGATGACAACATTGCTACTGGATTGTGGAACTCGGGATTTCGGTGGTTGTGATGATCAGGATAGTGCATGTGAATATGTGATGCAAACTGCAACACGTTGGATTTCAATTCAACAAGCTGTCAAGAGGTACTTCCTGTAAACTGTAAAAAGTAGACAAATTTAGATATGGATGATCCTTTGGACAAATAGTTATCTTCATTGGGGGATTATCTATTCTGCTTAACAGCTTTTATGTTTTCTTTCCTATGTTGTTGTATTACAGTATTTCTCTGTGTAATTCAAATCTGTAGTAAAATTCCATTGACTTAAAATCCATTATATATCTGTGGGAAAACACCAATTAATCATGGAATAGGTTAATATATTTTGTAGATACATACTTAAACCCATAAACTTTGTTGCTATATGTTATGGGCGGCTATGACCGGGTCTTTGTAAGACGCCGTGGGCCGCCCCTTAACTAAGGAAACTCTCAGGCGGTTGCTTGATTGCTGCACTCCCTAAGGCAGCCGCTTACCGTTAGTTAGGGAAGGAGGAGATATGATATCTCAAGGTAGTTGGAAAGGGAGGAAAAGAAGGATCTGGCATGCAAAGGGAGGAGGATAAGAGGAGGAGGAAACGGAGAGAGGACTTTTGGCATTTTGATTCTTCCAAAGAATAAGGCGGTGGCTCGCTAACAATGACCTATCCAGCCGCCATGACGACGTCAATTCTTCTTCGCTGCTGCGACCCGTCTTCGGTAGGGAACTCGAGCTACGAAGGTGTACATTCATCTCGTCTTGGCTTGTAATAATTTGGTATCGAGCTCGCGATCCGAGAGAGAGAAGCGGCGGTGATCGATGGAGGAAGAGTTATGGACTGGAGGAGGAGATGAAGGGGATGAAGGCAGACATCCAGGAGTTGAAGGGGATGTTTGGGGAGATGATGAAGATGTTTAAAGGCAAGCAGCCGGTGGAAGATGAGAGGGAGATGCAGGCGGTCGATCCTAGGGTCACGGATCAGAAGGTGAGGACTGGTGGGGGTGCGGCGGGGCTTCGCAGAATGCTTGGCGAGGGTGACAACCGAGTTGGAGGAGGAAGAATGGCCGCGACATCACCGTGGGCGACGTGGAGGCCGTGGGCGAAAGCAGAGGAAGAAGATGATCGCCATTGGACGCCTCGCCTCCCAAGACTTGATCTCGCGGAGTATGACGGCCAAGGAGATCCGCTGAGTTAGCTACGGCAGAAGCGCTATCTCGCGCTCACAAGATCAAGGAGGAGGAATGGGTGGAGTTCGGCTTGCATCTGTCCGGGAAGCGCAAGATGTGTTGGACAATTGGCGGGAGGAAGAACCTCGATCGCGCGGGAAGAATTTTACGATGCCTTCATCCAATGATTGACGCGATCCAAGTAGCAGTCTGTTAGAGACTTGGTGAATTTCAAGCGGGAAGATCAAGGTGTGGATGAGTATGCACGTGAATTCCGAGACTTGGCGAGGGTCCCAAGAATGCGCAAGGCGGACCAGCTCGAGATGTTTATGGCAGGACTGTCTCGAGCGGTGGGTGCGGAGGTTCGCAGAGAACGGCCCCATGATTTGGCGGAGGTCGCTGGCAAGCAAGGAGGCGAAGCTTCGGGCGAGGCATGGATTATGAGGCAGAGCAACGCTGGACCCAAGCAGGGCGTGGAAAGGGAGTGGTGCCACGCGTGTGGAGTGCCTCAACCACGGGGGCAAACACCGGACGGCCTGGTGCCGGATCGGTAACAGTGACTGCAGCAGGGCCGAGTGCCGGATCAGGAGCAGTGGGAGCGGGAAGTAGGCTGCAGGGAGGACTAGTCAAGGCGGGCGGCGCAGAGGGGAAGCGAACGACTCTGGGAGGCGGCGCCAACCAAGAAGATGCAGAGCTCGGCGGGATCAGCACCACAGCGGCTACGGTTATCCGCCGATCAGCTTGCCGAGAGGAGAGCCAAGGGCCTTTGTTACAATTGTGACGAAGTCTATTCTCGGGGCCATAGGTGTAAGAGATTGTTTCACCTAGAAGTGGAAGAGGAGGATGACGTGGAGGAAGACAGGGATGAGCTGGAGGCCGAAGTAGCAGTGGAGGCGGCGCTGTCCATGATTGCTGCGGTTGGACCCAAACAAGGGGATACAATGCAAGTGGAGATTGAAATGGAGGGAAAGAAGTGGTTGGGTTTAATAGGCAGAGTAATACATAATTTCATTAGTGCCTATCTTTGCCGACATTTACATAAGCGAAGAGAGGAAGGGTGCGAGCGGAAGTGAGACAAGACCAGCGAGTCAAGGTGGCTGACGGGTGGCATTTGCCATGTTTAGGCAGCATAGAAGCGGAGTTCATCATCCAGGGCCGACGGTTCGTGGCCCCATTCACGGTGTTGCCCATTGACTCCTTTGACATGATTTTAGGGGTCGAGTGGTTGAAAACGTTGGGTCGGGTGCAGTGGGATTTCGGCAACCTGACCATGGAGTTTGAGGAGCAAGGGGTGACGGTGAAACTGCAGGGGTTGTGCAGGAAGCAAAAGGCCAGGGTGATGCAAGTCAGTGTGGAGGAAGCGGAATTGTTGGAGGTACTCTTGGACTCCTATGCGGATGTGTTTGAGGAACCTCAGGGACTGCCACCTGCCAGGGCCTGCGACCATAGGATTCCATTGGAAGTGGGGACCGACCCAGTAACAGTGCGACCTTACAGATATCCGTATCGCCAGAAGGATGAGATAGAAAGACAGTGTGAACAGATGCTCAAACAGGGTATTATCCGTCCGAGTTGTTCTCCCTTTTCGTCGCCGGTCTTGTTGGTGAAGAAGGCGGATGGGACTTGGAGGTTTTGCGTGGATTATCGCCGGTTGAACGCGAAGACCATCAAAGATAAATTTCCAATTCCGGTGATAGAAGAGCTCCTGGATGAATTGGGCGGCGCCCGATATTTCACTAAATTGGACTTGCGGTCTGGGTATCATCAAGTCCGCATGAAGGAGGAGGACATTATGAAGACGGCATTCCGGGCACATCATGGCCATTACGAGTTTCTAGTAATGCCCTTCGGACTGTCCAATGCACCTTCAACCTTCCAGGCTCTTATGAATGAGGTGCTTCAGGAGTTCCTGCGCAAGTTCGTGCTGGTCTTTTTCGATGACATCTTAATCTACAAAGCAGAGATGAGAGGCGAGCACAAGGAGCATGCGGGGCTGCTGCTAAACTCAGGGAGCACCGTTTGTATTTGAAGAAGTCGAAATGTGCCTTTGCGCAAGAGAAGATTGGATATTTGGGCCATCTCATTTCACACTCGGGCGTGGAAGCCGACCCGGCCAAAATTAAGGCGGTGGAGGAGTGGCCGCGGCCGTCCACCATTACGGAGTTGAGGGGTTCTTCGTCTGGCCGGGTATTACCGGAGGTTTATCAAGGATTACGCCAGTATAGCGGATCCTCTCACGGCGCTTTTGAAGAAGAATGGCTTTGGGTGGAACTCGGCAGCAGAAGAAGCTTTCGGCAGCTTGAAGAGGGCTCTAATTTCAACCCCGGTGTTACAGATGCCGGATTTCTCGCTGCCCTTTGAGGTGGAATGTGATGCGTCGGGCACTGGCATTGGAGCCGTCCTTCACCAACAGGGACATCCGGTGGCTTATTTCAGTAGGAAGTTGGCGGAGCGTCATCGGAAGCTTGCCGCCTATGAGCGAGAACTTATTGGTTTATCCAAAGCAGTCCGTCATTGGCGGCCGTACCTTTGGGGGCAAGGGTTCACTGTCCGGACAGATCATGGGAGCCTCAAATTCTTACTAGAACAGGCCTTAATCACTCCTCCACAGCAGCATTGGTTGAGTAAGTTGATGGGCTTCGATTTTCGGGTTGAATACAAGCCAGGTAAACACAATAATGTCTTGATGCTCTGTCGTAAGTTCTGCAGAGGTGCGGGTATGTCTTCGGTTTGATCGTCTGAGGATACAACTGGGATCAATGGTCGGAAGTGTTGAAGACCGACCTTACCGCCCAACGTAAGGTGCTTTGCATATCACGAGTAACACACCTGACTCCCACCTTGACCAACCGCCACCAAGCATTCACTGGGAGGTCCAAGACGGGCTGGTTTACAGAGAAGGGAAGTTGTGGGTACCAGGAACGTCTCCTTTGGTGGAGCTCATGATCGCAGCGGTCCATAACTTAACACATGAGGGCAGGCAAAAGACTCTTCACCGCCTTCGTGCTATGTATTGGTGGGATCATCAGGAAGAGACGGTGAGGGAGTTTGTGGCGAAATGTGGCATATGTCAGCAGCATAAAGCGAGCACCCAAGCCCCAAATGTATACGCAACCCCCGAATATTCCCCATCGTATGGGTCGATATCTCGATGGACTTCATCATTTCGATCTTCCAAGTCCTGTGGTAAGACAACCTTTGTTGGTTGTGGTAGACCGTCTTTCCAAATATGCCCATTTCCTTCCCTCACGAGGCCGCCACCGACGCCAGAGATGTAAAGCTTTTTTGACCAGTTGTGAGGTTACACGGGCACCTAATCCATTGTGTCCGATCGCGATCCGGTGTTCCTTAGTGCATTTTGGCGGGGCTCTTCAAGCGAGTGGTACGACCTGTCGCTTCTCACTACCTATCATCCACGTGACGGACGGTCGACCGCAAGGTGGTGAAACAGACTATTGAAATGTATTTACTTGCTTGACGGCGCCAATCCTTCTAAGCATGGGCGCAATGGGTTCCTGGGTGAAATCTTTGTTATAATACATCCTTTCATTCCGCCCATCGCCTCACACCCTTCGAATTGGTCTATGGGCGAGCACCACCCCCCCTGTTACCGTACCAACAAGGCTCCACAAGTATTGATTCAGTGGATTGCACTCTGGTGGACCGGGACGCTCTTTTGCAGCAGGCCAAGAATCAACTGTCGCAGGCTCAGAACCGAATGAAGCAGTATTATGATAGCAAGCATCGAGAAGAGGTGTTTGAGGTGGGCTCCTGGGTGTGGCTTAAACTACAACGCAAACGACAATACCGCTTTCATGATCCGCCCTCCCGTCCAAGTTGTCTCCCGCTTTTATGGTCCTTTTCAGTGCTTATGAGTCGAAGTGAAGTGGCCTACAAACTGCAGCTTCCGGAGAGCTCCAGAATTCATAATGTATTCCATGTCTCGCTGCTTAAACGCTTCAAGGGAACTCCTCCGGTGCACATGGTTGATCTGCTGGCCGAACTCCTGCCTACGGCTGAAGTTGATCGCCCGGAACCATACAAATTGCTGGCTCAACGGTTCATTGATGGTCATCGCCAATTCTTGGTACATTGGACAGGGAATCGTGAAGAGGCGACATGGATGGATGCAATTGTTTCTGGCGTTCCTTTCAGATTGTAAGCTTGAGGACAAGCTTAGTTTCGAGGGAGGGAGTGATGTTATGGGCGGCTATGACCGGGTCTTTGTAAGACGCCGTGGGCCGCCCCTTAACTAAGGAAACTCTCAGGCGGTTGCTTGATTGCCACTCCCTAAGGCAGCCGCCTGTTAGTTAGGGAAGGGAGGAGATACGATATCTGCGGGTAGTTGGAAAGGGGAGGAAAAGAAGGATTTGGCATGCAGGCGGGAGGAGGATAAGAGGAGGGGAGGAAACTGGAGAGAGGACTTTTGGCATTTTGATTCTTCCAAAGAATAAGGCGGTGGCTCCGACAACAGCCCTATCCAAGGCGCCGGCGGCGACGTCGAATTCTTCTTCGTCAAGCCTGCGACCCGGTCTTCGGCCGGGAACTCGAGCTTACGAGCAGGTACATTCATCTGTGCCGGCTTGTAACACTATAGTTGATGCCTACTAAAGGTTCTTTCAATTCGCCATCCAGTAAAGTTTGTTATGATCGAATTGTTTAAAGTTCAAAACCTAATTTTCAAGTTGGTTGTCTTGACAGTAAGTTGGTATGCAGGAAACCGGTGAATACACTTTTGAGGTTCCTGGGGATCCTAATGTGGATGAAAGACTTGACAAAATTGTAGATTTCTTGTCACTTGGCATGGGATTCTCTTCGAAAACAAATGCTTGGGCATGACCTGAGCATTGGAAATATCAACAAGGTAAAGGTACTGCTGGGTCCATAGTCCTATCTTGGTTTCATTTCATACATGCTTATGTAATGTTTGAGCTACATTCCTATAGATTTGGATCCTGCCCCAGCTTCATCTGGTGATTCAGAAATTGCAAAAAAGATGAAGAAAAGAGGCAAACATGAACCTGATATTGATTTCACCAAAGCATTGGAACATGAGATTCCAAATATCTTCGCACCTCCCAAGAATCCAAAGTCATTGCTGCTGGCTGCAAATAAGGTTACCTGCAGCAACAAACTTCCAGAGGATTGTCATTACCGACCCGAAAGCCCTGTTAAATTATTTCTTCTTCCAGATGTATTGGTAATGCATTGCTAACTTCTCATGAAGGTTTTTCTCGATATGGACCTAAGGTTATTTGTAATAATTGTTGATCTTTCTGTAGTGTCTGGCTCAGAGAAGAAGAAAACCACTTGGTAAGTTTTGCCACATTCTTGCGTTATGTATTTCACCTGAAGAATTTTGCTTGTTACTTTTATAAGTATCTCTGGGAATCCTGTAGCAAACATTGAAAGTTCTAAAATCATTATATTACATGTAACCTGTTCCGTTTTATACTACATGTGTTGCTTTCCTATAGTTCCTTTTGGCATCTGAGATCTTGACAAGTTCATATGTTGTTCCTTAAAAGAAACAATACCGTGAATCAAGTTGAGAGTTCTATGTACAAAATCCAAGCAAAGTGATAATTTAGTATGCATGTTGGCCAGATGTTAGGTAGTATCCTATTAACATCCTTTTTTTGAAAAACAATTGAGTGCTCTCATAGTAGATTATGTTTGCATTTGTTACAGGTTTATCATGTGAGTATTGAGTACTGGCTTCCTATAATCCTGTCAATGTGTTTTTGATATTTTTTATTGCATTATTTTCCTGATATATTAATAACTGTGCAACACCGTTTTTCCCCTTATAGGCGATTCAAGGGAGAGCGACAATGATTTTATCCCATCTGGACATTGGGATGATGATACCTTAGGCGATGATCATGTTGATGAAGGAAATGCTGGTACTGATGTAGAAGAGCCAGTAAATCTTATTACTAAACCAAGACAGGTGTGTTCCTTTTTTGCCCTTTTAAGACATTCATTTCAGTGTGCTTATATTGGGGTGTGCTTCTGTCTGTTTATATTTGGATGTGCATCTGAAGAAAGTTTTAGTTGGTATCAGTGCAATTGTTCTTTAGATTGGGGAAATAAATCTTGAAAATAAAACGTAAACAGCAAGGTTTGCGAGTCGTAAAGTCGAGTCGAGTCGCTAGTGTACCGACTTGTAGACTAGTCGTGACTAGGTCAGACTAGTCGCTGACTAGTCGATACAAGTCGATGACTATACTGTATAATTTTCTATAAATATACCAACATACTGCATACTAAAAACAGAGAACATAGAAGTAGAGAAGAAGTGAAGAACCTGGAGTTTGTTGAGCACAGAGAACATAGAAGTAGAGAAGAAGTGAAGAACCTGGAGTTTGTTGAGCAAAGCAGTAGCAGTGCTGCCATTTGTTGAGACACTGGGATTTGTTGAGACTTAAGACACTGGGATTTGTTGAGCAAAGCAGTAGCAGTGCTGCCATTTGTTGAGACACTGGGATAACTATCGAAGGCTGGAAGGATAGCGAGAGCAGGGCACTCAAGCAAAGCAAGAGTAGCAGCACCGAAAACTATCGAAGCAAAGCAAAGGAGTGGCATCGGGATAACTATCGCCGGCTCCTCCGCCAGGCGCCACTGCCCCTTCCTCTGCCTCGCCGGCTCCTCCGCCCACTCCTCCGCCTCGCCAGCTCCTCCGCCGGCTCCTCCACCCGCTCCTCCGCCTCGCCGGCTCCTCCGCCTCGCCATCTCCTCCGCCCGCTCCTCTGCCGCGCGTGACGGAGGCTCTGCTCCCACCGTGAAGAGACTGAGAGGAGTAGGGAAGATGAAATATACCTGCGTGGTGGCGTCCGGCGATGAAGCTCTGGCGGCGGCGGCGGTATCAACAAACTAGGGTTTCTTCAGTGTCCTCAGTCCCGTGCGTGACTCCCGTCCGTCTGTGGCTTGAAGACACTCAGTTTGGGCTTTAAGCGCTTGAAGTGAAAACAACTTGGGCCCAGTCGGGCTACTCAGCAGCTCCGGCTAGTCGGCTAGTCGCCCGACTAGCACAACTAGTCGAGTCGGGCGCAGCGACTAGGTTGGCAAAACCGACTTGTCGGCTAGTCGTCGACTAGTCGCGACTAGTCGCTCGACTTTAAAACAGTGGTAAACAGTGGCCTGAAAATCACCAAATGAATAAATGTTGGTGATATTGTAGGCACTATAAATTGTAGATAGTGTTTTCCAACATTTGGTACCTTAACTGAGATTCTACTATTGTTGGCTGTATGACTCATTGTTTTTAGAGAATCAGCGGTGTGACTTTACTGTCTTTAATTCTTGGTTTCGTGCTTGCCATTGAGCTATTCAGTATATTTTTCTGACATGCCTTAAGAGAAGAATTGCCTCTTGGGTCGACTCATTTCTATCAGTGTCTTTCAGGTACATTTGTTTATTCCTTGTTTTGGTCAAAAACATATTTTGGTCTTCTGTTGGCAGACATACTAGTGTTATGTCATTAGAAGTTGAAACTTTTCTGCACTATGTCAGGATTGAGATGAATTATTTCGTAAAAGGGCTAGCCAACATGGTATGCTACTGACAGCAATAATATTGTACTAATAAACATAAACCTTTATGGGGGTAATCAAACAAGGAGTCATATGGGTTACGGATTGAAAGTTGTTTTGCACGTTTGTTGCCAATGCTTAAATTGACAAATCTGATGTTTTCACTTGTCAGTACATCCCCATATCTTATATGATGGTAGCTGCTAAAATAAATACGTGCTTTTATTATGGTAATGTATATATTGTTGTAATGTGTTATGGGTTTGGACAATGTATACTACCGGCGCAGGAAGAAGGATCGGTCTGGGGAGTCATCCGAGGATCGGCCCAGTATTGTTCTAGGCACAGGAAGCTAGTGCCGTGTGGCCGTTGCTAGTTAGTTAATATCTTTTTGGTTGTTAGCTTATCCAGTTGTTAGGAAAGTTTATATTTCTATTGTTAGTTACCAAAACTCTTTGCATCTATAAGTAGGACTGAAATCAATGAAAACGCCAAGAAGTATTTTGCCACCAACTATCTCTCAGCGGTGCCTTCCGAATAACAAGGCCGGTAGCTCCGTTCGCTCGTATCCTGTCGAGTCGCCGCCTCGACCTCGACATCCACCACTCATCGTGCCGGACATCGTCCTGATACTCGCTTGTATAACTAGGCACACAACATAATGACAATATTGTGCCTTTGATCTTTTCAACCTTGTGATTGTTTACATTTCATACTACCTCCGGTTCAAAATAGAAGTCATTTCAGCAAGTAGTTTTTGGTTTGCAAATACTTGTCATTTTGGTTTTCCTAGGTAACATTTTCCACCAAACTGCCCTATTAATTGCTTACTAGTAGTGATCAGTGGTGTTAGAGTGATGGATATACAATTACTAGATGTCACATACGTTAAAACATAAGGTGTCAATTCCTTCCTTTTTCTATGTGCATGTGTGACAAATAAATTGGATTGGAGGTAGTACATCATGGTTGTCACGGTGGGCTAGGCAATCATGGCACCTGACAGGCACCTTGTCTCCTAATCGATTAGGTGGCTGCCTAATCTTCTCCCGGCACATAAGGCGAACACAAAGGGTTGACTTGAACAGCAAAGTGAGAGGTTTAATCAGTACCAATTATTGGTAGAATAGTTCTATTTCTACCTTAGAGAACAGAGAATCAGACCGGGGAGACCAGAGTAGAGAGCACAGTGTAGATCAGATTGGGGAGAAATAGAACTAGAACAAAAGAACAGAGAACTGAAAGAAGAGAGCAGAGAGCAAAAGAACAAAGAAGACAAGCAGAGAGGAAAAGAACAAAGAAGAGAAGCAGAGAACAAAGAACCAGATAGAACAGAGATGCAGAGGCGGAGGAAGGTACCTGCAGGGTGTAGATCTGAAGACCAGCTGTAAAGGGAGCCAGGGAGTGAGTGGAGGGAGGCTTGCCAGCGGTAGCTTGGCCGGTGGTGGCGGCGTCATTGTCGTGTAGGGTTTCATAGCCCACGTGTGCACAGTGCTATAGCCCATAACCCACAGTCGGGGGCTGTTCCGGTTACTGAAACGACCCTGATTCTTGGTGACTATACAGCAAACAAATGGCTTATTTGTTCCGTAGAAATGATTCTAAAGAGTTTGAACTTTTAACTTGATGTTACTTTTCTGCGGAGTAACCAATTAGCAATTACTTTGGGCATTGTCAATTCTGAGCTGATGCCTGTTTCCTTCCTGATTCAGGTCAACAATATTGATATACAATATTACAAGTTATCGAAACAAGTGGATGTTCATGCCTTAAAAGAAGTGCTGTGGAACTACATTCATACATCTGCTGAGACTGATGACCCTGTGCGACAAATGCTCTTATTAATGGTAACTGTCGTCAAAATATTTTCTATATTTGTTATCATCTTCGTAAATTGATGAGCTGTGGCGTTTCCCCTTAGAAGTATTTGCACAGCTCATGTATTTTGATAATTTGGTCAATTTTACTGATGACAGATGATCAACAAAGCCCAGAAGTTTATTATGTCAGGTTAAAGTACCAGGTTGAACGCATCACATGGCTACAAATTCTAGGGAATACTTGATATACTAGGATGTATATTCTAAAGCTAAACTGATATAGCATATGCATGTGCTCCTCCTACGCACATATAAGCAAGTAGGTTTACTGTAGTGGTTGGACTGACTTGTGGACCACATACTGCTCGTTGGCCCCGTGGCGTTTTAAGAGAAAAAATGTCTTTTTTAGCGTTTTATTTTTAAATCGTCAAATATTGAGCTAAACAGTTGAAAGGGCACAAAATTTTTATGCGCGTAACACACTGCGTGTCGCTTTTTTTCAAGAAAAAATTTTTTTTTTCTACGCTTAATTTTTAAATCGGTGAAATAATGAGCTAAACAGGGAAAAAAAATAGAGATAGAGTTGTAGAAATACCTTTTTCATTTAATTATTTGGAAAATATTGAGACCGAACTGAAAACCGCGGAGAAAAAGTCTAGAGGAAAAGGGTGTAAAATTATTAGAGACAACAACCTTCTTTTGTTGAGTTTAACACTCTACGCGTTCGCTGAGTAATAATACATGTTTTAAAAAATATCAGAGATCGAGATGGGAAATCGAGTTGGAAAAAAGGCGAGTAATAATACATGTTTTAAAAAATATCGAGACTCATGGTAAAACCGCTACCGCCATTTTCGGTAGAAAAAATTTCTTTTTTTGGCAGCGTTTTATTTTTTAAATCGTCGAAATAATGAACGAAAGGGGGAAAAATAGAGAGATAGAGTTGTAGAAATATCTCTTTCGACGCGCGTGCCGTTTTTCGGTAGAAAAAATTTCTTTTTTTTCAACGGTGTTTTATTTTTTAAATCGTCGAAATAACGAAGCTAAACGGGGAAAATAGAGATAGAGTTGTAGAAATATCTTTTTCGATTTAATTATTTGGAAAATATTGAAGACCGAAATGGAAAACCGCGGGGAAAAAGTCTAGAGGGAAAAGGGTGAAAAATTATTAGAGATGACAACCTTCTTTTGTCGAACCTAACACTCTACGCGTTTGCCGAGTAATAATACATGCTTTAAAAAATATCAGAGATCGAGATGGGAAATCGAGCTAGGAAAAAAGTCTAGAGATAGAGCTGCATACATATTTCTGGTGACGAAAACATTTTTTCCCGGGAAAAACGGAGAAAGAATCTAAACGTAAGTAGCAAGGACATGACTGTTACGTTATTGGACCTGTTCGCGATTTGAATTTAACGGGAGTTTTTTTTCGTAAAATGGCGCACGAGGGACCTAAACGCGATTTAGGGGAAAAAATCTTGCCCTCACAAAAAAATCACGAAGGACCTATTCATAATCTATAGGGACCTATCTGTAATTTCAAGAAATGCAAGGGGTTTTTCGCAAAATCGCCAAGGGGGACACGTGGGGGTGCTCTCTTCCGGGAAGTCTTCCAAGTATAGTGGGGGTATGATTACCAACTGTGCTGTGATGCTGTCAATGTCACCATCCAATGTATACTGAGTAACAACCATGCTATTGCCGATAATTGGCTTTCTTGGTCCACAACAATTTTCCAAAAACCAAGTTGTTTAGATTTAGATCAATTTTAGATTTGAATTGTAGTATTTGATATATATTTTTGCTATTTTGTAAAAATGTCTGGAAACCAGTGACCTGCCGCAACTACCAAGAAATGAATAATGACCAAATGATTCTTGTTTAGAGTTGGGCAAATTTTGTACTGGTTTCTGGCATTCCACTAATAACCAACAGCACCATGTCACCAACCCAACATGTCTCCACTAATAACCCACAGAACCATGTCATCACTCACCATGTTTCCACTAATAAGTAATAACCAACACCATGTCACAATGTTTTAGTGGGGGCTGGTCCAAATCCATCCTGTCCAAACAGAACCTTTCTCCCTATCTTCTGGATTGGTACACGATTTTTTAGCAAAATTATACTTGATTGCAATTTATCCAGCAGGAAAGAGAGGACGTAGAATCATCCCTGTACCTATCGAAAGTACTGCAAGATCTTCCAAACTGCAAACCGGATGCAGCAGCAACGGAAATTTCACCACACCTATATTTCATTTGCCTCTTGCACTTGGTAAATGAACACTGCCTGACACTACATGACCACCCAACATTGGATGAAGTTGACATATACATATACCTGCTTCATCACTTGTGAAGTAACCCTGCTGCAGTTCAATGTGTGCTGATCTTAGGATCTCTTGTGTGGGGTCTTCGTATATATTATATTGCCTTTTGTATTATGTAAAACAACCTATGATTTAGAAGGATTCTATTTGATGTAACCTCTGAACATATATAAGATTTGTCAGATTGTACGCTCTTTTAATTTGGTTATTGTAATTTTTAACAAGGTGGTCCCGCTGTGACATTGTGGATTGTGGGGGTCTTGATAAGCTGAAAGTATTTTCTTTTGCTTCTCTTATAGGACATTTAGCAGCGTACAGCTAAAAATACAAAATTTACATGTTGTTATTGCCAGTCTTTTATTGCTGTTTGGTTCAACATGTAATAATTAAACGAAAATAGAGAACAGAATGAATGGAAGAACTGTCTTTGCATTGATCAATTTGATTGTATTTATACAGGGGAAAGGGTGCCATTACGGCTGCCTTTATCCAAAGAGACAACTGCCTAATTAACTGTCTAAACAACTGTCTAATCTATGACTTAATCACTTGATTAACTGTCTAATCTTGTGTCTTGATGAGATCAATGAAATGGTGTCTTTTGAGAAGACATTGTTTCACAACACTCCCCCTTGATCGAATCTTCCTTGTGATAAACAATCTGAAGATTATATTGATATGCCATCAAAAACTCCTTTAAACCCAGTGGGAAAAATAAGGAGAAAAATATGACATATATAAATGTGATTAATAAATCACTATGTCTTTGGTAGCTCCTCTGAAAACCCCTGTGGGGAAAATTTGGAGATACGATATAATATATTAAACTCCTCTAAAAACCTTTGTAGGAAAAATATGAGGAGAAGATATGTTGATATACTATTGAAAACTCCTATGAAACCCAATGGGAAAATTTAGGAGAAAACTGATACAGTACATTTAAGAAATTGTCTCTTGTGAACTCGTATGAGAAAACCTATTATAGGGAAAATCCCACAAACGAGTTTTGAGGACAATGCATGTCTTTGATGTTTTCTTAGAAAACCCCAATGGGGAAAATAGAAAACATGACATATACTTGTGTTAATATTACCTCATTAAAAACTTTCCATGAGAAACCTTGTGAGGAAAAACTCATAAAAGAAAAGAGTGTAATATTTGTTAGGACAGGTTAATAGTTAGGATATATCTCCCCCTGATTCTTGCAAATTACGAAGTCGTCTCATACCAATCCCATGAACACATTTCAAGAATGTAGAAGATGGTAATGACTTAGTGAAAAGATCAGCGAGATTATCGCATGATTTGGTTTGTAAGATGTTTATTTCTCCACTTTGCTGTAACTCATGAGGATAAAACAATTTTGGAGCAATATGCTTAGTGATGTTGCTCTTTATGTAGCCTGCTCTGCATTTGTGTAACACGCGTAATTATCTTCATAGATAATTGTAGGTGATTCAATAGAACCAATACCACATGATTGTTGTATGTGGTTAATCATTCATGCAAGCCATACACATTCACGTGAAGCTTCATATAGTGCAATAATTTCGTAATGATTAGTGGAAGTAGCTACAGAGTCTGCTTAGAAGACTTCCATGAAAGAGCTGTTCCACCATGTAAGAATACAAAGCCTGTTTGGGATCCGCATTATGGGGATCCGATAAGTAGCCGAGATCCGTGTATCCAATCATAGTGGGATCTTGATTTCTTTCAAATATAATCCAAGATCCTTTGTGCCATTGAGATATCCGAGGATATGCTTTACACCGCCCAATGACGTTTGGTTGGTGCAAAGACTATGTCTAGCTAGTAAGTTCACCGCAAAATGCAATATCGTGCTGGTGCAATTTGTAAGATACATAAGCGCTCAATAGCACCGAGATAAGGAACCTCGGGTCCCAAGACCTCTTCTCCATCATCATATGGTGCAATGGATCTTTCTCCATATCTAGAGATCGAACAACCATAGGTGTTTTAGATGGATATGATTTGTCCATATTGAATTTCTCCAATATTTTTCGGATATAGGCCGATTGATGCACTAAAATTCCCGAGGAAGGTGCTCAGATTGTAAACCTAAGCAAAATTTGGTCTTACCCAAATCCTTCATCTCAAATTCCGTCTTTAGATGATTACGTGCTTCATCTATATTGTTAGAGTTGCCAATGATATTTAAATCATCAACATATACGGATATTATACAGAATCCCATTGGAGATTTCTTTATGAAGACACATGGGAAATCATCATTGTTTGTGTATCCCTTCTTTAGAAGAAATTCACTTCGTCGGTTGTACCACATTCTTCCCGATTGTTTCAAGCCATATAGAGACTTGTTTAGCTTTACACAAGACATATTGCGATTTATGCTTGGATTCGAATTGGGATTCCATCGAACCTTCATGTATATGTCCGAATCAAGTGACCCATAAAGATATCTTGTCACCACATCCATCAACCGCAGAGATAGATGATTTTGAACCGCCAATGATATTAAGTATCGGAATGTTATTCCACTCATAAGCGGAGAATATGTTTCATTGAAATCAATGCCGGTCTCTGCGTGAACCCTTGTGCTACAAGTCTCGCTTTATATCTCACCACCTCATTGTTTTCATTCCGCTTTCCGGATAAAAACCCATTTGAATCCCACAGGAAGACTTTTGGAGGTGTAGGTATTGCGATGTGAATACCTTTCTTTTATTAAGCGAGGCTATCTCACTTGAATTGCTTCCTTCCATTGAGTCGGTCAAGCGCTTTTGCACTCTGCCATGGTCTTGGGATCTGGATCATTTAGGAGGTTATTTGCAATTGTTATGAGAAGTAAGTATCGACAATTGTAGTCTTTCGGTCATATGATTCTCGCAGAATCGATATAATTAGTGGAAATTTCTTACACCCTTGATGATGGCTCATTATTTCCCAAAACTATGGAGCTGTATGCCCGATGTCCCGGGATCGGAATAGAGTGCACTTGTGATCTAGGTTGTGAATCAACTTGAGGTTGACTTGTACTTACCGATTTGGAGGATTTTGTCCTCGGTTTCCTTTGTTGCTTGCAAGAAGCTACATCCTTAGTCAGGCCTTACTTCTCCCCTCTTATTTTGAAGTGGAGTTGAATGGTTTTATTTGGTACCTCCACTCTTTCGTGCACATTTGAGGCGGGATAATAGGATTTAGTAACACCTTTAGTATCGATAAATACATCTGGCAAAGTTATTTGCAATGTGTTGCAAATTTATAACTTCTGAACTTGAAGTTCGGTTTCTTGAGTACGTGGATCTAAGGTGGAGATGTCAACAAGATCCCAATTAATTTTCGCATTCTTTTGGTACTTGAAATCTCCCCTAATGCCGGAAATGATCCTCATTAAATATACAATCAACAAGCGGGCCGTGAATAGGTCCCCATTAGGGGCTCAAGGTATTTAACAATCGACGGAGATTGATACCCCACATAGATCCCTAATTTCTGTGTGGGCCCATAGAGGTACGCTTGGTGGTGAGATCGATGACGTATATAAGCGCGAACCGATTTTCGCAGATGGGAAATATTTGGTATATTTCACGCACTAATTGCAAATGGGAAGTCAGATGATATGCGATTGGTCGCAATTGAATTAAGTCAAGCTGTAAGACCGATGACCCCAACATGAAGTTGGTAAGTTGCAATTTTGTAATAAGGGTCTTGCAATCCACTTGATTCTCTTTATAAGAGATTCTGCCAAACCATTTTGAGTATGGACATTTGGGAATAAATGCTGTACTTGAATTCCTAAAGCCATGTAATAATCATTGAATGCATGTGAGGAAAATTCAGCAGCATTGTCCAATCTTATCGATTGAATCTGGTGTTCAGGATAGTGTGCTTTAAGTTTAATAATTTGAGAAATTATTTTTGCAAAGGCATGGTTACGTGTGGATAAAAGACACACATGAGACCATCTAGTAGATGCATCTATGAGAACCATGAAATATCTGAACGGTCCAGATAATGGTTGAATGGGGCCACATATATCACCTTGAATACGTTCAAGGAATTTGGGTGGCTCATGTTAGATTTTAAGATGAGAAGGTCTCAAAATCAATTTCCCAGTTGCACATGCAGTGCATATAAAATCTGATGATTTTGGAAATTTGGCAGCATGTAGATCATGACCATTAGAATTGCTAATAATTTTTCTCATCATCCCTATACCAGGATGACCAAGGCGATCATGCCAAGTTTGGAATGCATCGACATTCTGAAAAATTACCTTGTACGCAACATGTGGTACGTGTTTAATGTATGTGTAGTACAATCCAGACGGTAAAGAGGAAATCTTTTCAAGCGTTTGTCTGCCATATCCGTAATCTTTAGTGATGAGGAGAAATTCCTCATTATTGTCATCATGGGTTTCAACATGGAAACCATTTTTGCGGATATCTCTATAACTTAATAGGGTACGTGTTGAATCAGGATACAATAGTGCATCCTCGATTGTGATTTGAGTACCCATAGGAAGCATGATAGTGGCACGACCAGAACCAACTATCATTGCATCGCGTCCAACGATTGTCAAAACATTTCCTTGCCTCTTAGTAAGAATTTGGAAATATTTTGTTTCCTTAGTATAGAGTTAGTAGTACAACTATCTACTAGGCACAATTCCTCCTCCATCGATCGACTCAGAGAAATCTATATATAAATGAAGAATTTTAAGATTCTTGGGAATATATATAGAACACATACAAACTTTATTGAATATCAAATGTAATTATTACATTTATTGGGATATCCAATATGTCATTGTGATGACAATATTATTTAATACAACACTTAGGACATAATTGTGCTTTATTATTACAATAAATAAGGTACTAAACTAAGGATCTAAGAGATTGGGAGCCTAGTCGAAGTCTCCAAACATGTCATTGGAAACAAATTCCATGATCATATTCTCTGTGTTGACTCGATCCTTGGCTTCCCAGACGTCGTTGTTGCTTGGTTCCTTGGGAACTTGTTGCGAACAACCAAACCTCTTCCCTCGAGTTGTCGGGTTGAAAGTTGAAATGGGCTTCATACTTTTGTCCCTCGGCAAGACGTCCACGTCCCATGTGACTTTAGATAGAGATCAACAAGGTGACTTGGGTACGGCATTTCTTTGTGATGTGGTTATAGCAACCACATTTCGACAAATAGACTTGTCGGTTCTTTGTTTGAAAATGCCTTTACCCTTATTGGGGATACGTGACTTATTCTTCTTGTTGTTTCTCGTTTGTTTTTACCATGGAAATTTCTTTGATGGTCTTTAGAAGAACCATTAAATTTGGGTTTATTCTCGAGCATTGGCATGAACTTCAGCAATGGAAGCGGACCAAGAGGCGCCGCTTGATTGTTCCACACCATGAGTTCATGGTGTCTTTCACCAAGTAATGATTGAATAAGCTCGGAATAAATCGTGAAATTCTTCTCACGGTATTGTTGTTGAAGGATTCTTTCAATGGAAGCATTGTAGACAAAGTCTTTTCAATTTTTCCGCGATCGGAAAGTTCCTTCTCCGCGAGAATCGCAACTTAGTGCTAATCTTATGAACAACATGATTATAATCACCAACAGCTTTTGAAATCTCAAGGCGAAGTTGGGCCCATTCAAATTGGCCTCAGCGGGATGAGTGCCTTTGTTGCTCATAGCATTGCTTGAGAGAAAGCCATAGTGCACGTGGATTTTCCTCCAACATGTATTTAGACTTAAGGTCCGGATGTATATGCTGCCTTATAATATATAAAGCCGCATATCGATGTTGATCACTTATTGGTTCTGCACCTTCTGCTTGTTCAAGAAGCACATAATAAAGTCCACGAGTCGCAAGACTAACTTTTATGTCCATAGCCCATGTGGGATAGTTGTGTCCGTCAAGAGCGAGTACATCAAACTCTTTAGCGGCCATATTTCCTACATGAGGCAACCATAGATTTTGTTTAATTTACTATGGGTAAATTAAAATTGCTATGGTGATGTTGTAAAAATGCAAAATAAGTTAAAAACAAGAAAATTCTTGTATCACAAGTGTAAACCTCAAATATGCGCTAACATTTTGGAGGTAGTCACCAAAATGGTGTAGACCTCTTATGGGCATAATCTGTTGATACAGTAGATGCCACTTATGTTATGCAACTTTGTATTTAACACATATAGGTAATCACTGTAAAGTGTAGACCTTGTTTAATTCATATTTCGTATTGGATACGCACGTTGAGGATTGACATCCCGCAGTAGTAACTATGGTACTACCTTGGGTATGACCAATAGGGATTATGAATTAAGATATTGGGTACGCACGTTGAGGATAGTCACTATGTATTAAACACAGTGTAGATCCCACAGTAGCAACTATGGTGCTACCTTGTGTATGGCCAATACCAAAAATTTGTGAACATTGTGTTATACAAAGTGAGGAAAAACACATAAAGTATTTTGCATATAAATATATTTATTGAATTATGATCCAAATACAGAAAAGGCTAACTTTTGTCGGATCGTTGTTATTTCTTGACGGACATATAAAATGAAAACCAAATTACATGAAAACCTAGTGGTTTTATTGCGAATTTGCGATTGGAATACATAAATAAAATAAGTAAAATAGCCTTGGGCCAAAAAGCCACCGAAGTGGCCCATCCTGGCCTCAGGCCTGTGCGAGCGGGCATGCCTTGGCTTGGCGTCTTTGGGTCGCGCCATCCTGTTGGGCCGAATCGGCCTGTTGGGCTGCGCCAGCCTATGGTTGGACGATGCGAACGCATGCGGCAATAAAGACGAGCCGGCCGAACCGGCTGTTAGGTTTAGGGTTTCCCTAACCAAAATAAACGCCGCAGCCCCTCTAGTCATCCAACGCCAGGCGCAGCCGCCATGAATCGCCGCCGCCCGAGGCCATTTCCGCCCGCCCAGCCGCTCCCTCAGATCGGGGAGTACTCCCCCGCATCGGAGGAGGTGAAGCCGCCGCCGCCCAAGTTGGAGATTTCAGCGCGCGGGAGTCCGAGAGCCGCCGGATTCCATGAACCCGGGCGGAGTCCGGGTCGCCGGCGTGCTGCCGCTGAAGCCGTGCGACGGAGGAGGAAGTCACGCGGAGGGGGCGGGGGCGGAGCCGGCTCTGGTGAAGCCGGAGTTGGGGTCGGAAGCCCAACATCCGAGGCGTTCACATAGTAGGGCGGCGCACCACGGCGAGCAGCAAGCGTGCCGGTCGGGTTGATGAGGACGCTTATGCCAGGAGCTTCAACCGCACTGCCTTCCTCTGGCGCCGAGGTTGCATCTGGGGCGAGGCCGTCGCGGTTCCCGAAGATGTGGGGTGTCGCCGTCCATCCATGGATGGGGCACCAATGTGGCGCATCCGCCGGCGGGGTCATTGGACGCTTTTAGTGTGGTTATCCATCGTTATTGTGCATTTTCTCATGCACACAAGACACCACATCGGGCAGGTGAGATTCCCTCTATTCTTTAATAGCAATTAATTAAGCTGCTACGGTGGAAAAAAGAAATGACCTAGTGTCTTAGGTTAATTAGTGTTCACACAGGCTTTCTATTGTTTTACTAGTGCAAATGGTTATAATATGATTTACGGGCTGTTGGGGTTGGGAATCTCAATCAAAGATTGTGTATGATGGTGTGTAGGTGCACTTAGCTAGTTGTAGCTCAACATTTTCCATAAATGTAGCATCACTGTGCATACGGTGGTAAAAAGTATTGCCTGAAATAATCAACCAATGGCAAGAGTCTTCCTTAGGAATAATCATGATGTGCCTTTCCCAATTATCACGATTCCGACATAAATTCCCTTTTCATGGGTAAGATAGTAACCCATTATGCATAACTCAGAAGTCAGAACTCTACAGTGACATGAATCATAACCTTCAGACTTGGATTAGAATTTCAGAAGACATTTCTTCTTCATATGTTTTCTTTTCTTTTCTTGCGGATAGTTCTTCATATGATTTGATCATTGCTAATAATAGCACTATGAAACATGTACACGACACAAAACCCGATATAGCTCTATAGTGTATATAGCTACAAGATATGACATTTACTGCCTTGTCAGCGTTACTCTAATTTTGCAGATACAAAAAGAATTTTCAATGAAACAACAAACAAAATTAAAGGAAAAACATTTAAGGAATGTGTCACAAATAGAAGTTAATTCGATTTGAAAAACAAAAGTAGAAGTTATCTCAAATAGAAGAACAAAGTTGTTACTTACATAGTGGAAAATATAACAAAGGCATTCAGGCATGAAGCGAACATTAGAAGCTTCACCCCAAATCAGCAAATACAGCCCTATGTAAAGAAGCTCTGGTTGTTGTGCGGAGGCATTAATTGGAATTCTGCAATGTGAAAATTCTTTACGATGAACAAAGTTGATGATTTTGAGCACCAGGTGTGCTACAAACTGCTATGTTACTTACTTGATGTTATGCTTCATATGCAGATATTGGCACCAAGAGAAGTAATTTTCAAAAATTTTATTCTTCAAGTCTCTAACTGTAGAACTATGTATCTGTAAGTCATATTAGAAATCCATTAATCAGTTTAACATTGGTAAAGTTATAGGAACTGAGACTCATATGCAAAAGGGCTCCAAGATGTTGAATTGATTAAATATTAGTGAGATAAAAAGAAGTTTCTAAGAAAAGACTTACCACATGATTGTTTCTTCCACCCTGGTGGACATTACCCCCTTTTCTCATATCAATGTTGGCAAGCAGCAAAATCAAATGCTCCTTTTGATTCTCAACATTGCCTTTCTACAACAGTGAAACAAAACGTAGTATGAAACACTAAACAAAGAACACATTCACATAGAACCTTGGCGCCAACAGCAACTATAGGTAGAATGAAATAAATAAATTTAGTTAACATGCCTTTTTTATATTATTATTTATAGCACAATTCAGGAATAAATGAAGTCAAATTATATACATAGAAGATGTCTTTACTTCGAGTTAAAAATAAATACTTATATGATATAACCCCATGGTGTATTGTATGTTTCCATTGCCACAAGCATTAAATTTCTGGATTACATGCCAAACTAAGCGCTAAAACAACTAAATTTTGCAAAAAGATCTCAAGAATTGATTTAGAAAACAAAATTCTAAAGGGAAAATTCATACTATACCAATCCAAAGAGTGGCATAGCTTGGGATACCACTCCGAAGATTTAGATTCACACAATGCCATTTCCGCCATTTTCTTGTATTTTCCTGTTTTCCCTTCCTTTGCACCCATGGGGAAACTCGTTTTTGCCACCTCAGCCCAAGTTCTTATCTTGGTATGTCACAAGCCGAGGATGCAATAGCGGGGTTGGAGCGAAGGAAGTAATTGTGGGACGGAGGAGGACACGCCCTAGACCTTCTGCATGATTTGAGGAAGCAGTGGTGGCAGGCAAGGGCGAGGAGGCTAGGCTAACAAAGAAGGAGAATAGGAAACAGAGGATATGAGGCAATTTTTTGATATTCCCAAAGGTAAATGCTTAGCCCTCTTAAATAGAGAGAGCTCTTAACAATTAAGGTAACAACTATTATAAGGAAGCAAATATCTTACAAACAAGGAAACTAATAGATTAATTCCAACTAACGCTAATTGAAATCAGTTTATTCCTTATCTGGACTCTAAACCGGATTCCCCTGAAGATCAGGGCCGGAGTTCTTCTTGCGTCGACCATATGTAAGGCCCCACATGACATCTCTCCCCTCCTCCTCAAAAAGCTTGTCCTCAAGCTTGAAATCTGGGTACATATGGCGAAACTTGTCGAGCGGTTCCCAGGAAGCGGAGACGGATGGCAAACCGTCCCAATGGACCAAGAGTTCATGCTGACCGCGTGCTACCCGTGCCCGCAGGACCTTGGATGGAGCTGGACAGCCTCGGCCATGCACAATTGGTGGAAGCGCTGGAGGTGCTGTTGGGGGATCCCCAACAAATGGTTTGAGGAGGCCGACATGAAAAACATCATGGATCCTGGCCCGAGGAGGGAGCTGAAGCTTGTAGGCCACAGAACCAATACGATGGTCGACCTTGTAGGGCCCATAGTAGCGAGGCGCGAGTTTGCCATACCCCTAGGAAGTAATGGCCAAAGCTTGACGATGAAGGAGGCGGAGCCAGACCCAGTCGCCGGGAGCAAACTCCAAGTCACGGCGGCCTTTGTCGGCTTGGGTCTTGTAATGTTGTTGAGCTTGCAGCAAACGGCCATGTATTTCTGTGAGAAATTCATTGCGATCCGTGAGGAGGCTATCCACAGCCGGTAAATTTGAATCACCCGGGTTGTATTGCCGCCATGATGGAGGGTCGCGACCATACACCACACGAAATGGCGATGTTTTGAGCGAAGCTTGGAAACTGGTGTTGTAGCAAAATTCGGCCCAGGGTAACCAGCGCAGCCATTGTCGTGGACGATCCCCAATTAGGCAGCGAAGGTACATGACGATGATTTTGTTGACCACTTCCGATTGACCATCTGACTGGGGATGGAAGGCAGAGCTGAAACAGAGCTTGGCACCAACCAAACGGAACAGTTCGGTCCAAAAATTGCTAGTAAAAACCGGATCACAGTCAGTAACAATAGAAGTATGGATCCCATGAAGGCGGACCACTTCGTCAAAGAAAACCCGGGCCACTGAATGGGCCGTATAGGGGTGGCTGAGTGGCAGAAAATGTGCGGACTTGGGAGAAACGGTCGACCACAGTGAGGATGACCGTCTTGCCGCCAATTCGTGGAAGTCCTTCAACGAAGTCCATGGCGATATCAGACCACACTGCCGACGGAAGTTGCAGAGGCTGGAGGAGGCCGGCCGGGTGGAGCTATTCGCCTTTATTTGCGTTGGCAGACAGTGCAGGACCGAACAAAATCTTGGACCAAGGTGCGAGCATTGGGGATATGAAAATCAGCTCGCAGGTGATGGAGTGTCTTCTGGACCCCTTCGTGACATGTGTGATGCGCAATGTACAAGATCTCTGGTAAGAAAGAAGAGGTTGGTGAGATGAAAATGCGATTGCGGAAGACGATGAGGTCATCCACAATGCTCCAAGGACCCTACTGTTGATGTGCGCGAATCTTGTCCCGTAAATCCCGAAGGGTGGTATCCTGTTGGATCTCTTGGCGAAGTCCATCAAAGAGGGCAAAGTGAGGGCTGGAGATGGCACAACTGATGGCTGTTGGTTCTGCGTCCCAGCAGGAGAAAGCACGCCAGTGCCCTGGTGGAGGATGGCGCCAATGCCATGTCCCGAGGCATCGCACTCAACGGTGAAGGCGACATTGAAGTCCGGTAGTTGCAAGATTGGTGCGTACATCAGTGCTGACTTCAAAGTGGAGAATGCAGTGGCTGCTTCGTCGGACCATTTGAAAGCTTCCTTCTTGAGCAGCTTGGTGAGTGGGGCGGCCAAGTCACCAAAGCCACGAATGAATTTGCGATAGTATCCGGCGAGGCCGAGGAATCCGCGGACCGCCCGGACAGAAAGGGGAGTAGGCCAATCTTGGACAGCCGCCACCTTCTGGGCATCCATAGCAACCCCTGCGGCTGAAATGATGTGGCCGAGATAAGCCACAGATGGTTCCCTGAAAGAACATTTGGAGCGTTTCAAGAATAACCGGTGATGCTGGAGGGCTTGAAAGACAGTCCGAATGTGGCGCAGATGCTCCGACCATGACGAGCTATAAATCAGAATATCATCAAAAAAAATGAGAACAAATCGGCGGAGAAAAGGGCGGAGCACCTCGTTCATAAGGGCTTGAAAAGTGGCCGGTGCATTGGTTAAGCCAAACGGCATGATCAAGAATTCAAAAAGGGCCTGATGTGTACGAAAAGCCGCCTTCTCGATGTCAGCCGGGTGCATTAACACTTGATGATAACCGGAGCGGAGATCGAGCTTAGTGAAGAACTTGGCTCTACGGAGCTCGTCAAGAAGCTCATCCACCATGGGAATGGGAAATTTGTCTTTGATGGTGCGGTCATTGAGGGCGCGATAATCGACACAAAACCGCAACGACCCGTCAGATTTTTTGACAAGCAAGACTGGAGCCGAGAACGCCGAGCAGCTTTTGCGGATCACACCTTGCTGTAACATCATGGAGCATTGTTTCTCAAGTTCATCCTTTTGCAAGTGAGCATACCGATATGGCCGTACTGCAATGGCGTCGGTGCCTGGCTTCAAGTGGATGCGGTGGTACCGCTCACGAACGGGAGGCAGGCCGAATGGTTCAGCAAACAAAGCCTGAAAATCATCCAACAAGGCCTGCAGCAGCTCCTGACCGGTGCATGCCTAGAGGACGGTCGCGGGTGATGAGTTGTGCACTCCAGACCAAATGATATGACGCCCTGCATGGCTGAAAGACATGGTCATATGAGTGAAGTCTCAGACAATTCGACCAAGGGTACCAAGCCATTGAACGCCCAGAATGATGTCGAAATCATCCAAGGGAAGGACATAACAGTCCAGAGCAAAGTGGACGCCATCGATTGCGGCTATTACGACAAACGCCGGGGCTGGAGATGCGATCACCATTAGCGACCAGGACCTGGAGACCGGAACACGGAAGCAGAAGAACCCCGGCGGTCTGCGCGACACGGTCGGCAATGAAGTTGTGTGTGGAGCCTGAATCCAAGAGGACCACAAACGAATGGCCAGCGATAGTCACCGGAAGCGCGATGGTCCGCCTCGACCGGATGTGATGCCGTGAGGCGACCAAAGAGATGGCTGGTTCAGTGGGTGCGTCGGGTTCAAGCTCATCAGAGACATCCAGTACTTCCAGGACAAAGAGCTTCTTGCATCTATGGCCGGCCGTGAATTTTTCGTCGCAATAATAGCAAAGACCCAACGTACGGCGGCGATCCATCTCAGCTGGAGATAATGTGCGCAATGGCAACAGAGGGCGGGAACTGGTATTGGCCGCTGAATCACCGGGCGGGATGCCTACGGGCAATGCTGTGGATCCTCCTGGAACGGACGCAGGCTGGGGGCCCCAAGGTCGGCGATAAGGCGCAGCCTGGGACGAGCTTGTCAAGAGGCGGCATTCATAGGCACGAGCGAGACTCATAGCAGATTCCAAAGACAACAGAGCTTGGAGCTCGACGTCGGTTTGGAGAGGTTCCCCTAATCCGGCAGTAAATAACTAAAACTGTTGATGTTCCGAGAGGGGATCAGTGCGACACAATAAGGCCAAAAATTGTTCCGAGAAGTCAGACACGGAACCCGTGCGGCGCAATGCGACTAATTCGCCCAAGGAATTAGAACGCAGCGGTGGGCCGAATCGGGTATTGACGAGCTCGACGAAGTGGCGCTTGGAAGGGGTACCCATATCGCGCTCCAGGCGATGATACCACAATTGCGCGGTACCAAGCATATGAAAAGAGGCCAACGAGACTTTGTCTTCTTCCATGGTGCGCTGGCCGCGGAAGAACTGGTCGCAACAATTGAGCCAGGGCAGAGGATCCTCTTTCCCGTCGAAAGTTGGGAAATTGAGTTTGTAAAAATGAGGGGCACCACCGCGATCAGGGTGGAGGTGTGCTGGTGGGTCACAGTGGTGGCACTCCGTTCCAGGGTCACGCCGAACCGCAGTCCCGAGCAGAGCAGCCCCCGGTGGTCGCTGGTCCTCCTGACCTGGTAACCCGGGCGGCGAAGGCAAGAGGCTGCCTTGGTGCGGAAGCATGGGCTCATGGAGGCTGCTGCCCTGCCCATCCGCCTGCTCCAGTCGAGCAATGGCGATGTGGTGCGCCCGTTGCTAGTTGTCGATGTCCCGAACGGAGTTGGCAAGGGAATCCATATTTGCATGAATGATCGCCTTGTCAGTCATCATTTGCTGAAGGATAGCATCCAACTTCGCCAGAATAGGGTCGGTGGGATCCTCGCTAGACATGTTTGGAGAAACAGCGGAAGAATCTGATACCAAGTTGTCACAAGCCGAGGATGCAATAGCGGGGTTGGAGCGAAGGAAGTAATTGTGGGACGGAGGAGGACACACCCTAGCCCTCCTGCGGCGCGACGAGGAAGCCGTGGCGGCAGCCGCGCGGCGAGGAGGCTAGGGCGAACAACAAGGAGAATAGGAAAAAGAGGATATGAGGCAATTTTCTGATATTCCCGAAGGTAAATGCTTAGCCCTCTTAAATAGAGAGAGCTCCTAACAATTAAGGTAACAACTATTATAAGGAAGGAAATATCTTACAAACAAGGAAACTAATAGATTAGTTCCAACTAACGCTAATTGAAATCAGTTTATTCCTTATCTGGACTCAAACCGGATTCCCCTGAAGATCAGGGCCGGAGTTCTTCTTGCGTCGACCATATGTAAGGCCCCACATGACATGGTACTTATGCAAACTTGTGAAAGATGCTTTCTACTGGTTCATTTTGTTATGACGGTTGATGTAAGGGATATGCACTGCAGTGTATGTTAACTTTGCATGCTTTATCTAAGTCGTTATGTGCACTGGAGTGTTTGTCTACTAACACCATGCCCTATGCCATTATGCTAAAAAACTTTCAGCTTAGCTAATCTTCAGTTGCCTGAAAATTTTCTCTCAATCACCTAAATTGCACAGTACTAAGCCTAAAATGGCAGTATCATGTAATGTGCAATTTTAGCATAGCTTTACTGCAACTTTTAATTCTATATTTTTTTTGTATTTGTAGGGTTCGCAAAGGTTTATTTTTTGTCTATGTTAGAGTCTATAAAATGAAATTAAGTACTAGTTTAGTTTGCACCTGAAATCCAAAAGTTTGCCAGAGCCAATCAAGCAAATCATGAATAATAGGCCTATCAATCTCTTCAGGCATGGAAGTTTGATGTGGCCTTGGCATTGGAAGGTTTACTATCGTGCGAAGAAGCTCCACTGCTGCTTTTATCTGAAGTTTTCACAGCACAATAAAATCATTCGTACTACTTGTGGTACTTACAAAAGCAGCCTAGATAAACTTAAGGTAAGTGACCTCAGGAATTTCCATTACTGGTTGTGTGGAACCAGAAATATTAAGGGGTAGAATGTTGTAGTGTGAATAGGAAGCTTTCTCCTTTTCAACCCCTTTTGCGTACTTATCAAACTGCAAAACAATTCTTCCAGGTTAACATATTTCACGACGTGCAGAAAGTGGAGAAGATGAAATAGTATCTTGCGAGTATTTGCAATTGATGGATGTACAACCTCAGGGTGAATCTTTTCAGGTGTCACTGTTTTTAGCACATCATATAGGACAGACGCAATCTGATAGTATCTAGCCATCTCATCCCTATGTCATTCAAAAATAATAATAATAAGTGAACACAGCTTAAGGATGACAATTTGTACAAAAAAAAAGATTGCGAATGCTATGCAACTCTGGTCAGTCTTACGGTTTTCTTGTTTGAAGACCCTCCTCAAGATTTTGTATACAATACTGCTTATAGAATTTTTGAATCTCTTTTGCATCAGTTGATGCAAGCCTGCGCTGTGTCTCTAGTTCATCCTATCAAATAACAAATGTCAAACATGTGGAGGCACATGTATTACCGCTTTTAAAAGCCAGCAAGAGTAGTTAACATACTGAGAATTTCAGATTATTCTTTGAAGAAAGCGAAATTACTGGTTACTGTATGGATCACTAAATGTCAAGTTTATTAGAAGCATTGTCTCAGCTCATATCAAGAAAAGCTATGACCGGTTTTTCTCACAATAACAACGACAACAAAAGACAAGCTATCACCGGTAACTAACTGCAAAGAACAGGCCACCAAGTGCCAGTGGTACTGGTACCTGGTTTGGTACCAGTTTAAGAGATACTAGTTCTGAGCACTCTGTTCATGCAGTAAAACATTAAAACCAGTTGACAAAATCCTCTATCGACAGCTTAAAGTAGTTTTTTGGTGCTTCATGTGCATTAGGATCAATTACTTGAGCAAAGTAATCAGTATGAGAAAGTAAGCCTTTTTATTCAGGCTTTTTTACCCCGATTTATGAACAATCTACAATGATTCTATTGGAGTGTTAACTATTTTTCAACATAAACACCTTATTTCAGTAATCCTTAATATCAGATTATTTGGATCCTTAAGATCCTTTCCTTTCAATTAGATATCATCTGTTAGGCTTTCTCTATTTAAGGGAGAAGGTATCGCATGAATAAAGCAAGCAAGAATTAATCAAAGTTCCTCACTTCTCTTCTCTGTTTCCCTCTGAAGAAGAGCTCTATCTTCATGTGTCTACTTGCTGCCTCCCAACAAATCTATTGCTATTTTCCAATTCTTACCCCAGCTAACTCTCCCAAAATCAGCCCATAACAGTTTCTTAGGCGTAAGTGAAGTCATCCCTATAAAAGAGATATCATTATATCCGTTATTAGGAAGCCAAATGAATTAGTCTAAGTCCCGCAAGTTCCTCTCCCATGCTGAGCCTAGGGGCCACGTCCCTAACAGGTAACAGGTGGCAAAGAAAGACATGCCACCAAGCGGTACCAATTGGCTTGTTAACACTTTTAGAAATATTAGTTCTTATGGACCATATGGTGGTGTAATATTATAATATTGTGCTGTTTGCAATCTAAGTACTGGATGCTTTAGTTGTGACAACAGGTATTTAGCAGCCAGCATATGTATACCTTTTCTAGCCTATGCAAGAGATAAGTTTTGAATTGCCGAGATCCACGTCCAGATGAATTTGGATCCATCGTGTGAGCCTTCTCGTATGCGGTAAACCGACCTTTTTCAGCATGCAGAAAAGATGACATGTAAGCATAACATCTGGTAGCAGAGCAAGGCAAGGAAGCAATGTAACAGCCTTAAATTTTGTCATGGACGCGAAACAAAGATAATTAACGTGAACCAGTGCCACAGTGCAAAGATCAGATGGCTCAAGAGTCCAGACACATCTCTTGCGTGCGTGAGCTCAATCCTACGGAAGTTTTGTCAATGTCTATCAATACCCAGTTATTTTTAGCTATGTTATTCGTGCTCTGACAATGACATTGACATGGTACAGTGACTACGGAAAGCCCAAACATGTTAATGAAATCCTAGTGTTCCAGTTTTTTTTAAACAAGTTGGGTGCAGTGCAGGTGAAGTTTTGACGAGTAGAGGGCGCACAGAGGTAGGCGACACGAGGGTTCTCCTGCTCGATCTCGTTGGCGGCGCGGAGGATGGGGACGATGGGCGCGAGGGAGGAGGGCACGAGCTCGCTCTCCTCCATGATGAAATCCCCGCCCTCCTCTCCGGAGTAGCCCTCCGGCCGCATGTCGGGCACCCGCGCGATGGCCCGCCGTAGCGACGGCTCCGGCCCGCCTAGCGAAGACCTCTCCGGCACCGCTGCCCTTGCCTGCATCCTCGGCGCCGCCATCCGAACCGGCTCGCTCTCCTCCTCCAGCTCAGCCCCCCGCACCGGCCTCCGTGATGGCCCCTCTCCACTTCCTCCGCTTGCCATTGCTCCCCTGGAGGTGGAGGTGGTAGCGGTGGGGATTTAGAGGAGGGAAGGCTTGGGACGGGAGCAAGGCACTCATCGCATCGTCTTCTTAGCCCCTAATAATTACTGCACCACCAAAACTGGAATAAAGGAAGGACACGGATTCTCTTGGTCGTACACGCTTTGTGCGCGCGCTCTTCCTTTTCTTTGCATTCCCCGTATGGCTTTGGATTTCTCACTTTCTTCTTTTTTTTCTTTTTGTTTTTTCTCCTGACTTTTCCTTTAAAAAATAATAGATCAATGCCCGTGCGTTGCTATAAAAAAATAAAATTAGTATCGAAACATAAAGATCAAGCAATAAAAGAAAATTGTGCTACAAGATCAAACATCTATTTCTCCCAATTACAAAAGTTTTTATGGTTTTTTTCTTCAAGATTTAATTAAAACCAAATATATTATATGAGTAATATATATTACCAATCTCAAAAATCAATCAATCATTTTTATCCCTTTTGCAATTTATATTACGGATCGCGTTCCTCTTCCTCTCGCCATGCCCGCAATCAGACAAAGATATATAGAATACAAAAGAAATGATTGGCGGCTATTAATTGCCAAAGAATAATCGAGGATTTTGTTATAATAATCAGCCATATTGTTATAATAATCACCATATTTAGAGAGATATGGGCTCAGAATCGAAAAGAATAATTAACTATAATGACCTGCCATTATTGGGGATATGACCGGAAGGGGGGCTAGGAAGAATGACGGACCGTTGCCACCAACTGCAAATTTATATTAGTAGAGATACATGAATCCATGTGTTTATACTTTCTCACAGTATGAGTAGCCGTTGCAGCTTTAAAAAGTACAGATAATTTATATCATACTATTATGAGATAAGGTCTCTGTAACGTATCCGTTCAGGACTCTGTCTCTTTCTAATGTGGTCGAATCTGAACTCTCTCTCACACCGCTATATATATCGGGTGCCCCCTCATTGTAAATTTTTGGAATCAATAAAAAGCGAGAGAGAATTCCACCCTTACATTGTGTGTCTATTGTTCTTGTTCTTGGATTGCATCTACGAATTGGTAATTGATCCCGGGTGCTCGACGACGTTTTACAACACGTTATCAGCACGAGTCTCTATCACAAGGAGGAGGGTCGTCGACGACGAACGAACGACTACTACCGGCGATTGATCGCCCAATCCGATCTGCAATCAACTCGTCATCACGCCGGCATCCACTCGGATTGCCGAAAAAGTCCTACGCGACTCTATCCTACGCGATAGTCTACAGAATTTTCCTCAGGCTAAATCAAGGTATTAAATTGGCATGATCTATCGAATCACAATTGAAATTGAACAGTAGATCGGAAATTCTACGCATAAAATTTTAGCAGGTCAGAAATTTGGGAATTCTTGCAATTGATCCAGTAGATCGTTTCTCCGTCATCCTCTCTCGCCGTTGGCTCAGTCGATGACAGCCTAACCATCTGCGCCCGCAGACGCACCGGCGATTTGCTGCCTCGGCCGTAGCGCCCAAAGTCGTGCCCGGCCGAGACGCCGCCGTGTCCAGCCGCGCGAAGCCGCCTGGCCCATGCATGGATCTATTCATAGCACTAGCTACGTGAACATGCATGCATGGGCTGAGCTCACGGCACAAGAGCGCTGGTTCGTTCATACGTGAGGAGCCAGAGGCCCGGAGCCCTCGGCGGGCGCCGTGATGGCTGCTCGTGTGGCCTCGGCAACACCGAACGTGGCAATGGCGGCGAGCCCGACGGTGCTGATGCCATCGCAGGCCACGAGGCGCAGGACCTGGAAGTTCCTGAAGGAGGCCGCGATCATCTCGAAAAATCTATGATAATTATCTGCTGGATAGATATAGACCATACTTTACTGATTTAATAGCAAAGCATGCAAACAATATTTTACCTGAAGTAAAATCTCTGTTTGTTTGCATATAGGATATGTCTGACATTGCAAAGAAAGAGTTTGCTGAGCTTGCCTTGAATGGCAGCAACTAACTCACTTGGCCAATGGATGCCAAGATCAACTTGACAAGCCCGATCTCTTAGAGCTACAATTTCCCAGCCTGAAGCTGGTGCTCCGGCTCTCCCTGAAACCGCTAAGTGCGCAGCTTTGCACTTCCTAAGTCACCATCTCCGTACGGACCTGAAGACCAAATATCCCATTGAGGAGGATGATCTCATTAGGGATGAGCTAAAACTATTCCAGAAGAATAAAGAAAGGTCCCAGGAGGACGACATAAATGATTTATATCTCCCAGTTTTTCCTTTAGAGTCGATGTCGTATTATCTTTTAGAGACTCCTTCAGATCCTCATTTATCAGTTTAGTCTTTGTGTTCCTGAATGAACAATGGTCTACACTTCCGTTGAGTGATTATCAGCCAATTTTAATAAAATGTGATTTTCTCAAGAAATTTATTTAACCATGCTATGTTTGTTCTATATTATTTATTCCCGATGCAACAAATGTTTGATTAATTTTACTTGTTTAATATAGAACTCCATGAATAATCCAATGGCGAAGGAGGAAATCTGTCTTGTATACAGTTGCACCACAAATACGATTCTAAGGGAAACTAAATATTTTCAGACATTGATTAAGAAAACTGGAAATATTATAACCATCGCCGAAAGCGATGCTCTTATTGTTGTCACCGGAAGAGCCATCGTAGTTCTCCCTATGGACACTCGTATAATTATAGAAAATGCCCTATTATACCCTGAGTCCAGTCGTACTCTTCTGAGTTTCAAAGACATCCGTCTAAATGGTTTCCATATAAAGACTGAAAATGAGGATGGTACTGAATACCTACTCATGACCAAGTTTAACGGATGTAATAAACGTGTGGTTGAAAAACTTCCTTCCTTCTCCTCCGGATTATATTACACATATAAAACCAGAAGTCTATGTTGCGATGAAAACTATAGTTAAAACCCCAGAAATATTTAAGATCCGCATGATCGTCAGGTCATCTGGGTTGAATATGATGAGAAGAATAACAAATAATTAGCGGCCATAATATAAAAACTACACCTTTCCTAAACTTGAAGCTTTTATGTGCCCTGCATGTGCTAAAGAAAAGTTGATAGTTCGTCCCTCTCATCTTAAAATTAGGGAAGAATCACTGAATTTCCTAGAGAGAATTCAAGGTGATATCAGAGATTCAATTCAGCCCTATCGGGCCCCTTCACATATTTTATGGTGCTAATAGATGATTTTACTAGATGGTCCCAATGATGTCTCTTATCTACTAGGAACCATGCCTTTGCTAAATTAATTGCTCAAATCATTAGATTAAGAGCCTCTTTTCCAGAAGAAAAGATTAAGTCCATTCGAATGGACAATGCTGGCGAGTTTACCTCAAAAGCATTCAATGATTATTGTATGGCTCTAGGCATTAATGTAGAGCATTCTGTACCCTATGTCCACACCTAAAATAGCCTTGCAGAGTCATTAATTAAGAGAGTAAAGCTTATTGCTAGGCCACTCTTGCAGAATTGTAGGTTACCCACCGGTTGTTGGGGCCATGCGGTGTTGCACTGTTGCATCATTAATTCAACTCGCACTAACCGTGATACTATAAATTTTTCCCTTGTGACTAGTGCGTGGGAAAGAACCAAATATTTCCCATCTGCGTAAATTTGGGTGTCTTTGTATCGTGCCAATCTCTCCACCACAACAGACACCATGGGACCTCACCTAAGCCGAGGATCTATGTAGGTTATGAATCTCAGTCAATAATTAAATACCGGAGCCTATGGCGGGGATCATTCACTGCTCGAGACGTTGACTCTATTTTTGATGAGGACAATTTTTCGGCATTAGGGGAGATAAGTACCACATTGAAGAATGCCAGGAAATAGATTGGAATGCCACTGGCATTCAGTCCTTAGACCCACGCACTAAAGAAGCCGAACTTGAAGTTCGAAGGATAATAAGTCTGCAACAAATAGCCGATAACCTGCCAGATGCCTTCACTGATTATAAGGGAGTGACAAAATATCATATACCTGCAGTAAATGCACCTGAAAAAGTAGAAATACCCCAGAAGGTTATTGAACCCACTCTTGCCCCTCATGGCAAAAGAGGGGAGGCCTCAGTGCAGGACTCGGTTCAGCGAGACGTCCGCGAAACAGAGAACCGAGCAAATGAGATCACTACCTGAAACAGTTGAAGAAGCTCAACCTGTCGTTGAGACAATCCCTGAAGTGAGCCATCACGAAGATGGTAATCTCCACAAGTGAGCCATCCTAAAGATGAAAATCCGATGAACATTTGCGCGCATTAACGTATTTGCCGATATCGGAACACCCAGGCTCCAACGTTGTGGGAAATCACGAGGAGCTGGAAGAAATGAATGAAGAAATATCCACCAATTATGTAGATTCAGGAGAATTATATAAAAGAAAGACTACAATTGTCGATATTTATTTCGCCTCCAAAATTGCTAAAAATCTTGAACTGGATCCAGAACCAAAGTCCATGGCAGAGTACCAGAAGCGCTCAGATTGGGTCAAATGGAAAGAAGCAATTGAGGTGGAATTACACTCGCTTAATAAAAGGAAAGTATTCGGTCCTGTTGACCGGACACCTCCTAAAGTGTTCCCTGTAGGATCAAAATGGGTTTTCATCCAGAAAAGAAATGAAAACAACGAGGTGGTGAGATATAAAGCGAGGCATGTAGCACAAGGGTTCACGCAGAGACCCGACATCTATTACGATGAAACATATTCTCCTGTGATGAGTGCAATAACGTTCCGATATCTAATATCAATGGCAGCTGGCTTAAAATTAGAAATGCAGTTGATGGATGTGGTGACCGCATACTTATATGGGTCACTGGATTCGGACATTTATATGAAAATCTCTGAAGGAGTAAAAGTCCCAGATCCTAATAATTGCAACATGTATAGCGTCAAACTGCAGAAATCGCTATACGGATTAAAACAGTCGGGAAGAATGTGGTACAACCGGCTTAGTGAGTTTCTCCTGAAGAAGGGATACTCCAATAATAATGATTGTCCCTGTGTGTTCATAAAGAAATCGAGAAAGGATTACAGATCACCTCGGTATGTCGATGATCTGAATATCATCGAACCACAAAGGAGATAAAGGAAGCAAGTGCTTACCTCACGACGGAGTTTGAGATGAAAGATTTGGGTAAAACCAAATTTTGCTTAAGCTCGCAGACTAGAGCATCTCCGTATGAATTCTTGTTCACGGTCTTCCTATACCCTAAGGTATTTGAGAGGTTTAATATGGATAAATCACATCCCTTGAAAACCCCATGGGCATAAAATCCTTGAAGTGGATAAAGACCCATGCATCGAGGATGGAAAATGAGGAAGTTTTAGGACTCAAGTCCTATATTTAAGTGCTATTGGAGCACTCATGTACCTTCTTGAATCGCACAAGGCCCGATATTGCATTAGCGAGTGAATTTGCTAGCAAGACATAGTTCACTCAACCGTAAGACATTGGGCTAGTGTAAAGACTTTACTCAGATACCTCCAAGATACTCAAGATCTTGGATTGTTTTTCCAGAAGAACCAAGATTTGACCATGGTGAGATATACGGATGCTGGCTATCTGTCTGATCCCCACAGTGCCAAATCTCAGACTGGCTTTGTGTTTCTCTGCGGTGGTACAGCCGTTTCCTGGCGGTCTTGTAAACAGACTCTGGTAGCAACTTCTACCAACCACTCAGAGATTATTGCTCTGTATGAAGCCTCACGTGAATGTGTTTGGCTGCGACGTGTGATTAGCCATATCCAGAAGTCATGTGACCTTAACACCGTCAATACCCCCACAATTATCTATGAAGATAATTCTGCTTGTGTTGCACAAATGCAATTGGGTTATATAAAGAGCAACATCACGAAGCATATTGCTCCTAAGTTATTCTATCCTCACGAACTCCAGAAAAACGGTGAGATAAAAAACTTGCAAACTAAGTCATGTGAAAATCTCGCAGATTTATTCACTAAGTCATTACGTAAATCCACATTTCAAAGATATGTTAAAGGCATTATAATGAGAAGACTTAGAGAGATGCAGAGTTCAGGGGGAGAAAACCCTTGAACCATAACCTTTATCGCAATCCTGAAGATCCTTATAAAACCTTGAAGGTTATAAGTTGTACTCTTTTTCCCTTTGTGAGTTTTTCTGAAGTTTTCTCACATGAAGGTTTTTAATGAGATAACTAGTGCAACATAAAGTGCGAGTGTGATGTACTCTTTTCTCCATCTCCTTTTTCCCACTGGGTTTTTGAGTGGAGTTTTTAACGAGGCATGTGCATTACGCGGTATTCGACCAAGGGGGTATTATGAGATAAGGTCTCTGTAACGTATCTGTTCAGGACTCTATCTCTTCCTAATGTGGTCGAATCCGAACTCTCTCTCACATCGCTATATATATCGGGTGCCCCCTCATTGTAAATTTTTGGAATCAATAAAAAGCGAGAGAGAATTCCACCCTTACATTGTGTGTCTATTGTTCTTGTTCTTGGATTGCATCTACGAATTGGTGATTTATCACAGTATGAGTAGCCGTTGCAACTTTAAAAAATATAGATAATTTATACCATACTACTCTATTTATTGGCATTTCAGAAAATATATCCCTAAAAAGTATCACACCATGAAGATGCTAAGTTTACTTTTTCGCTTCAATGTTTTAGCACCTATTTCTTTTCAAGTGGGACCTACAGCTAAATAAAATATCACGCATCTCTTTACCATCAACACATTCACTCTCTCCCAACTATCCTCCAATATGTACAGAGTTGATCAACCCAAGCACAAAACAATAGGATATAGAATTGGTCAAACATATATGTAATGAAGAGGACTCCGCCATAATCCTATTTATATCACTGAGAGATGAAATTGAAGATTTTGTGGCGTGGCACTTTGATCCAAAAGGTATTTTCTTGGTTAAATCGGCAGTACAAGCCTTTGTCACCAATTTGGAGTAGAACTTATGCAGGGGGCAAAGCAATACTATCCAAATTACAGCATCAAAAAATGGGTTTCAATGGAAGAAGACTTGGGAACTAAAGTGCCTACATAAAGTCAATATGTTTATATGTAGGATGGCACATAACAGTTTACCCTTACGAATAAGGCTATGTTTGGATGGGCTAAAGCTAATTGTTAGCTGGCTAATGGCTAGAGCTAATTGTTAGTCAGCTAATAATTAGCCCATCTAAAATTAGCCCAGTGCTGTTTGGATACATGGCTAATGATTGAGCTAATTTCTTAGAAAAGTCATGTCTGCCCCTTATAACATGTATGCCCCTCATAATGGCGAGGGTATTTCAGACTTTTCCCAGCGTGTTACCTGCTATTAGCCCAAATTAACTCCTACCCACCAGCTAATGGACTAATTGTTAGCTGAGGGGTTGGCTAAAAATTAATCCACCTATTAGTCTTCCTGTTTGTTTGGATAGACTAAGACTAATTTTTAGCAAGCTAATAATTAGCTCAGGGATCCAAACATGGCCTGAGAATAGGTAGAAGAGGCATTGAATTAGATACACGTTGCCCGATGTGCAACAGAAATAAAGTTAATAATCGCGATGCTTTGAAGCCAATTGTAGAAGTTTGTTTTCGGACTCGACAACTTGCTTCAAAATTTTCAGAAGTTCTAGGGAAAGTTCCGGCAGTGAGGATGCAAACTGAAATTCTTTGGCATGCACCTAAAGGTTTTTTATAAGTCGGAATTCTGCTGATGAAGTCCAAGGAGCAGGTGCTAGTGCAGTTTGTAAGTGAATTAGGAATGGGAAGAATTGAACTTGAGACAGATCCTTTGAATCTGATGAATGCGCTCGTAAGCTCTAACCAAGACTTGTCAACTTTGGAAGTACTTTTCGGGAGGCAAAGTTTATGTTGCTGTCTCAGTTTTTAGGTTTGAAAGTCCTATATGGTCATCAATCATGTAATCGGACAGTGATTCTCTGGCAAATTTTGGTGTAAACTTGAAAGTATGTTTGGTGATGTTTTGGCCAGACTCAATTCTAATTTGTTTGCTCTCTCAAATGGCTAACGATTGTGCAGCTTTGAATTAATGAAATCCCTTTGATTTCTCTAAAAGAACTCCACACTCTCTCCCTCTATTCTTTTATTGTTTGGTATTGGGTACCAGGTGAGGTACCGGTTCCAACTAGAGATGGCAATAGATCCCCATTCCCCATTCCCCAACGGAGAATTCCCCTATTAATGGGCGGGGATGGTGGAGTTTTCTCCCCCACGGGATAAAAAAGGGAAAAAAACTTTCCCCATCGGGGAATCGGGTTCGGGGCTCGTTCCAGTAGTCCCCATCCCCGGTACTCGGCCCCCGACCCGGTTACACAGTCTCCCATCACTCCATCAGGCGTCAGGCGGGCCAAGGCCATCTAGGATCCGGCCCATCCCTCTATGGCTCGCTCCATCAGGCCGCACCGCCGCACACAGGCACACGGCATACCAACCCTATCTATTCCCTGACTCTAGTCCTGAGTCCCTTCCCCAATCCCTTGTCCTCCGGGTCGACGGATCCTCCCATGGCCACCGCTTGCCATCATCGACTCAGAAGCTGTCAGCTCGCCGCGGTCTCCCTCTGGAGTCTGGATCTATGGGAGCGTGGTGCCCACCGTCCCTCCCTCGCTGCCTTGCGCCGTTGACTCATCAGCTCGCCACAGTAGTCTCCCTCCAAATCTGTGGGAGTCCGGCCATTCCAGGCCATCCGTAATCACCACAGTCCCCATCCCAGGCCGTCGGTAGTCGCTGTCCTGCCTCACTCACCAGATCTGTAGTCGTTGGCTCGTCGCTGACTCGCTGGTACTTGCTCTCTCTCTCTCTCCCCCCCAGTCTTCACTCGATTTTTGTTGATCATCCCCTGTGTGCTCAGTGCTCTTTTGCTAGTTAGTGAGAAATTTGTCTGTGTGACACCGAATTCATTGGCAATTCACGGATTGACACTCTAATTCGGGTGGTTCATAAAATTGACACGAATCGACGAATTCTTTACCCCAGTGACACTCCAAATATTTTTCACAATTTCGGGATTTTTGAAATGATTTTCTCACTATTAATACCCATTTTACCCCTGCTCCTTCCCCCTATTAACGCCCGTTTCCTCCCGTGACTCATTCTCATATGTCAGGAGCGGCAGGAGGAAGAAGATGCCGGGCACGAGAGTCTTCACGGGAGCTCACGGGCATTAACAGAGGGCATGGGCCAGGGGCAAAATGGTAAACTTACCCGCCAAACAGTGTTAAAAACATTTGGAAAAAAAGAAAAAAGCTGGAAAAATGCCGGGAGTGTCACTGGGGCAAAAAATTCATCGATTCGTGTCAATTTTATGAACCGCACTAATTGAAGTGTCAATCCGTGAATTGCCAACGAATTTGGTGTCATACGTACAAATTTCCCGCTAGTTAGCTGTACTTCATATAGTGAGTTGGTAACTGTCCAACACAAAGGTAGGATGGCAGTAATTAAGGTATTAGATTGCACGCCCTCAACAAGGAAGCAATGCATAAATGGCGAACAAGTTCAAGCATCCAGGATGCACTAACAGGCGCATCGGGCAAATATGTTCAATTGTACCCCACATATATGTGTGCAATTCCAATGGAAGAAGCAAAATAGTCATCCATGTCGGGTCAAAACATGTCTCCAATTACCTAATCATTCATGAACTAAAACTAAATACGATGAGTTCCAGTTTGCTCATCGATTTGTGGTACTGGGATCCGTCTCATACATTCATTGTCATAATAACACAAAAGTTATGAGTTTTGACTGAGGATGTCACCTAGGTATAGCTCACCACAGGGACCTGATACCCGGATCGGGCCGGGGAACGGGGTGGGGTGGCCCCTGAAACCGTTGTCGGGGCCAGGGAACGAGGATTTTTTCCATTATCAGGGACGATAACGGGGGGTTCTCCCTGCCGGGAAATGTCCCCGTTGCCATCCCTAGTTCCAACTTGTTCATGCTTGATCCCTCCCCCTCCAGTCCTAGGTAGGGTTCACTTTATTGCGAAAACCATATCGAAACCACAAAAACTAACTGTATCGAATCGATTCGAAACCCTAAGTCAATCGGTAAGCCGATCAAATTCAAAAAATTTGAAAAAATTTATGTCACGTAATCCGATCAAAAATCAGTGAAAACTAAGAGATTTTTTTGAGAAAACTGACAAAAATTGCTCAAAAAATTAAACATGAAAAAAATCGATTTGCCAGTCGATTTTTGATTTTTTTTAAATTTATTTTCCAAACCGTTTGATTTCGAAATCCTTCGGTTTTTGATGATTTTCGCGGTAAACCGGTAGCGCCATGACTTCAATTTTCAACCCAAAGATGCTCTATTACTTTTCAAGACAAATATACATATATGATTTACATATATCTAATACAAATATTTGAAATATATCGATAGCCAAAGTTTCCAAAGGCCCAAATCAAAATGTTTTCGTGAATCGTGACTAGATGTAGAGGGAGTACTTTCTACTTTTCTAGTGCCCATTGCCTATTTCTATTTGGATTCAGGAAAAGCAAACCAATTCAACATAGCGTTTTGTATGGGAAAAGTGTTTGCACCAGAATTTGGCAATTATGGGGAAAATCAGCAAAATGCACAAGTTTGGATAGCGCACGAAATATCTTTGGAAAGTTTGGATAACGTACGTCAAACTTTTGGGAACAGGAGTCCAGTTAGGAAACAATAGCCGACTCGGAGTATATTGCCGTAACCAAGCAGGACTCAGATCGGCTGAACAGGTATATAAGGCGCACCAAGGCTGCTTGAAGAGAAGGAGAAGAATCAAATTCACATCTGCTAGTTTTCTTTCATAGTTTTTAGTCTTTTAACTCTGTAATCTTCCTTTTGTAAGTCGACATTGATCAAATAAAGTTGCGAATCGCCGATTGTTTGGTCATCCTCGATTTCTCCAGGTTTGATTTGTTCTGTTTTGTTGCGCATCGCCTTTTCATAATCGATCTACCTTTTACCTTCAAATTAGTCTTAATCGACTAATCTAGTTACCCTTTCAATCGGCTTTCTGGCTGATTTCTATTTTAGCCGATTCGCTTCTAGGATCGGCTTGATTTCACAACCTCCTTATCGATTGCAGGGTCAAATCGATTGGCACGCCTCACACGTACTTGAACCCGGCGTTCGTCTGGTGTGTTGTAGGTCAGAAACTCTCTTCACGTTTTTGGCGTCAACAAAAAGCAAACCAATTCAACAAAGAGTCTTAGACTATCTCCAGCAATTTCCCTTCATTCCCTTCCCTTTCCTCATATTCATTCCCTTCATTCCTATCATCTCCAGCAGCATCCTCTCGAAAGGTTTTGTATAGGGATTGGAGAGAGAGAATCACTTTCTCTTTCCAAATCCTTTCTAAAAGGAACCGTGAAGGGAATTCGTTGGAGTGCTTGAGATCTCTTTCTGAAGGGATACCGCTGGAGATAATCTTATGCCGTCTAGAATCCCTACAGTCTCCTCCGCACACCCGCGGCCAATCGCGTCGCCCCCGTCCTTCCTCGGCGCCGTCCCATTCGGGCTTCGCTGCGTTCTGTCTTGCGCCAGCCCCGTCCCATCCGTCGTTCTGGTGAAGATCTCCTTCGAGGCCAAGATGCACAGCAGGTGCATCAACTTCATTGAGCTCATGATCGGCAACAACTTCCTCTGAAGTTTCCTTGCCGAAGTTAGCATCTTGCACAGCTTTCTTGCCGTGAACTCTGTTTTGCGTTTCTGGAGTTCCCAGGTCATAATTAGCACCCTGCACAAATGAAGCAATCTGGTCGTCGCCTGTATCCTGCGCTACCAAGGCTAATGCCTTCCGTCTCCAGCCGCTGCTAGATAATCTTCGGGCATGCTTCCTTGTTGGGAATAGTCCCACATCGGTTGTGGAGAGGGCCTGAGCATGGTTTATAAGGGTGAGGGAGCACCCCCTCATTGAGCTAGCTTTTTGGAGGAGATGGCCCAAGAGACCTTAGCCCGCTGCTCTGGTTGGACCTGCGAGTGTACTGCAGTCCAACGACCTGGGGCCCGGACGCACTAGGTGTGGTGGTCCGGCTAACAATTGGTATCAGAGCCCAGGCTGCCTAGGTAGTTCCTAGATAATCTCGGCCCGATGTGTGAGGGGGAGATTGTTGGGAATAGTCCCACATCGGTTGTGGAGAGGGTCTAAGCATGGTTTATAAGGGTGAGGGAGCACCCCCTCATTGAGCTAGCTTTTTGGGGGGAGATGGCCCAAGAGACCTTAGCCTGCTGCTCTGGTTGGACCTGCGAGTGTACTGCAGTCCAACGACCTGGGGCTCGGACACACTAGGTGTTATGGTCCGGCTAACATTCCTTGCGCCATGTGCCGGGTCATGTCTACCTCGACGTTAGCCTCCTTTCCAGGAGTTTTTCTAGGCATGCAAACATGCGACATATACAAAATTGAGTCTTTATCGGCGTCAGCTTCCTCCGCTTCTGAGGTTCTCATGACACCACCGGCCTGCGCAGCTGCCTTGCCATCAGCATCCTGCACTCCCGAAACTTCCGTAGGCATGCAGACTTGAGCCATGAGCAGGGTCGGCTATGAATCTTGCACCTTGATCAAGTTGGCCTGCGCTCGTGCCAAGGCCTGCGACAGTTAGAGGAAAGTGTCTGTGGATTCCGCAATTGAAGCACTTGAGGTTAGATTTATCTCGGCCAGCACTTTCCTTGCTATTGCGGTTTCCAGCAGGTTGCTTGCCATGGCCGCGCCCTCTGCTAGTAGTTGCGTTGCACCTTGAGTTATGACTGCCGCCTGAAGAGGACTCCGGATCTTTCTGTTTCTTGCGTGCCAATCACCCCTCTTCCGTGAGAAGCAAACGATTGCCTTTACTGCTACTATCTGTGACTTCATAACGTACGCTCCTCTACGGCCATGCATGAGATGGCCAGTGAGCTCTTCAATAGACAACATTCGTAAATCGATCAATTGTTCAATTGATATATCAACCTGCATATATCTTCGTGGTAAACTCGCAAGAACTTCCTGACCACCTTCTCATCATCTAGTGTGTATCCAAGTGCACGGATGTTGTTGATGAGACCTTGCAGCTGCATAGCAAAGTCATTCATGGTCTCACTGTCCTTCATATGAATTGACTCAAATTCATTGAGTAGTTCACGCGTACTCATACCATAGGTACCCCTAGCGGCCCAGGAAAGACAAATGGGCCACCCTAAAGCCCAACTTCGACTAAAGGCTCTGCTGGGCCACGAAGGGTGTCTATCCCCAACTAGGGGTGGGTATTCGGTTTTTCGGTTTTTGAGTTCGGTTTTTCGGTTTTTGAAAATTTGGTTTTGAAACATTGAAACCGAACGAAACCGATCGAAGTGAAAAACCGAACCGAATTAACCGAACCAAATCGGTTCGGTAATTCGGTTTTTCGGTTAACCAACTTGCCAGAACATACAACACTCCAGGACTCGAGCGCAAAATCAGCAAAGCGCAAAATACAACTATACAAGCCTCAATCCTCCAGGCGTGAGGTCCAGCCTCCAGGCGTGAGGCAAAATACAAGCATGTTACATGTAGCAAAATACAAGGGTAGCAAAATACAAGCATCAAGCATGTAGCAATTATGAACTAGCAAGCCGTCCACTCGTCCAGAAGAAGAAAATAGCAAAATCACAGTGAACTAATAATCCACAAACGTCTGGAAAGTCCAGGCGTTGGAACTCTGGAACAACTCAACTACTCAAGCCGTCAAGCGTCCACCATGAACAAACCGTACTCCAATCAAAAATCAAATGAGCACGCCAAATCGCCGAGGGAGGAAGCGAGGGTCTGGAGGAGACGTCGGGGGTGGTGGCATGACAGCCAGGGAGGAGGCGTTAGGGTAGTGGCGAGCCGAGAGAGGAGGCGTCGAGCAACAGACAGCGATGAGGAGGAGGTGTCGCAGTCGCATGACGACCAACGGCCGAGGGAGGAAGCGTCGTCGCGTCGAGGCGGTGACCGCGGCGCCTGGGAGCCAGAGAGGAGGTGTCAGCCTGTCGGGACTCGCGGTGGAGGAGGAATGGAGGATGTGCCGATTTGGATTTGGGGATCGGAGGAATGGGGAAATTGGGGATTAGGTATTCCGGTGGGTTTCGGGAGACTTCGATCGAGCTTTCGAGAGAACTCAGAGAAGACGCCGCTTGTGGGCCGCATCGAGATCGATGTCGAGTGGGCACAGGTAATCGGTATTTTGGGGATCGGAAGACCTCCGCTTGAAATTTGCCGCTTATGGGCCCGATCGAGACGCCGAGTGAGCCTGAAATCGGTATTTGGTATATTCGGTTTCTCGATCCAAAAACCGAGGCGATAACCGAAAACCGAACCAAAATAAAAACGAACCGAAACCGAAACCAAAAAACCGAAAAATTCGGTTAAATCGGTTCGGTTCGTTCGGTTTTTCGATTCGATTTAAAATGCCCACCCTATCTAACCAAGCCGACCTGTGGGTGGTCCGACCCATCTTAGTAGATCGGGCGCCCTCCGAGTCCCGGCCAAACCGACCAAGAGGTGGTCCGACTCCCGCCACGAGTCGGGCGCCCCACAAGCTCCGACCAAGTTAAGACAATCTCCGCCAAGGAATGGACGCCGGGCCATCGCTGGCCGATCATCAAGCTGGCCACCTACCCCGCTGACACAGTGCCTCAGCATGATCATGCGAGGGTAGGAAGCTCCTTCCCAAGGCGGCGGGGAGGTGGCCGAAGTCAAGCACCGGTCTCGTCGTCCGGTCATGCACAGTAGAGGGACGCGCTCCCTCCCGAGGCAACTCCAGAAGCCGGGCGCTGCGACGTCAGCGCCTGACAAGCGCACAGAGAGTAGGTACGCCGTTTCCCGGTGAAACGGAACACCCACGTCGCTCTGTGTGTCTACCAACCCGCATGGGGCGAACGGTCACCGGTCAGACGTCAAGGCTGAAGACCAACTCCCAGGCTGAAGACCAGACTCCTAGACATAGGGCACCCCATCCATTTTTTCTTCCAAACTCCCATGTAACCTGCCTCCCTATATAAGGGGAGGCAGGACCCTCTAGGAGGGGATCCTTTTTCACGACTTCCGACTCACGAGTTCATACGGCTAGAGTGCACGAACACTCGCACGTAGCTCGGACGCTTATCTAGCCCCGAACTCTCAGCATTTCTAAGCTCTCTAGCTCTCTTCCTCACACGAGGCGCTCAAGACCAGCCCTTAGTCCTCGCTTGTAACCGGTGTGGCCACCTGCACCCGAAGCAATACATAACCACCACACAAACTAGAATAGGGACTTTAGGCCTGAACCAGTATAAATCTTGGACTTCCTGAGTCAACCATTCGAGGAGAGGGAACGCGCGACCCCTAGACTACAAATTTACTTGCCGGTTTACGAAACACCGATAGTTGGCACGCCGGGTAGGGGTCTCGCGCGTCATCAACATCTCCGGATTCCCATCTACCTCCTTGATGGCCTCTTTCACCGGCGACGGCGCACTCGCGTCGGGGAGCTGGCTTCGCTTTGGCTCCTTTGACTTCGTCGCCACCACGACGGGAGAGCTCGTGCTCGTCCCCGCCGCCCCTCAGGACCAGGCGCCCGCTGGGAGCCTGGGTTCCATCACCGACATCCTCGGCAACCTTCGGCTCGAGGCCCCCGCGTGGACCTCGACGCCGGAGCCCGCCAGGCGCCGCGTCACCTCTGGCGGTAGCGCGTCTGAGCTCACGCGGGCAGCGGCATCGCCCCCCGTAGTCTCACGGTTCGTGGCGATGGCGACCTCTGCGCCGACCTCAGTCCCACGACATCTTTGTAGAGTTCCTCCACCATTTACTCTAGCTCCGACACGGAACATGTTTTGGAGGAAACGCACTCCGGCGAGTGCAACATGGCTGGTGTAACTGACCAGGCCGCAACCTCCCCAAGTAAAGGAATCCACCTCCAGCGCACCGAAGCGCAGGAGGCGGACCACCAGCGCAAACACGTTGAACGCCTCCAGGCCGTCGCGCTGAGCTCCAGCAGCAGCGTGAGGAGCTGGAGGCTCGAAGGGCCGAGCTCGACAAAGCTCAGGCCAACTTTGAGCTGAGTCAGCCCACGCCCCACAAGCACTGGCGACAGCAAGACGCGCGCTGCTGTACACTCACTACCCGGCCGAGGGGGCAGACGGCGTTCGTGCTTCCCCTTCCAGAAGCGTAACATCGCCTTGGCCCGTAGTATCGCTCCGCGGCATTCCGAGTTGAGCAGGCACGAGGCTAAGGTCACCTACTAGAACCTCTGGGGACTGGTGGAGCGTGCTGCAGCTCCCTTCATTTGGGCTCCCCCTCGGGCCATCAAAGCCGCACTCACCAGAGTCCGGCGAAGACGGCGCCGCAGCTGGAGCGGCCCCAGGCCTCGTGCACTCCGGTGCGCTAGCGCATGGGCAACAACCACGACTACCGTGACACTCTCGACGCGCGGAAGAGAATAGGAAGATGATTTGCGGCTTCGATCGCAGGTCGCAGGCAATGGTCGGCGCCACGACCATGCCTCGAGTCGGATGGCCTCGGGTTGCAGGCATTCTGTTGGGGGATCCACAACGCGGATTTCCCTGCCCGATTCCGGGCACCCGTCAATATAGCTAAGTACACAGGGGCGACAAACCCCAGTGTCTGGCTGGAAGACTACCGGCTCGCATGCCGGGCCGGTGGAGCTACTGATGATCTTTTTATCATCCAGTTTCTCCCAATCTACCTTGCGGACTCGGCTCGAGCCTGGCTCGAGTACTTGCCCGCAGGGACCATCAGGAACTGGGCCGACCTAAAGAATCTCTTCGTCGGCAACTTCTAGGGCACCTATAAGCGCCTTGGAAACTCCTAGGACCTGAAGAGCTGCAGGCATCAGCCATGGGAGACGCTCCGGAACTATATCCGGCGCTTCTCCTAACAATGCAATGAACTCCTCGACATCAGTGACACCGACATCGTTGGGGCATTCATTTAGGGCACCACGTGCAAGGCCTTGGTGCATAAGTTGGGCTGTGTCAAGCCCAAGACCACCAAGGAGCTTCTGGATATCGCGACCAACCACGCCTCTGGCAAAGAGGCGGTGGGGGCCATCTTCGACAAGGGGAAGGCCAAGAGAGTCCGCCAAAACCGCCGCCTCGACCGCCCGACAAACGGGTTAAGGGGAAGCAAGGCCATGAAGGCCACATGGTCGCGTAATGCCGCACCGCCTCGCAACAACAGCAGCAAGCGCCCAATCACTTCGGAAAAGCCGATGGATGTACCAGGTCGAATCACGGGTACCCCATCAAGCACAAGTACCAGGACTGTGAAGTCCTCAAGCGTTTCCTTTCCGGGAACCTCACATCATCGCGGGGTAAGGGAAAGAAGCAGGACCCGGCACCAGATGCCGAGGAGAAGAAGGCGGATGACGAGTTCCCGGAACCCGACGGCTGCTTGATGATCTTCGGCGGGCCGGCGAGCTACGCCGACAAACGGCGGCTCAAGCTCGCCTACCGCGAAGTACCTCCGGTGGTCGGAGTCCCCGATCACCTTCGATCGGACTGACCACCCCGACCACATTCCACAACCAGGGAGATATCCGTTGGTCGTCGACCCCATCGTAGGGCCGAAGTGCCTGACCAAGGTGCTCATGGACGGCGGCAGCGGTCTCAACATCATGTATGTTAACACGCTCGACGCCATAGGGGTCCCTCGCTCAAGTCTCCGACCGAGAAAGGCGCCCTTCCACTCAAGATCATCCTGTGCCAACAGCCTATCCGCCGAGCGGTCGACCGCCATTTACCTTGGGGTCGGACAACTTCCGCTTGAAAACCTCACCTTTGAGGTTGTGGAGTTTCCTGGATCCTACCACGCCATCTTGGGGAGACCATGCTACGCTAATTAAGTTCATGGCAGTCCCCAACTACACTTACCTGAAGCTGAAGATGCCGGGGCCATGGGGAGTGATCACCGTGGCCTCGCCCTTCCAAATTTTGCTTTTAATCATGAGCGGCGATTGTAAGTCAAGGCCGTGATTATCGTGATCCGCCAAGCTCGACAACCTTCGGAGGGAAACCTCCGAGTCCGCCCCCGACTCCAGCAAGTCGGGGTCGGGATCCTTCAAGTCCGCCGAGGACACGAAGGAGGTCGCGGTCGATCCCGAGGATCCGGCCAAGACCGTGCGGGTTGGAGCCATGCTCCCCGCCAAATAGGAAAGTGCGCTCGTCGACTTCCTCCGCGCTAATTGAGATGTTTTCACATGGAAGCCCTCTAACATGCCAAGCATCCCAAGGGAAGTCGCCGAGCACTCCTTGAACATCCGACCTGGCTCAAGGCCGGTCGCCCAACGCCTGCACCGCTTCGACGAGGAGAAGCGCAAGCTCATAGGGGAGAAGATTGCCAAGCTTTTGGTGGCAGGGTTTGTAAGAGAGGTGTGCCACCCCGAGTGGCTAGCCAACCCTGTCCTTGTAAAAAAGAAATCTGGGCAATGGAGAATGTGTGTTGACTATACGAGCCTGAACAAGGCATGTCCCAAGGACCCTTTTCCATTGCCTCGCATCGATCAAGTCGTCGACTCCACCGCAGGGTGCGAATCCCTGTCCTTTCTGGATGCCTACTCGGGCTACCACCAGATCGCGATGAAAGAGTCCAACCAGCTCACGACTTCTTTCATCACTCCGTTCGGCTCGTTCTGTTATGTAACGATGCCATTTGGTCTGAAAAACGTGGGTGCTACATACTAGCGATGTATGCAAACGTGCTTTAACAACCAAATTGGCCGTAATATCGAGGCGTACGTCGACGACATCGTCGTCAAAACTAAGAAGGTCGATGACCTCATCACCGACTTAGAAGAAACTTTCGCGAACCTCGGACGGTTCCGCATAAAGCTCAACCCCGAGAAATGCGTTTTCGGGGTCCCCAAAGGAAAGCTACTCGGCTTCATCATCTCCAAGCGCGGCATCGAAGCCAATCGGGAGAAGACCTCTGCGATCATGAAGATGGGCCCGATCGCCGACCTGAAAGGAGTCCAAAAGCTGACGGGATGCCTCGCAGCCCTGAGCCATTTTGTGTCTCACTCGTGGCAATGAAGCGAATGCCGCCTACAAGCCGCTCAAGAAGTCCGACGGTTCATTTGGACGAGAGAGGCTCAGAAGCCCTCGGTTGATCAAGACTTTCTTGACCTCACCTCGGTCCGGGTCGCCAAGACCTGGAACCATCGCTCCTCTACATCGCCGCCACTACCAGTGTCACAAGACGGGCGTTGTAGGAGCGGGTAGAAGAAGGCCATGTCCTTAGGGAACAACGGTCGGTCTACTTCGTTAGTGAAGTACTCTCCGAGTCTAAGGCTCGGTACCCGTAGGTGCAGAAATTGCTCTATGCGGTGCTCATCACGAAGAGGAAGCTGATCCATTACTTCGATTAGCACCCCGTCTCTGTGGTGACTTCTTTGCCACTCGACGAAATCGTCCACAGCCACGACGCTTCAGGAAGAATAGCCAAGTGGGCACTCGAGCTCAACGGCCACGACATTTCGTTCGTCCCCCGGACGATGATCAAGTCGCAGGTCTTGGCCGAATTCGTTGCTGAGTGGACAGAAGCCCAGGCGCCATCGGTGCTTGAAGACCCCGAGTACTGGACAATATATTTCGATGGGTCCTACATGAAGAACGGAGCGGGTGCTAGAGTCGTCATTATTTCCCCACTCGGGAACAAGCTTCAATACGCCATCCGACTACTCTTCGACGCAACCAACAACGTCACCAAGTACGAGGCCCTCGTCAACGGTCTCTAGATCGCCGCGACCCTACAAGACGCCAACTACTTGCATGGCGACCAAGCTTGTCGTCGATTGTCATGAAGGCCACGGAACCTCGTGACTTCCCGATGGCGGCCTCGCTCGCTGGCGCGCAAGCTTGAGGAAAGGTTCAAGGGCATCGAAGCTTCACCATAGCTACCGACGCCACAACGGTGAGGCCGACATCTTGCCAACCTCGCCTCCAAAGAAAGGACCGGTCCCGCTTGGGATCTTCGTCTGCGATCTTCACCACCTTCCATTCGCCGATCCGATAACCGAGCGGCACCGATCCGTTGGCATACTCCCCGACCGCCGTGCAATCGGATGCGGCACCGTTCGGGTCGGGTCAAGATGTGCTGATAGCGGACTGATCGAGGAAACCCTTCATCGACCGGGCCGATCGATGGATCACTCCCCACCGACTCCAACCGAGGCGGCGCATACCGCTCGATGGGCTAAATCTTTCGTCTCCGTTGGAGAAGACTCATAAGAGGAGCCCTCCCGAGTCCTCCGTGGTGCATTTGGCCGACCAAGGGAAGAGCTGCCGCCGATATCCACGGCAGATCTACTGGCCATCACACCGCACCACGGTCCCTCGTGGGAAGACCTTCCGGCAAGGTTTCTATTGGCCGATCGCCGGATCGACGCCGAGCAGAAATCGTCGTTCGCTTTTGCAAAGGGTGCCAATTTTGCCCAACAGACGATCTTCCAACAAGAAGCCCTCCGGGCGATCCCCATCACATGGTTGTTCGCGATGCCGGGACTCGACCGCCGCCCTTCAAAAGGCGCCCGAGGGCTTACTCACCTTCTTGTCGCGGTGGACAAGTTCATCAAGTGGATAGAAGCTGCTTGCCGCCACCATCACGCTCGCGGCAGCGCCAACTTATTCCACGACATATCAGTTCGGAGTCCCAAATTCCATCATCACCGAATAACCGCACGCAGCTTCACGGGGAAGGAGTTCCTCGAGTTTTATGACGACTTCAACATCGCACAGATCGGGCCGCTGCTCATCCGCGACCAACGCCGTGTCAAGCGGGCGAACGCATGATCCTCAAGGGCTCAAACTGCGTGAATCTTCAACATCAAGAAATTTGCGAGGTGGTTGGTGGCCGAGCTACCCTCTGTTCTTCGAGCTCGGACCACACTGACCTCGCCGACTGTGTTTACACCATTCTTATGGTGTACGCGGTCAAGCCGCCTTCTTGCCGACCGACCGAATACGGGCGCCTAAGATCGCAAGCCTTTGACGAGGCACGGGCTCGACTCGCAACAAAACGCCATCGACCAGCTCGACGAGGCGCGCGACGTCGCCATCCTATGGTCGGCCAAGTATCAACAAACATTGCGGCGCTACCACGGTCGCCGATCCGTGGTCGACCTTCAACGCTGGCGACTCCGTCCTCGTGCTGAGTTCTACCCAACAAGGATAGGCACAAGCTTTCCCCCCGTGGGAAGACCCCTTCACCGTCGTGGAGGTTCTCCGGCCCGGCACCTATCGACTTAAGGATGCCGATGGCAGTGTCATTTCAAACGCCTAGAATATCGAAAAGCTAAGGCGATTCTATCCCTGAAACTTTTCCTTATCCTCGCGTCTCCATCAATCCTCCGAGTTCAAGCGGCGCGCGAGTTCCTCCTCGGCGACCTCAGCACGAGCCCGCTGCAACAATGCCTCCGCCTCCTGGGCGGTGGTCGTTGCAGCCTGAGCGGCCAAGCAAGCATGCGTCCTTGCCAGCGCGTCCATCATTCTGGCCGCCCGGGCCCTCATCTCGGAGAGACTGTCCTGAGCGGCTGGAACCTCGCTGGAGGCGGCTCCAGTGACGTCTACCTCCCTCGCCCCGACCAAGGTGGCCGGCGGAGGCGCTGCGGGCGGCGGGCTCGAGCCCGCGCCAGTGGCACTGAAAGAAAGAAAGAAAACGAGCCACCGTCAGCAAGAAGAAATCAAAGCCATCCAAGAAGTACGCAGAGGGAACTCACGTAGGAGGGGGGTTCGGATGCTGAAGGTCGGGCGATGGCGATCGATCCGCCTCGGTTGCGGTCGTGGAGGACCCGGTGTCGGTACGGGGCCTCTTGGGGTCCGAACCCCACGGATCCGCATCCGCCGGTCGCTTCCCGGCCCTCCGGTCATCCTGGCCCCCGCTCGCCATTCCGCCCTCTCAAGCTTTTTGAAGACGAAGGGAGAAGACGAAAGGCGCGGAGAAGGCAGAGGAGTGCGAGTGCAATGGACAGGCGTGCCCGTTCTCATGCCCCTCATGTCCTATTTATAGGCGGGGCACATGGTCCGACGGGCGCCGCCTCGTGCAAGACCACGCCCTCCCTCATTCCCATCGCTTCCAAGCCGACACCTTCGGCTATTAATTGTCCACTACGCATTTAATACCGATGGAACGACAGCGGGCGGAAGGACAACGCTTTGGACAAGGTGCCGCTGCCGCTGATGACCTTCGGTTTCAGGCTCGGCCGACCAACCGCATGATGGGTCGTTAGGCCTCGAGTGCTGAGGGCCGATGGCTCGCACCCGAGGCCCAGCGCAACACCGATCAACGTCGCGGGTCCCAAAGCATGGCCTACCAAGTGGGTGTAGCGCCAACCCGGCACCTTCTCAACCCAAAAAGTTTAAGGCAACTCTATCCTTAAAGTTCTTTACACTCCTCCGAGTTCTAGCGCTGCATGGCGCACCACTGCATCGGTCCCACGCACCGCCGCAATGTGCAAGTTCATACACTCACACGAAGCCTTGGATCTCGACCGACCGCTGGCTTTCTCTAGCAGTAACCCCTTTGACCCCAGCGCTATTACCTATGCCCCAACAGGCTACGGTTTGCTAAGTAGTGCTTATGAAGAAGGAAATACCCATGCAGAGCGATCCACAGTCGTTCGGGAACACTCCTTTCCCGCGCGAGTGCAAGTGAACGTTTCGTCCCTAAGTTCCATTCTTGCTCTCTTTGCGCTCTCCTCAAAAGTGTTAACACACCGACTTACGCCTGAACAACCCCTGCGGTTTCTAAGGCTATGGTCGTCGAGTGTTCATCACTACAAGGAGGGGCAAAGGACAAGGTCGAACTTACGGATGGCATAAAAGCGAAACCCAATTCATTACATGACAAAGTTTTTACATTGCTAAAAACAAAATATCTAACCTTTTTCATACTCCCGGTGGAGGACGGTCTGCGGCGATATCCTGTCAGTGATCAACCGGGCGTGCGGTTCGACTTGGAGCTCGAATCGGTCGATCTCCTCGTCGGTCTGGTTCCCGGCGATCCCGCTACTGACGGTACCTAGGTCCATACCATCATAGAAGGACATGGCATAGACAAGCGCGGAGGAGGCCCCGAGTACGGTGCCTTCACTCACCGAGCTCTCGACGTGCTCTGGCACACGGGCTAGCTCAGTCGCGAGTGAACTCGTGCTCTGCGTGGCCCCGAGCACTCGGCCGCAGACATCCTGGCCAACCCTTCGAAGGGTCGTCAGCTCCTCCGCCAGTCTCCGCGCCTCCGTGGCGACGCCAAGATTCTTCTATATCTCTGCAAATCGAAGCAATGTCAAAAACCCGCTCGGCGAGGTGCGATCGCGAAAATCAACCGAGGGGTTGGGTCACTCACCAGCCACGGAGTCCATCAGAGAGCGGAACTCCTCCTCGACCTTGGCCCGGGCCTCTTGTTCGCGAGCGGCGTCCCTCCGAAGATCCTTGACAAGGGCGAACAGACCCTCGCCAAGTTTCTTCTCCTGAGCCAACTCTTCCCGAGCAGCGTCCCACTTGGACTGCAACCGCTCGCGTCCCTCAGGGCCAAGTCGCGCTCATCACGAAGCCGAGCCGCCCGATCCGGCGGGTCTCTCGCCGCAGCGGCGTCCACTGAAGTATTGGCCTCGCTTGAAGGCTCGAGCTCGGACATCCTCGTCCTCAGGGACTTGGTTATCCGACACTCCTTGTGCAGGGCCTCGGTGATCCGACTCAGCTCCTGGCGGGCCCCCTCTGCCTCCGACCGCTTGCGCACCGAAGCCTCCTGAGCTTCATGCAGGTCGGCACGCAACTGGTCACGCTCCTTTTCGGCGGACATCCTCCAGCCGTACAGACGCCGGAGGAACCCGGACTTATCCTCCGATCGCTCCTGTAAGTGCTGCGAAACACGAACATCCCGTTAGCCTGTAGCAAACTCGCCGAAAATTACAAAGATGAAGTCTTTAGTTCGGCCTACCACGCCGATCAGGGGAATTCCCCCGGTGACGGCGGCCAACACCCTGCTGGAGGACTCAAGGAGATGATCCAGACCCTTCTGGATCTGGTCCATCTCAGCCTCGACTCGCCGGGTGCCCTCCTGTAGGGACTCCCATTCCCCGATCTCCGTCGCGTCGTCCAGCACAAACAGCGGCCTGCCGGATGGGTCATCGCTGGCAGATCAAAGATAGGCGAGGGTGGTCGAGGACTTTCAGAGACCGCCCGGCCGCTTGCGCTTCTGACGACAGTTGGCGTTGCCGCCCCTGGCGGGTTGACAACAACCACCACCAACACTTGGGTCGCATTCGCCCGGGTTTCGGCGGCGACGGCGGGCCACCCGAGCGCCAGATCGCTTAGGCGGCGGCCCTCCTAGTGGCGGTGGCGGGAGCACCTCCTCACCCTCTCGGCCTCCGGCCGAGAACCATTCACAGAGGTTGCCGGAGTTTCCACATGTTCCGTCACGGCAGCTGCCGACCGACGGCTCTGCCAATGGCAAAACAGAGATCCCGGCTTGTTCCTCGGCAAGATCGGCAATCGCGGCCCGCCGACAACGCTACTGGCCGGCCGCTCCGCTTCGGCTTAGCTGACCTCCACGTGGGGGACGGCGCAAGGCTCTACGGACCACCGGGTGCGCCGCCGCCGCCGTCAAGGCCCCCCGTGTAGGTCCTGAATGCAACGACCGGTCGGAAACGACTCGAGCAAAACTAATGCGATATGACTCGGAAACAAATAGGGCACTTACCGCGCCGAGCGGGTGCGCTGCAGCTGCGCCTTCTTTGCTAGCCCCCCTGGTGGAGGCGAGTCGCCCCTCCGTTTCCCTGAGGGTGCCTCCGCCAGGACGCCTCGCCGAGAGCATCGACGCACGGCTTTTCGCACTGCCCTCATCCGGACCGCCACCGGCGTCTGTAATCGAACGTGTTGTATGGGTCGTCCGAATCGCCGCCATTGCTGGAGGACGACTCCACACCAACCGTAGAAATGGCGGCCGATTCAGAGACTTCCTCGCCGCACGCGACCATCGCTGCGCGCTCCTGCTTCTTCTTCCTCCTCCGCTCCTCCTTCCGCTTCTTGCGGGCGGATTCATGCAATGCGGCCTTCATGCGGACCGCAGCCTTCAACGCCCCCGGCAGCAATGCCCGAGAAGATGCCTCGGTAAGCCCCTGGAAAGTACAGAGGCGCTACTCAGACCAAAATGCTAAGGATTGGAGGGAAAGAAGAAAGAGGATCACTTGGATTACCAGGTCCGGGGGATTCTGCACTGAAAATGGCTCGGGGGCGCCACCCACCGCCACGGTGGCACTCCCAATCAAGACGGCGGCCACCCGAGCCTCGACCTCCGACGCGGAGAGGTCCGAACTCGCCATCCTCATGGGATCGGACGCCCCCTCGTACTCAAACATAGGGCGCGACCTATCCATGAGGGTTGCACGCGCATCGCCATGAATGCGCGAACAACAACATCGCCGGTCAGGCCTCGATCCTTCTGGACCTTGATCCGCTCGATGATCATGTCCAGCTTCTTCTTGTCCTTCTTGTCAGCGCCCCAACTCCATTCGGACACCACCTCGAAGGAGGCCAGAAGGTAAAAGGCGGCGCTGTTCCCTGTGTTCGGGCATAGAACCACTCGGAATGCCACCCCCGGTTCGACGAGGGCAGCTTCACCTCAATGTATTACTCACGTGACGGCCAAGAAGATTGGCCACGCCACGTGATGTGCGCCGTGGTGTCTGATGGCTTGTCCTTCCTCAGCCGAGCATGGAAGAAGTACTTCCAGAGGGCCCAGTGCGGCTCGATCCCCAAGAACGCCTCACACAGCGTGATGAAGACCGCTATGTGGATCACGCCGTTGGGGTTGAGGTCGTGCACCTCCGCCTTGTAAAAGTGAAGAAGCCCGCGGACGAATGAATGAAGCGGGAGCCCGAACCCGCGCTCGTAGAAGGAAGCGGGCACGATGATCTCATCATCGCCCGGCTCCGGAGCTGCGACCCCCGTCGGCACCCTCCACCGCGAGACATCTCGCGGGGGAAGGAACCCCTTCTTCTCCAGGCCAACTGCGCGGGCAGGCATAGCAGTGCACTCCGGCCACGACATCTCCAACGATGAAATCAGCGAACGTGTGGGGAAAGAAGAAAGTGAAGAACTCTCTTCCCAGGCTCCTTTGCTCTCTTTCTTGTTTTTTCGTAGGCGAAGGCAGGAAGGCAAGGAAAGCGAAGGCAGGACATTGCCCTAGCGCCTCCCCCGTCAAACTTATAGGGCCAGCGGCACCTGCGGCAAGCAAGCGTTAGCTAAACAGGCGTCGCCTCGAGCGCGCAGACGCCCTATTCCTCAAGCCGCCATACCTTGCCATTGATACTGTTAGACGGTTCCCAATTCCCTCACTACGCATTAAATCCTGACAGGACAGCAGAGAGGCGCAAGGACTCCGCATTGGGCAGCACGCCCCGCGACCCTTCGATCTCCGCCTCCGGGCTGGGCGAACTACCCCGCAACAGGTAAAAAAGGCCCACCGGGCCGCTGCGGTCTCAAAGGGCGGCAAAAGAGCTCAATAGCTCGCTCCCGAGGCCCAGTCTAGCGTTGTGGGTTCCGAAGGCCTGATCCATCAAGTGGATTTGATGCCACCCTAGCAAAAAATCGAGCAAGGGGCGAGGACAAGGCGAGTCCCCAGTGGACCTCCAGTTGGGTCGGCAGACGACCCAATCGCCTTAACTCGTGTCCGAGACCATACTTCACACTCTCCTGCAGAACCCATCGATGGGTGGCGGCTGTTCGCCCGTCGACCAGACGACTTGAGTCCGATACGGGATTGAGTAAAGAAAGGTTTCTCATGGGTCGCCCCCAGCGGGCCGAACGCCCTCAATGGGATCAATCGCTTGGAAAGATCCCTCTTGGGAGGGATCTCCAGGTCCCACTCGGATAACCCGTTATTAGCTCCATGAGCACGGTGTTCAAACCAACCTAGTAAACACGCGTTCGCTCACCCCCTCCAGGTCCCACACTTGCGGACGGGGCGTACACGTGGGACAGATAGTGGCCACTCCTCCCGCAGATAGCCTCGCCTGCCGAGGACTCAGGACGGACGCCCTCCGTCAAGCTACGACGAAAAACCAGCACTCAGATACCGGAACCTCATCTAAGGCATCTGGACATCTGTGCCGACCAAGGCAACGCCAGGCCAAACCCTGCCGCCCAAGTCGGTCGGCCTTTGTCGATAAGAGTGTTTCGACCCACTCGGGGGCTCGGGGGCGCAGTCGCACCCAAGGACCGACCGACCAAAGACAGCTACCCGATCTGTTCGGGACGTGGAGCCTACTGAGTCTGCCAGCGCGCACTCATTCGGATTCTAAACGACTGAACCGACCTAGCGTCGGTCGGGAACACTTCTCTCCTGCGAAATAAACCCCCCAACCGGCTCTCGACCCGCTTTCAGAGCTACACCCACGGTCGCCACGACCAGCCAGTGAACCGGTAGACCAAAGCAAATGACCACCCGATCCGCTAGGGGCGCAAAGCGGACTATGTCCGCTCGCTGCACTTAGTCGGTTCCCACTAGTCCAGACAAACCTTCGACCGGCTCTCCGACCCACTCGGGGGCTCGGGGCTACTGACGCCTACTCATACCATGGGTACCCCCAGCGGCCCAGGAAAGACAAATGGGCCACCCTAAAGCCCAACTTCGACTAAAGGCTCTGCTGGGCCACGAAGGACGTCCGTCCCCAACCAAGCCGACCCAGGGGGTGGTCCGACCCATGCCGGGCGCCCTCTGAGTCCCGACCAAACCGACCAAGAGGTGGTCCGACTCCCGCCACGAGTCGGGCGCCCCACAAGCTCCGACCAAGTTCAGACAATCTCCGCCAAGGAATGGACGCTGGGCCATCGCTGGCCGATCATCAAGCTGGCCACCTACCTCGCTGACACAGTGCCTCAGCATGATCATGCGAGGGCAAGAAGCTCCTTCCCAAGGCGACGGGGAGGTGGCCGAAGTCAAGCACCGGTCTCGTCGTCCGGTCATGCACAGTGAGGGACGCGCTCCCTCCCGAGGCAACTCCAGAAGCCGGGCGCTGCGATGTCAGCGTCTAACAAGTCTACAGTAGGTACGCCTGTTTCGGTGAAAGCAACGCCCACGCCGCTCGTGTGTCTACCAACAGGCATGGAAATGACGGTCACCGGTCAAGCGTCAAAGTGAAGACCAGACTCAGTCAAGACAGACTCCTAGACATAGGGCACCCCGTCCATTTTTCTTCCAAACTCCTGTGTCTGCCTCCTCAGGCTATATAAGGGAGGCAGGACCCTCTAGGAGGATCCTTTTCACGACTTCCGACTCACGAGTTCATACGGCTAGAGTGCACGAACACTTTCGCCGTAGCTCGGACGCTTATCTAGCCCCGAACTCTCAGCATTTATAAGCTCTCTAGCTCTCTTCCTCACACGAGGCGCTCAAGGCCAGCCCTTAGCCCTCGCTTGTAACCTGGTGTGGCCACCTGCACCCGAAGCAATACATAACCACCACATGAACTGGAGTAGGGACTTTCGGCCCGAACCAGTATACATCTTGGACTTCCTGAGTCAACCATTCGAGAAGAGGGAACGTGCGACCCCTAGACTACAAATTTACTTGCCGGTTTACGAAACACCGACAATAGTCTTTGCGCTTTCGCCTTGCAAACTTGCCCAACACCCATGCACATGATCTTCACGGTCTTCCATGCTTCCTTGGCAGAGTCCTTCACCACCAGTGTGTAGAGCATCTCCTATGGAACAGCTTGTAGGATGGCTGCTAATGCCATCCTATCCTCCCTGAACGAGGCATCACTAGGCTTGATTAAACTCCAGACTCCCTAAGCCTGTAGATTGACTCTCATCAGGAAAGCCCAATCTGTGTAGTTCGTCCGCGTGAGCACCGGATAGCGCAAGGTCACCCCCATCTACTTTGACACCCTTTACGCCAAAACTTCATGGGCGCCGCCACTGCCAAAAGGATCCCAGCGATCGCCATTATCGCCGAGATTGATCTCATGACGGCCGCTGCCGTCAGAGTTCCTCTGTGAGGTGGGTGATGCTGACCTTGCTCCTCACGACATCGCTGCAGGATTCGATGCTGTTAGATTTAGATTTAACTAAAATATGAACTAGCCTTAAGACATGATCACTAAACGTAATGCGGAAGTAAAACTTTAGATGAAGCACTGACCCGGTGAAGAAGATGAGGCCATTAGGGTTCTCGGTAGGTGTTCTTGGTGTCGGTGAAGAAAACAGTAGGCCGGTGAAGATGCGTAGCATCGAACCGCGTGAGGAAGGAGAGGGACACCGAGACCTTCTTCGGTGGTGGTCGCAGATCTTCGTTAACCTCGCGCTAGGAAGTCCCAGATTGGATGGGTGTTTCGGGAGTTAGCAAACTTGTTCGATTTCTTGTCGAAAAAGTGCCGGTTTCTCCCTGTTAATTAAGCGCTAGCTAACGGGACTGAACCAAAAACGTTGGGCGCTCCCGATCATTGCGCAATGCGTTAGTGGGCCTTGCCCCAAATTTTGGATCTTCCTTAATTTTCGGTATGACTGAAGATCATGACTTAACATTCTCCCACTTGATCGAAGGCTAATATCATAAGTCCATTCTCAATAGAATCTATAGTACATCATTCTATCTCGATAGGTTAATCACTTATTCTTAATGGGAGTTGGTTTTATTCTTATGGTCCTTATTTCCAGAATCAAAGGCTTTCCAATAAACCCATGCTGGCAACATGCTCTTGGAAGAGACTGGGGGGTAAACTTTTAGTAAGTGGATCCGCAAGCATAGACTTAGTACTTATATGCTTGACATCAATAGTCTGATCTTGAATTCTATCTTTCACAACATGATACTTAATGTCAGTGTGTTTGGCAGCACCACTTGACTTGCTGTTACTTGAATAGAATACTGTGGCTAAATTATCACAATATATAGGTAGTGGCTTAGATATGCTATCTACCACTCTTAATCTCGGGATAAAATTCTTAAGCCATATAGCCTGTCCAGTAGCCTCATAATATGCCACAAACTCAGTCTGCATTATGGATGATGCAGTAAGTGATTGTTTGGAGCTTTTCCACGAAATGACTCCTCCCGCAAGTGTGAAGATATAACCTGATGTGGATTTCTTAGTATCAACACAACCTACAAAGTCAGTGTCTGAATAACCCACAACCTCAAGGGTATCAGACTTCTTATACGTGAGCATGTAATGCTTAGTGCCTTGCATATAACGCAAAACTTTCTTAACGGCTTTCCAGTGGTCCAACCCTGGATTAGATTGATATCTACCAAGCATCCCGGTTACAAATGCTAAATCAGGGTGAGTACAAACTTGAGCATACATAATGCTTCCGACAGCTGAAGCATAAGGAATCCCCTTCATCTGATCAGCTTCTAATTGATTCCTTAGACTTTGGAATGTTCCAAACTTATCGCCCTTATCAATAGGAAGCGGTGGCGAGAGAGCTTATGTATATTAAACCTCTTAAGTACTCTGTCAATGTATACCTTTTGGGATAGACCTAATACCCCTTTAGACCTATCTCGGTGAATCTCAATGCCCAAAATGTAAGAGGCGTCACCAAGATCCTTCATGTCAAAATTAGCGGAAAGAAATCTCTTGGTCTCATACAGTATATCCTTATCACTGCTAGCCAATAAGATATTATCTACATAAAGTACTAAGATAGTCAATTTGCTCCCCTTAGTCTTAATATATATGTAATTGTTTAGTCAATTTTAGTCAATTTGCTCCCCTTAGTCTTAATATATATGTAATTGTTCACTTCATTTTCTTTCAAACCAAAATTTCTTATAGTCTCATCGAACTTAAGGTACCACAGTCTAAACGCTTATTTTAATCCATAGATGGACTTCTTAAGTCTACTCCCCATATGTTTCTTGCCTTCCACGACAAAACCTTTCGGTTGAGCTATGTAAACATTCTCATACAAGTCACCATTAAGGAATGCAGTTTTAACATCTATCTGATGTAGCTCTAAATCATAATGAGTAATAAGCGCCATGACAATTCTTAGTGAATCTTTCTTTGAGATGGGAGAGAAAGTATCAACATAATCAATCCCTTCTGTTTGTGTAAACTCTTTTGCTACAAGCCTTGCCTTGAATCTTTCAACATTTCCCTTAGAGTCATGCTTAGTTTTGTAGACCCATCTACAGCCTACTATTTTGACTCTGTCAAAAATTTCTACTAGATCCCAGACGTCATTAATGCTCATAGACTTTATTTCATCCTGCATGGCCTCAAGCCACTTGGATGAATTCTTAGGGCAGTCCCAACCCTCCACCTCAGCTGGTGTCTATAGAATTAATTACACTACCAACTAAGCAAAAATCTGATGTGGCATAGGAATTAAGGAAGGGAGAGAAGGAAAAACCAAGAAACCGTGTCTCATGCAAGAAACTAGGTCGGCGCAGGTACCAAGACGTAAGAAATGAGTAAAATTGGGGTTGGACATTTCTGCGCGCTGACCAAGGTGTGTTTGTGGTGTATGCATTGGTTTATTGCTCTCTCTCTCCTCTAGTATTGCTCTCTCTCTCCTCTAGACACTGCTCATGGAAATCATGGGTTAGGAAACTATGCATTGGTTTATTGTTCTCTCTCTCCTTTAGACACTGCTCATGGAAACCATGGGTTGGGACTGCCCTTAGGGCATGTACAACAGTAATTAATGAGCCGTCTGTAAGTTGCCACGTCATCTGTATCATCCTATGTGGCATAGAATTAATGAGGAAAGAGGCGCTTGCCATCTCTTCACGAGGATGGCAATGCCCGTGCTCGATGCAAAGCGATGGCTCAAATGCCGCAGATTGTAGGAAAGGAGCCGTCTATATACTCATGCTTGATCACGGTAATTTATTGGCCTATGTATAAATTAATTAGTTTATAGACTGCCTGACAGACAAACCATTGTAAAAGTTGTCTGTTTTGTTGTCTTTATGTGACATGGCATACACTTACAGACAGCAGCTGTCTAGATTGTTGTGCATGCCCTTAGTCATCATAGCCTCCTTAAATGAGTTAGGATCATCTACCTTCCCTATGCCATCACTAGTACAAAATGGGCTATATTAGACACATCATCATAGACGGTTTTAAGAAAACCGCAAATGCGTGATGTATGTCGAACATCGAGAGGCGGTTTGTGGATAAAACCGTCACGATATTTAATTATCACGACGGTTTGGAATACTGGCAAATGCGTGATATCTTCGACATCACAGAGCGGTTTGTGGATAAACCCGTCTGTGATACTTCAGAATCACTGAGGCGGATTTAGGTACAAAGCTGGCTAAAATGTTAGGTACAACTTCATAGGCGGTTGGTGGATAAATCGATGCGTGATATTCGTCATCACAGAGCGTTTTTATCCACGAAGCGATCTATGATCATAAATCGAAATCTCAGAAGAATAGCGCCATCTTGGATTGCATTCTAAGTAAGAATTATCGCATATTATAGATTGCATTATATATATAAGATCATTACAAAAGCGTTATAAGATCATTACAAAAGCATTACAAAAGATCGACTACTACTTGAACTAAAAGCAGATCACTAGCTACTCGTCATCGTGAGGAGGAGGAGGAGGAGGCCGCGGAGTCCTCGGCTGCGGCCGTCAAGGTCTCTTCGGCCCAGCTGGTGCAGGTCATCCTCCGGCTCCGGTATGTCGCGATATCCCTCCGATGGTCGTAGCTTACATCGGAGGAGGAGGAGGAGGCCGTGGCGCAGGACGCCGCTTCTTCCATGGCTGGGAGGCGGAGGAGGTTGGCGCCGGGGCGCTTCGCCAGCGGGTGGAGGGGCGCGTCCGTCGGAAGAAGCCTTGGTGGAGGTGGAGGCGGAGGCGGCGAAGGGAGTGCGGCCGTGGAGATGGCACCAGTAGAAGTGCCATGTATATTCGCGCATGGTCATGCCGGGCGGTATGGTTGGAGGTGGCGGCGTCGGTGGGGTGGAAGCATCAGAGGAGTTTGGTGTGTTGCTCATGGTGTTGCTTTCGTGCTTTTGGGTCTGGGAGGAGGTAGTGGAGTACTAGTGGAAGCAGAGCGGTTCTTAAAAGGCGAGAGCGATCAAGTGGTGTTGTAAGTGCATTGGGAAGCGATATGATTGCATTGCTTGGGAAGGCGAAGCGATTTGACGTGAGAGCGTGGCGTCTGCATTGGGAGAAACGATCAAGTACTAGAGGAAAGCGAAGGGTCATCATTGCGGATGGTTTTAGTCAAAAACCGTCGGGATCGATGTGACATCATGACGGTTTTTGACTAAAACCGTCAAGAGACGATATCATGACGGTTGGATCCAAAACCGTCGAGATGTTATCGAGAGCGGTTTGTGGATCAGCAATGCTGCGATGATCCCCGCTACGTGTATAAGGCGGCGAGCAGATCGCCTGAGCCTCCGTCTCTCTTTTTTAGGTTTTCTCGGCCGTCTCGAGGTGGCTGCGATTGAGGCGTTCCTTGTGAAAGAGGCTCTAGATTTGGAGATTTGATTGCAGATCCTTGTGCTGTTGGTCATACAAGGTTAGTAATTGCTTCTAATCTAAATTACATTTTATATCTAGGTTGGGGAAATGAAGTTGTGTTCTAGATCTAGCTTGTTGAATCTATATATCTTGGTGCAGAGGGAAATGAATTAAGCTGGTTAATTTGTTCTTTGTGATGTGAAGTAGATATATTTGCTATACCTTGTGCAGATTCATTTGTACTTTACGATCTAAATTCGTCATTTAACACCTATTGTTACATATGTAGCGTAGATGGACCGAAACTGGATGTACGTTGAGAACCGTGCTAGTGCCGAGTACATTAATGGTGTCTATGCTTTTAGAAGAGCTGCAGAGGTAGATATGTCGAACAAGGGGGTGGAATTTATGCCTTGTCCATGCATTGACTGCGAGAATCTCCGGATGTTTCGAAACCCAGCACAGATTGAAGCACACTTAATTCTCTGAGGTTTCAAAGGGGATATACATGTTGGACCGATCCACGGTGAAGAAGCAGATTATGCGAGGAGCAAGTAATCTTGCCATGGTGGGCGAAGTCGATGATACTCCGGATGATATTGTTGTCCTTTCGATGACAATCTGGATCGGATGCTACGGGATCGCGAAGGGAACCGTGATGAGTAGGAGTATGTAAAATTTCGGGCTTGATGGGCGACTAGGAGAAACCTTTGTTCCCGGGTTGCAAGTCCGGATACACAAGATTGTCGTCCGTCTTTGGAATTGCTGAAATTAAAGGCAAGCAACGGTTGGTCGACAAGAGTTTCCGCAATTTGTTGGAGTGCATTAGCGGATATGCTTAGGAGAAGCGAGTTGCCAACAACGACCTACAAAGCCAAAAAGGTTCTTTGTCCCTTGGGAATGGAAGTAGAAAGAATACATGCTGTCCAGAATAGATCAGTATCTTGTACCGCATAAGCGATCGTAAACTTGCATGTATGTCGGTGCAAGCGCATCCGGTACAAGCGTAAAGATAGATCGGATGATGTGCCGAGGGCATGGAGGTGAAGAAAGGACCTCCCGCTAAGGTGGTGTGGTATCGCCTATAATTCTCCATTTGAAGCGGTTGTTTGCGAACCCAAAAGAGGCAAAATTGCTTCGATGGCACTTTCGGATGGCGTAAAACGATGGAATGACTAGGCACCTGCTGATTCAACTCGGTGGAGAAACATTGATAGGAGGTTTGAAGAATTCGTGGCGGATCCGAGGAATATAAGGTTCGGATTGAGTGCGGATGGAATGAATCCTTTTGGTAACATGAGCAATCCTGAGACTTGGCTGTAAATCTCGTGTGTACAACCTTCCTCCTTGGTTGTGTATGAAGCGAAAGTACATATTGATGTCTCTACTCATCGAAGACCGAAGCAACACAGGAGCGATATTGATGTGTACCTAGCACCATTGGTGGAAGATCTGAACACATTGTGGGCTCTGAGAGGTGCGGTATGGGATGCTCACAAGCGAGTACTTCACTATCTTGCGCCTATTGTTACGCACCATAAATGATTATCTGCCCTTGCTAACCTATCGGGCGAGTACAAAAGGAGCCAAAGCATATACACACTACTTGTATGACAGGAGTGTGCAGGTGAATCACTCACATAAAACCGTGTACATGCGTCATAGTAGGTTCCTTTGGAGAAATCACCCATACCGCAAGATGAAGAAACAATTGACCAAGACAAGCCGAAGACGCTTTAGCTCCAAAGCCTTTAAGCGGCCCAGACATTCATGATATGGTTAAGAAGTTGGATGTTACGCTAGGGAAGGGACATAAATCGAGGACCCGTGAGAAGAGCATGTGGAAGAAGAGATCAATATTTTGGGACCTACCTTATTGGAAGCACCTAGAAGTTGACCTTTGCATCGATGTAATGCGTGGAGAAGAATGTCTGTGATAGCTTGATTGGTCTCTTCTTGAACATTAAGGGTAAAACAAGGGCGGTATCAATGCGGCTTGACTTGGTCGATATGGGCATCAAACACGAGTTAGCAGAAAGAGGCGAAAAAGGCGAACATCTTGTGAGCACGCTAGATATACTCTGTCCAAGGCGAGAGAAGGAGGCGTGCCAATGCTTGCATGTTGTCAAAGTTCCATCAGGTTACTAAATCAACTTTGAAGAGACTTGTTTCGATGAGCGATTTGAGTTTAAGCGGCATGAAGTCCCATGATTGCCATGTGCTTAAGACACAGATGCTCCTGTGGCAATTAGAAGTATTTACCGAGCCAAGGTTAGGAGACAATCACAAGGCTGTGTTATTTCTTTAACACAATTGCTCGAGAAGGTCATCGATCGAAGGACTTGATGCTCTGCGAGGCGAGGTGGTAATGACTCTATGTAATCTTGAGATGTATTTCCCTCCGTCATTTTTGATATCATGGTCCATCTCATTGTTCACCTTGTGAGGGAGATAAAGATGTGCGAACTTTGTGTTCCTCGTAGCATGTACCCGTTCGAGAGGTACATGGGAATTCTCAAATCCTCGTTATGGAATCGATCTCGACGGAGGTAGCATTATCGAAGGTTATACATGAAGAGGTCGTCAATCGGTGCGTGGATTACATGGCTCGGTCGAACCGATGGGTGTGCCTCGATCCCGCCATGAGGGAGGCTCGAGGCATCGGGACCATCGGAAGGAAAGCAATCACACTGATCCGATTCGTCGCCAAAGCCCATTTCATAGTTTTGCAACACATGTCTATTGTGGCCCGTATATCGCGAGCACAAGAATTGGTTACGGCAACACAATCCAAGCGTGGCTCGAGAGCTGGATCATCGAACGACATAACCTTCACTTTCAATTTGGTTCAAGGGCGATAGCCCATTCTTTGGAAGCATGTCATGTGAGACCACGACATGGTTGGCAAAGGGCGACTTTTAGGTTGTAACATGGAAAGGATATGATTTAAATGGGTACATATTTTACGAGATCGGGACATGAAGAGCACAAACCGGAATAGCGGTGTTCGCATCGATCGCTCAATACCATTGGATCGATGAGGAGCTCGTACTATGGGTTCATTGAGGAAATTTGGGAGCTCGACTATGTGCTATTCAAGCTCCCCTTATTTCGGTGCCGTTGGGCTAACCTGAAGCACGTGAAGGTTGACAAGTCTGGCGTCTGGCTATGGACCTCGAGCGTCTCGGATACCAAGAGGAACCATTCGTTCTCGCCAACCAAGTTGTTCAAGTCTTCTATGTAACCGACCGTCCAACAAGCGGCGCCATGTTGTTCTTCGAGGAAAAATGAGGATTGTCGAGTCGAGAATGTGGTAGATGAGGAAGAATACAATCGATTCGACGAGTTGCCTCCTATTGGTACCGGCGTCACAATCCGGAAGACCAACTTTGACGAAGCTAGCTACACGTGTTGATCATCGTGAAGGGCTAATTTTTGTACAAAATAATAAACAAGTGTTGTCATGAGGACTGATCTATGTATATATACCAAGTGCTCTGTATGAATTAATTAGTGAGATGCATGTATTAATTAAAATTAAGCGACTCTATGAGGACATGTATTAATTAAAATTAAGCAGTTGTATAGAATGGCCCATCGAGCGGTTCCAAAATTAAGCAGTGCAGGATGGAGTCATCGAGCGATTCTGAGATTGAGCCGTGCAGGGTGTAGTCGTCCCGAGCGGTTCAATCACTGAGCCGTCTGGGAAAACCATGGTTTTCGAGGCGGCTCTGCGATGAACCGTCTGGGGCGACTGACTGCTCAATCCTGTCTGAAGAATAGTCTTCCAGCCACTCAATAAATCTCGCGCGCTTGCCATTTCACCGAGTCCCGCGCACTAACTTATTGCAACCCTAGCTCCCCCCCTTGGCGGCGCCCTATCTCCCACCTCGGCCGTGCCTTCGCCCTAGCTCCGAGGTGCCCTCCCTCGGCTGCGGCGGCGCACTCCCCACTCGGAGGTGCCCTCCCTCGGCCTTGGTCTCCTCCCTCGGCGGCGCCTCCCCGGCCGCGCCCTCCCCCACGGTGGTGTCTCCCCTCTCCATCGGTGGTGCCCTTCTCCCTCCCCCCTCCGTTTATTTTTGTCTTGCTTGCTCCACGATTAGTCTTTGTTCCCTCTGTGAGTATTTTTGGTTACGCACTTGATTATTCTTTGTTGAGATACTAGTGTTGCTCTGTGATGAAATTAGGGTTACTACATGAATATGCCAATTGATGAGATGATTTAAGCCTTGAACTGCTACACTGCTTGCGGATAAAACTGACATTTTCCACTTGATTCTTGCTACCTGAGATACTGGTGTTGCTCTGTGATGAAACATTCTGCATGCAAAACAAAGTTAGCTTGACAGAGTATTATATATGCAGAAGTTGCAGTAGGAACTCCGATGCATGATCAGAACTTTAACAATCATGACATATGTGGACTATATTAGATCCTTAATATTTATTATTATCAATTTATTTTATTAACAGCTGAAGATCAGTTTAATTTGTGTTCAGAAAATATCGAGCATAAGGGAATAAAACAAACTAGCATATTACGAACTGAATGAACTGAATGATCCTTGATAATTTCTGAACACAAATTAAACTGATCTTCAGCTGTGAATAAGATATATTGATAATAATAAATATTAAGAATCTAATATAGTCCAAATATGTCATGATTGTTAAAGTTCTGATCATGCATCCATTAAGGGGGGAGTTCTAATACTCTGTCAAGCTAACTTTGAGAGCACAACAAAATTAATTCCTCTATTTGAGATAAAGTTTGATGGATGGCTTAAACTTGTTTAATATCATCTTGTTTATGTATTCTCGTATACTTAGAAGTAATAATGAATAAAATCTTCCTCTTACACTCGCATCTTGTCCAACAGTTCAAAAAAATCTTCTCTTAAATTTGCTTCTCTTAACTTACCTACTCTTAACCTTACATCATACAAGATGGCATCTCCTCAATCCTCCGCGCCGAAGGGATCTGATGACGCGCCCAATGTACAAAGAAACAGGCGCAGTGCAAGAGGGCTTAGTAAAAGGCCTCAAAGCCGATACACCATCACGGCGGTCGATCCGCATGATGGGGCCCCTACCGCGCCTCCAAAGGCTATGGCAGCTTTTCGGACCATGTGCGGGATCGTTGGTGTGAGCGGGTCCCCATCACCTATCCATCATGGAAGAGCGGCGGCGGATGAGGCGCAATAAACTGGTAGCGAAATATTCGCGTCATTTGAGCTTCCACAAGGCGCCGGGCTTGCACGCTGCTGACGATCTGGCGTTGCTAGTGGTGGGAAAAGGCGTGGAAGAACTTCAAGCGTCCTTGTTACTAATTACGTTAGTAATGAAGTAACTCCGTTCTAGAAATACGGGTTCATCTCTGAAGATGTTTGGAGGCAATTTGTTGCGTTGAAGACGACGGAAGAGTTCATGCTTCAAAGCACATCTCACAAGACCATCCAGTCAAAAAATACACACTCACACAGACTCGGCTCAACTGGGTACGTGGGTAAGATGGCGCAATGGACGAAGGAGGACGACGAGGCAGTCAAGAATGAGGTAGCGCCGCCATTTTCCTCGATTGTGGACCCGCGTGCGGCTCAAACGGGTAGGCGAGGTCACGTCACACTTTTGCGGGCGTGTCCTTTGCAAACCCGTGATGAGGAAGTGTCCCAACGCCTCATATCGTTGAGCACGGAATCTTCGAGGGCTCTTTCACTTGAGCAGAGAGAAAGACATGCTCTCCACGGCCTTGGGAAACAAGGAGCACCGGGTCGCACCGAGGCCTAGGTGTTTTCGTTCCACGGAAAATGGGATTCCCACAGGACTCGCCACGCATCTGGGAGTAGGAAGAGAAGCAAAGCGGCGTGAGAACAGCTCGTAGCCCTCATTGAGAAAGGGTTGAGAAGGCTTAGAGCGCAGTTCAATGATCGACTCTGAAGCCTCGAGGAAAATTTGGAGCAAAGGGTGGGTGAGGAGAGCGAGGCCTGAGCGTGCTAGCCAAGAAACACATGTCGCAGTCACCCCAACCAACCTTCCGAGCATTTGGCGTCCACCTCTGTGCATGAAGGCAAATTTCCTCCTGGCGACAACCATTTGGTAACATATACGCAATGATCCTTACCTACAATTTTAATGTTGAACTTGTTAGCTAATTACTTGTGTACCCTTATGTAGGGGGCACAGGTACAATCTGCAAGTGAGGCTTGCCAACAGCTGTGTTCCCTACTTGTTGCTTGGGGACAAGCGTATGCATCCGGAGAAGGGTCATTCTTGCACGGTCATCCGTTACTGGTAAGACTCGCAAAGGTCAATGTCGATGGTGTACATGAAATTTTCAAGGCCATCATTTGGACTCCCCCAAGCAGCGAGATCGTCACACTAGGGGATGCCATCGGCTTTGTTCATCGATGGCCTAAGAAGGACATCTCCTTCGATGCCCACCTAGGAGCACCGAAGGTACAAGCGATCCAGATGCACCACATCATCGCGGAGCTACCAACACTACTAAAGCCATGCCATGCACGGGCGAGCCACCAAATCGACTCTGACGTCTCGTCCCATGTGAACCGTTCTGCGATAAGGGCCCAATCATTTCCTGAGAAGACGAAGCTTGGTAGTAGGGCACGCGGAGACAAGGGCAAATCAAAATATACAACGTCAGCCCATGATTTTCCGTTTGCCCCATTGGCGCGAAAATTCGGTGGGGCAACCATTCGCGTCCGGTGACCGCAGCGAGGCGCTTTCATTATCTGCTTTAGATTGCAACAATGGTGCATGCAACAAGCCAACAAGCGGTGGCGAGCGGCAAGCAGTATCTCCGTGACCTTCTCGGAGGTATTTCTTACCGGGCTTTAGATGGCATCTTTGTGGTGGCTTCAATGACTTGTTCGATCTGTACAACCTCAGAGCGCTTGGCGCCTCACTCATAAGATGCTGATCAATGTAAGTGCACCGTCTACATTTCTGACGCACCGATAAATGTCATATATATATCATCCTTCATTTTGTATATGTAGAATCATGATCCACGAAGCAATAGCAAGGAAAGAACCGGTGGGTTTCGTCGACCCACACATTTTGTCCCAACAAACCATGGATGAAGATAAACAATTCGTCTACGACTACATGCAAACATGCATGCAGGCTCATTCGGACAAAAAATTCATACTTTTACCCTTCAACCCGCAGTAAGTGCTTCGTCCAGATGCTATACTCGTTTATTCTACTATATATCTCACCTCGAAGTTAGGTTCAATGACCACGATGACATACCTTTGTAGGTATCATTGGGTTCTAATCGTAATTATACCAAGACAGAACCGGGTCATTTATCTTGATTCTAAGAAGGGCGGCACTCACGATTTGAAGCCTATCAGAGATTTTCTCGACACGTCGTTCAGTGTCTACAAAATGACGGGAGGGCCACACAAGAAGGGTCCGGCCACTCTAAAGCATATTTTTAACTTTCCGGTATCCGATAGTATGCAATAATCCTTCACACTCCATTATAATACCTTGAACTAATTAAACTATTTTGTTTTGGCGGTGCCATCGTGACCAAAGGCCAGCGACCTATGTGGATTCTATGTTTGCCACAACATGTCACTCCTCATTGGTTCCAAGCAAACCAATGTCATGCAGGTCATCAATCATCCAACAAATGTCTCCACTTATTAATTTATATACCGCGAGACTTTACTTTACTCATTGACGGCACGGCAATGCTGTTGAATCGCATTGGAGCAGTGACCTTGAGGTATTCGAGGACGACTCTGTGCCTTCTTGATGCGTGAGGTCTTAGATCCAACAGCAGATGCTACTCGGGGCTCAACAATTAATGAGTTTACCATACATTAATATTAATTTCGATCTAAACATTACGAAGTGAATTTGTCATTTATATACGAATCCAATTTATTATAATTACATTTGTTGTATTTACGAAATGGATTGATGCGCTATGCATATGTTGTAATGTGTGATGTTGAATCATGAAATGTGCGATGTGTAATGTGCATATGTTAGTTGAATCATGAAATGGATCTGTTGTATGTTACGTAACATGTGGTTGGAGTACAATTTTTAAATGTCATAATAATATGCTAGTCATACTCGTATCTGTCTTTTTGTTTGAGAGGGCATGGCTAGCAATTCCTGAGGCTAGCCAATATATTAAATTTAGCATACAATAGAAAAAAGCATCATAAACGGTTCTAACTGCGGCACCGTCTGTGATGAGGAAAAATCACAGACGGTTTAAAATTGGAACCGTCTGGGATATAGGGGGTGTTTGGGACAGCTCCAGCTCCACCAAAATCTGTGGAGTTGGTGGAGCAGGGTATTTCTAGCTCTAGAAATTTGTGGAGCTGGAGCTGTGGGTACATTAAGAGTGTTTAGGTAGATCATCTTGTTTACATTTTAGACTAAAAATATAAACTTAATTCACTTTATTTTAGCTTATAAGTTTCAGCTCTGAGCTGGAGCTGGGATCTGGAGCTCTCCCAAATAAGGCCATAATGTACTTCATAGACGGTTATTATTTGAAACCGTCTGAGATATTCTAATCATCATAGACGGTTCGTACTTAAAACCGTCTGTGATATTTTATACTTTACAGACGGTTCGTACTTAAAACCGTCTGAGATATGTAAGTCATCATAGACGGTTTGTAACTGAAACCGTCTGAGATGTTATTTTTTTCCAAACGGTTGGAAAACCGTCTGCAATGATTGTTTGTCATCACTGACACTTGCTTACAGACGGTTCAGAAAACCGTCTGTGATGAGGTTTTCGAACCGTCTGTGATTAACTTTTCTATAGTAGTGCATTTACATCTCCATTCATGTACATGACATAGTCATTCGGGATGGCAGACCTTCTTTCCCGCTGTGATCTTCTTAGTGGTACATTAGTTATCATAGAGGGCTGTTGAAGCTCATCATTAGGTGCATACTGTACTATTAATTCTAGAATCCTCAGTTGGAGGCTCAATTCCAGAATTCTCAGCTGGAGGTGTAACTGAATGAGGTACAGGAAGAATAGTCTCTTGGATTATCGGTAATGGTACATAAGTCCGAATCTCCTCAAGATCTATTTTGCTAGCCCTTAAGCTCTCACTGATTTCATCATTCTTTAAAAATACAACATGTTGAGTTTCCACAAACTTATTAATATGGTCTGGACAATAAAACCGATACCCCTTAGATCTTTCGAGATATCTAATAAAATGACAGCTACAATATACTGAATTGTAAGACTACTCTGTATCAATAGCTTCCGCTTTAATAATATTGTGCATGTTTGTGATTCCAATTGTTGTAAATGTGCGTACTAGCTACTGATCATGAGACTAGCACTGTATGCACATAGATCATCCTTCTGTACCAAAAAGGTGGGTCGCTACACATACGGACTCTTTAGAGTTCTAGCCGTGTTAAACACTGTTTAACAATCGGCAAAACCAACTGAGAGAAAACTAACAGACTAAAAAATCACCTCCGAGGCTCCGACACTAGTTCAGATAAACCACATCGGAACTTAACTTCCAACTAGACTTCATTATCTACTCGACAACTATCCTGAAACAAAGTCTAAATACTTGTTCAGACAAAACGGAAAACTGAATCAAGTATACAGACTGGACTCCGAGACGACTAAAAGCCAAAACTGATTCAAACTCTTTCTCAGGACATCCACGTTGAAGATTATTCGCAACAATGATGTTATAGCATCACCGAAGTGAAAATTTTCTCAATCAATACTGAATGTGTATCTTCGACTCTTCGTGCCACAATAAAGGGAAATCTCAATAAATGACCTTAAAGCAAACAATCCTGTAAGGTAAATAGCACTAATCAGTCTCTGTTAAGTATATGTAGAACATTAAAGACATAAAATAAAGACGTTTCCTAAAGCTAATTTGTGTCATACTAAGTAATAGGAAAACAAATGAGGAGATCTGAATTCAACTTACCTACATTTAAGTCCCAAGTGTAGGATCTACCAGCAAAAGGAAACATGTCACACTTGTTCCCTCTTCCACACATGCATGCTGGACACACCAAATAAAATAATGTAAATGTTTCTAGCCTCTTAGGCCATTCACAATGGGAGTTTCATTATCATTTAATGAAGTGACACATCAGCAAAAATAGTGACATGGCAAGGTAATTATGAAGAGAGAGATAGAGAGAGTTTTATGGGAGGTGAGAGGATTTCATCTAGATGAAACTCAAGATACACGGTTACCTAGAGAAAAATTGATGTAACATTTTTGGAAACTGAGAAATGAAACTATGAACTGTGAATAGCCTTAGAATGAACATTGGCTAAATGTTTCTTGTTACGAACAAATAGAAGTTGGTGATCTCATCCAGAAGAATGGAAGTTACTCAAACTACCGAATCAATCAACCAACGCAATGAATCGAAGCAACACGTCTCTTCCTCTCCCCTCTCAACTGTAAATCCATGAATGGGTGCCAATCCACCCATTCACCATGTATATATACATTGATGATCAATAGAAAGATACAAGTGTTCATTTACAATCTCTGTCTTTACTCTTTACACAAGTTGGCCAAATAGCCAAATTATCTATTTTAACTAATTTCACTTTTAGTATTATCAGTATTCCCTACATTTATGCTTTCTAGTCCCTGTAATTTACAGTATTTGCAGAATGTTGTATATCAGTGTGTATCTTTATGTTTAAGACCCTGATATTATCTGTAAATTGTAAATATATATATGTGTGTATGTATGTTTATACTTATGCATATATGTATATGTTGTATGTTATTATTTTTGCAACTTAACAAATTGCATTTTAATAACTTTAAATTCTCACAATTAAGGATTTTAAGCAAATTTAAAAAACATGTCTTACATTATTTTGAGAATAAAACACAAGGTGATGGAGTCTAGGGTTATGGCTGCGTCTTATTCAGTTTTCTGAATATTTCTGCTTGGAGACCATGCCTTTTTGAGCAGCAATGAAAATTGCCCATCACTATGAGGTCTACATCATGTTTTGAACTTGATGATTACCTATAAAGTGTTATCTCAATAATGTTTTTGGATATAAGGTCTACTCCATTTATGGAGATTACCTTAATTACATGGTCTACTCCATTTATGGAGATTACCTTAATTTGTGGAGATTGCCTTTATTATATGGCCTACTCCAACCATCCAAAACATAAGATATGATTTAAAATTTGCATCTAAATATTACAACACCACCATTTAGGTTTTAAATTTACCAATATTTGGTGAATTAATAAATCGATGGTTATGCCATGTAGGAAATGCAAAAAGAGTTTGAAGAACTCGCCCTTGATGGGAGCAATTATCCTTCATGGGCATCGGATATGAAAATAAGTTTTGCATCTCGAGGATTTGAGTTGCGATAAATGAACGAGTTGAAGGGGTTCCTCCGGTCCTGAAACAATGAAGTACATTCTTGCTTTACTTTTATTACGACTTCTATCCATAAAGATCTCAAGAAAGAGTATCTTTTGGAAGAACATCCTCGTGCTCTGTGGGTTGCACTTCAAGAGCGTTATGAAGCAGCGAAGGAAATCATATATCCTAATGCACAGCATGATTGGAATCATCTACGCCTACAAGATTTTAAATCTGTGGCTGAATACAATCACGCTGTTCATAACATCTATGTGAGTTGAAATTTTGCGAAAAAAGAACCAGCGGAGGCGTAAAAGATAGAAAACTCTATCTACTATGCTTCCAATGACGAGGTATTGTGTAATCAATACCGTAAAGAAAAATACCAGGTTTATTCCCAGCTTATTCATACATTATGTCAGGCTGAAAAGAATGATGAACTTCTTATTAAGAATCATAAGTTGCGCCCAATTGGCTCAGCACCTTTGCCTGAAATTCATAATGTTCAGAATAACGCTCCGAATAAAAGAAAGTTCAATGGATCTCCATCTGGTAATCCAAAGAAACACTCTGGTAAACGCAAATTCAACAAGAACCGCAGACACCATGCTAACAAGAAGGCACGTGGCAATGCACAACCTACCCATGACAATAAAAGACTTTGTCATAAGTGTGGTTGTAACACGCATTTTGCTACGACTTGTCGTACTCCCAAACACTTGGTTGATCTTTATCAGAAATCTCTCCGTGATGACAAACAGAAGGCACCAAGATATGAAGCGCACTTCAATCTTACTACTGAGACTTTTAAGGAGGCTGGTTGTTCGTCTTCGGTTCCACAAGAATCGCCTAACAATGAAGCCCTTACTCAGCACATGGACCTTCCTGCAGCGGATGACATGCTCATCGAGTACACCTCTCGTGATGAGTGGTGGAGCGTGGAAGTACAACTCCATGCACCAGGGTTTAAATTCTAATGCCCACTTTACAAACAAGCGAGTGCATTTCAGTAGGATTTTTGTGAGATCATAGGTCTATCATCGGCCTTCATTTTTCTATGCGTATGGTAAAGAGACGCACTCACGTGTATGTACGTGCTTGATGGTATACGTGCGTGTACTTTTTCTTGGTAATAAAAAAATGCTTCTAGCCTCCTAGCCTCTCATACAAATTGATATATTTTGTTAGATATTACGATCTCCAATTTTCGAGGCAGTACCCGAAACTCCTTAGAGCAAGGCTAATAAGAGAGCCAACTGCAAACTTTATCTCATTGCCATATCATATACAGTCAACCTAATAGCCCACCCATATAATAGTTAGCCATACATACATACAAAGCCATTAATTCTTGACCCACATTCATTCACTCATTCTCTTACCAAGTTTCTTGGAGCCCGTGCTGCAGCCGGCTGTAGATCTGCAGCCCGCTTCTCTCCTCTCTCCTCTAACTCACCATAAATCTGATGTGGCAATCCTTACAGCCTGCTTACCTCACCCTATTATACTTGCTCTTACGGTCTAGCCCTTAGAGCAAGATTAATAATAGAGCCCATGGTGGGCTTTATAGTGTTGCCATGTCACACATAGCCAACAAAAAGTCTACTCATATAATAGCTCACTCTTGATACAAGTTATACATTTAATACTTGGATCACCTCTTCCTCTCACAAAGTGTCTTGGAGTCCGTGAGCAGCCCACTTTCAGCTGGCTACAAGTGAGCAGCCCGCTTTCTTTCTCTCTCCATTTCTCTCTCTTCCACCTCATCACAGATCTGATGCGCCACTTCTTACAGCCCGCCTACATCACCTTATAATACTTGCTCTTATCCATCATATTCGACTTCTTGATATTCGTGAAAGTCTTGTCCTCAAGAATAATACCCTTGTAGTCATGTAGATGATGCTGTTAAATCCCACTAAAGCCAAACCAACCAAGTAATTGATGATGAAGCTATTGGTAACCACCTTGAACTCTTAATTTCCGATTCGTATGATATGATAATACTCCTATATCTTTAACCCCTGTGCTAGTGCCACTAATCTGGAGCTACCTTGAGATAGCGTTTGGCTAACTGGTTGGCTCCAAGAACCATAAAGAGGCGAATAGATATTGCTACCCCTAGTTGCAATACTTCAATTATATTTGTGTTATTTCTTTGTATTTATACACAAACTGATGCAGTTTATTTCTGCAATGTTTGGAAGAACATATTAATGTATATATAGATGTGAGCATCATTTGCCTTTCATTTCCGACAAATTAATGGGATGCACCATATGACTTAAATAACTCTATAGAGATCAAGAGAGAGATACGAATATTTGTTATTAGCTGTGTTGATATTTGACATACTTTATATTATTGAAAAGAAAGAACACATCTACAGGCTCAAAATTTCCATACCATAGTAATAAAAACAACATAGAAGTGTTGAAAAAAATGAGTGCTAAGAAAAGACCTTCATATCATAAAAAAGAAAGTTTTGACCAATCACCCAAAGCAAGAAGTCCTCCCATCCTTTCGTGAGCAGAACAAAAGCACCAAACAATCTTGCTGCTTACAAAAGCGTGGGACACAAAGCAAAAAGGAAACTGCTGGAACTATTACAGCAGGGTTTTCCGTTTTCAAGGTTACATTATCTAGAACTTCAGCACTTTTTGTCACCATCATCCTATCCAGTTGGCTCTTCTATGCCAGCAGCAGGAACATAATTATCCGCTTTTCTTCCAAGCAGCATCCTTCTTCCCGTAGCCAGAGACGGAGCCAGGGAATTTTTTTTATTTAATATTAATTTTAAAACATTTTTTCAAAACTAATCGCCCGCGGTGAGAAATTTCAAATCTACCCGCCCGTCGCCCCTGCGGGCGACCCCTCAGACGGGCGACAGGCGGGTTGTCTTAACGATCATAACGGCGGTCGGAATGACCGTTCCACGCTTGCAAGGCGTACTGCGTCGGCCGTGGCGAACCGTCGCCTGGTGGGGCGATCACCCGTGTGAGCGATCGGTGCCCTTTAAAACCCCCCCGCGAGCAACACTGTGCTCATTCCAACCGAGAGCAAGCAGCGAGCCGGGCGCAAGAGAGGAGAAGGGAAGGAAAAAGAGAGAGAGGAGAAGGGAAGGAAAAAGAGAAGGAAAAAAAGAGGGAAAAAAGTTGATTTTTCGGTTTTGCGGTAAGTGCGAAAATTTTTTATGTAATATTTAGAAGTTTAATACAGTATTTAGTATTTTTTAGTATTTAGAAATTGTAGTATTTAGTTTATATTTTATGTGGTGATTTCTATAGGTAATATTTAGAAAATAATGTAGTATGTAGTGTTTAGAAATATTAGGATTGTGTAGTATTTAGAAATAATGAGATTCCATGTAAATATTTAGAAATGTAATGTGGTAGAAATTTAATATTATTAATTTAACATGGTATGTTAGCCACATATTCTGTGGGCAATGTTTCAAAAATTGCTACAGAAATTATAGGAAGTACGATATATCATGTATATATCTGATTAGTATTGTATAATTTTTTGAAATGTTAGTATTGTATAATTTTTGAAATGTAGAAATGTAGTATTTAGAGATTTAATGTAGTATTTAGAAATATTAGGATTGAGATGTTGAGAATTAATATAGTATTTAGAAATTTAATGTAGTTAGGATTGAATAGTAGAAATATTAGACAATGTTTAGAGATTTAATATTTAGTATTTGCGGTATGTAATATTTTAGAGATTTAATATTTAGTATTTGCGGTATTTAATATTTTAGAGATTTAATATTTGGTATTTGCGGTATGTAATATAGGTAATCGAATTACTTATTTATAGTCAATAATAGTATTACGTTAAAAATTAGTATATTTAAAAACATGGCGGCCGTTACAAATCGATGAGGGTAAAATTTGGCGACAATATATTGTGACATTTATGTAGCGGTTAGGTGGAGAAATGATGATTTTTTGGTTGGACGTTGTAGGCGGTATGTCGGAGACATTGTATTTTCAGATATTCTATGGAGATGGGGAGATAGCAGGGGCGAATGGAGTCGATTTATCGGCATTTTCAGCGATCATCTGAGGCATATCTAGGCGAGAGATAGGACATCTGAGGGTTTGATGGAGTTTATATTTGGATGTTCGGTTTGGATGCCCAGAGTGTTAATTTGCGGGTTAAGCGATAGTAAGTCGTCTGCGAGACTTTTTATGGAGAGCTGATTCCTATTAACGCGACCTCGGCATGGAGGAGCTATGTTGGATCTGTTGTAGAGCGGGGTTGGCGCTCATGTTCTTTGGTACAATGGTATCGGTACCTCCATCGGTGTCGGAGGTGCGTCATGTCGGGGTAGATATTACGGAGGAGGGAATACAGATATGCAACAAAGGCGATGATGAAGGTGGTGGCGAGGTTGGCGGTGGCGGCGGGATCGAGGCGAGCGGTAGTGGAGGCGCGAGGGTGGCCGACGAGGGGAGGAGGTGGAGCACATAGTTGAGTTGATGGAGGAGGAGGACCGTGCGGATGAGAAGTCCACGATGGCGAGCAGCTCGGACGAGGAGGACAATACTCTGAGGTGTCTGTCCCGGTGCGTGGACTAAATATAATTTCGAAGACGACAATGAATGAAGGAGCAGAGATGCATGGGAGTATCATGAGAGCGAGGTCGCGAGGGGCCATATATAAAGACAAGGAGGCCGTGATGGATGCGGTGAAATCTTGGTCAATGTCTCTTGGCGGCAATTCGAGGTAGTGAAGTCCGAGAAAAAAGACTACTGACGTGAAGTGTGTAGTTGATTCGTGCCCATGGCGGTGCATGCATACAAGGGGAAGTGGAGGACTCTGGAAATGTTCTATAGTGACGAGCATAAGCGCCAAGCTGGAGGAAGCGGGCGAGGAACACATAATCATCGTCCACTTGGGTGGCAAATGTGTTTATGGTCGGATCGTCGACAATCCTTTTGCTGACCTCGATCCATTATCGAGTTGTGGAGAGAGGTTTGATACAAGATTAGCTACGGAAAGGCTTGGAGAGCAAAAAAACAGCTTTGGAAATACGGTTGGGACATACGAGGCTTCTTACGAGAATATTCCACACTTGCTCGGGGCAATATCAAGTAGGAATCGATGCGGTCATCGACCTTGCGGAGTTTCCGCGGATGGTGCGTCTTGGCGGGTAAGTGGGTCTTCTGGCGGGCCTTCTTCGCCCTCGGCGCATGCATTAATGCCTTTCGCACTGTCGCCGGTCATTTGCATGGGACGGCACATTCCTCCGAGGAAATACAAGGGCGATTCTAGCGCAATCGCGGTGGGCGCCAACAACCGAGTTCTCTGGTCGCATTGGCCTTCGTGGAGGGAAAACACGGAGAAAGTGATCTTGGTTTCTTGAAAGAGTCAAGATGGCGGTTGTGCAAGACCGCCCGATGTATGTGTCATCCATGACCGACATGCGGGGTTCTTGAGGCGATCGTGGATATGCAACAAGGGTCCGGCGTCGTGGGAGCGACAAAGTGGCGGACACGAAGAAGCGGTGGTGCATGAGGCACATGGGTGCCAATTTTTCCGTCGGTTCAGGAACAAGGAACTTATGAACATGTTCAAGCGGTACGTAGGCAAGCAGAACCGGCGGAGGAAGTTCGAGTCATTGTGGAAGGCGTTGGATGAACTAACTAAGAAGCAATCACTGAATCTAAGGGATGGCGGGTTCGTCAAGGAACCCTATGGTGTACCACGAGCAAGGAGATGACCCATGACCTTGTGTGCGCTCGGCCAAGCGCACCAAACATCCGGCGTGGGAGGGCAAGCATAAAGAGTTTCACAATTTGGATCGACCACGAGCCGTTGGAGAAATGGTCCATTCTACATGACGAGGGCGGTTCCGCTATGGAATAATGACAACCAACTGGCGGAGATTTACAACCGGGTAATGAAAGGCGCGAGATGCCTCCGTTGGTGGGCATTGTTGAGGTGTGTTGCTAGGCACCCAAAGATATTTCGTTGAGCGGTACAAGGCCTCCGTTGCGTGTATGTCGGACAATGCGCTGTCGTACTCGGCGGTTGTCTCTACGTACATGGCAAACAAGACACGGAAGGCACACAGACACATCGCTTGACACGGAGAGTGGCGTGGAGCGGAGGTACCACGTGCCTTTGCGGTGGACCGGGTCGAAGAGGTGCCCGGCGAGAGGACTTCCATCATGCGTACTCGAGCAGCTGCATTGCGAGTGCTCTGCCCGAAGCCACGCTGCTGCACTTGCCGTGCTCGCTGCGTGATTGCCGCGGCGGCGAGACACACCGATCATGTCGTCCGTACATCTCCCACTACTACTACAAGCAAAGTGTTCTCAACACGTGGCATAACGAGGTGTCTGGTGCGGGTCGATGGATCGTTCACGGCCCCCTCCGAGGCATCGATGGGTACTGGGACATCCGAATGTTGAAGCGAAGGTCGGGCGTCGAAGGACACGGCGTATTAGGAACGATATGGGACGAGTGCGAGTAGCGTCGTAATTGTGGATAATGCAATTCTAACAACCCGATTATTTGTTGTCTCCGTCAATGTATGTTCGATTCTATGTACCGATTAATTGTTGTCCCGTCAATGTATGTTCGATTCTATGTACCGATTAATTGTTGTCCCCGTCAATGTATTTTCGATGCTATGTACCGATTAATTGTTGTCCCGTCAATGTATGTTCGATTCTATGTACCGATTAATTGTTGTCCCCGTCAATGTATTTTCGATGCTATGTACCGATTAATTGTTGTCCCGTCAATGTATGTTCGATTCTATGTACCGATTAATTGTTGTCCCGTCAATGTATTTTCGATGCTATGTACCGATTAATTGTTGTTCCGTCAATGTATGTCCCATTCTATGTACCCGTTAATTGTTGTCCCGTCAATGTATGTTCGATTCTATGTACCGATTAATTGTTGTCCCGTCAATGTATTTTCGATGCTATGTACCGATTAATTGTTGTTCCGTCAATGTATGTCGATTCTATGTACGATTAATTGTTGTCCCCGTCAATGTATTTTCGATTGTATGTACCGATTATTTGTTATCCCGTTAATGTAATATTTGAATATGGAACATTGCATTACTTTTCATTTAATTTTTTGTAGTTGCTTTCTAACCATGAATTTGCTTTGTAACCATGCAGTACTGAGCGACGATGGCGAGAGTTAGGCGTCTTCTTGCCGCTACTCGAGTGCTAGATCGGCCGTGGACTTGACCCACGGTCTAGGTTGTCCGCAGATTGAGGGCGGTACCGGGGACACTGCTGACCTCGGGTCCCGGCGAGTTTCTTGGATCGACCAGCTGGGTTCCTGAGAAGTCGCCGAAGTTTCGCACTCTTTACTTACGCTAATGGAATTTCAACGACGCTACACACTACGTGCGAGGTTGCGAGCTGCCGCTTACTTCCGTTCTGCGGATGGTGGAGCAGACGGCGTGGAGGGCCGCGACGTCACGGTTCTCGTCTGACCGGTCCTGTCGGACGCGCTCGTGGACCGGTGGAGACCGGAGACACACACGTTCCACTGCCGTGCGGAGAGATGGCTCCCACGTTGCAGGACGTGTCGTACCTCCTCGGCCTCCCCTGCAGGGGTCGTGCAGTTGTGCCGCACGACGCCCCCCTCGATTGGCGTGAGCAGTTGGAGGCAACGTCTGGCTATCTCGCCCATACGTAAGTGGTAGCCCACATTGCGTAGGCCGCCCTTGATTTTTTTTGTATTTTTTGGACCGTGTCCGGCCTGTCTCGCGGGACTACGAAAACCGCTAAGTGGCCACGATTTCCGTGGTTTCGTGGCCGCGAGGGCCTTTTATGATTTTTTAAAATCAATGTAACAATTATTGTACAAACGATTTGCAAAAAAAATCGCCAAAAAAATAAAAACTATAGTACCGATCGCCCTGCCGCCAGGCAGCATACATTTTCTTTTTTTTACGTTTCTGCCGTTAGGGTTTGGGGATTTGTCGTTAGTGGGACCCACTGTCGCGCATGCAGGCGGTATTTTTGAAAATTTTTCCCACGGGCGACTACTTCTGAAAAAACGATTAAATTTAAATATTAAATAAAAAAAATTCTCGGTTGAAATGAGCGCAGTGTTGGTTTAAAAGGGCACCGTCGCTTTGCCACGGGTGATCGCTGACCAGGCGACGGCACAGCCACGGCCGACAGCGTGTTCTGTGTGGCAGCGATGAAACAACCGCTCCGACCGGCCGTTATGCGATCAAGTAACAACCCGCCTGTCGCCCGTCTGAGCGTCGCCGGCGCGGCGACGGCGGGTAGATTTGAAATTTCTCACATGGCGATTAGTTTTGAAAAATGTTTTAAAATTAATATTAAATAAAAAAAAATTCGGAGCCGAGAGGGGCTAGTATGGGCCATGGCTCCCTCATGCAAAAAATTTTACGTACCTCCCCCTATATCTTTTAGCCCAATGCAATAGCCAAAGGCCCAAAACAGCATATTGAGCCCACAAAAAACAGCACTAAAAAAGAGAAGCGACGTTTCTTCTCCGCTTCCCACTTCCCAGCGCTGTGGCAGAGAAGGTCTGGCGTCTGGGGCTTAATGGCGGACAGCGGAATCAGCGCTCAGCGCTTAGCCGCCTCGCGTCGTCTGCGCTCTTGCGCCACCCAGCCGAAAGTGCCGACCGAGTCTCCACCACTGCACCACACGTCCGCACCGACTCGCTCAGGCGCTCAGCCGCCTCGTTGACGCTTCGTAGCGATCGCCACTTCGCCAGCACCAATCGGCAATCGGCAATCGCCTGCAGTCCCGGCCTCCACATCCCGATCGACGATCGACGAGAGCTCCGGCCTCCACATCCCGATAAGGCAAAGTAAGCATGTTCTGATTTTTCACGTGATGACTGCTAGTCGTGGAACTTGCTAGACTACTAGTTGCTTGTTAAATAGCAGATTCAATAAGTAACTCTAGTAAAACTTGCTAGACTGCTAGTTGCCTCTTGCCTGCTTGCTTGCTAGTTGCTAGTGTGTGTCCCAGTGTCCGTGAAGACTGAAGAAAAACATTTTATTCTTGCTTGTTAATTTTGTAGGCAACTCATGGAAAAAGGAAAACACTTTATTCTTTTTACAAAAAAAGAGCAAGCTAATGATCCAGCACATTTAGTTGAGCCAATTTCTACTATTGATCCGCAAGATGCATCACAATTGCCTAAGCCAAATTCTACTATTAATCAGCAAGATGCATCAGCATTACAGTTACCTGAGCCAAATTCTACTCTTAATCAACAAGGTGCATCAACATCACGATTACTGAGCCAATTTCTACTCTTAATCAATAAGATGCATCACAACTATCTAAGCGTCGAGAAAATTAATTTGGAGGCTCGTGATTTCATAAAGGGTGATCCAGCATTGCGCCAACAAATTTGGGATTGTCCTGTTAATCAACAAGACGAAATTCGAAAAGCTTACATGAAGCTTGGCCCATATCAGCCAAAGAAAGATTCATATCCTTCTTCTGGTCCAGAGAATCACCGAAGACGATTTCAATATCATTGGTTTCTCTTTCAAAAGATGCAGCATTTTGCTTCCCATGCTTTCTCTTTTCAAAGAAACCAAAAGGAAAATGTGGGTCTGATACATTTATGGTGAAGGGATTCTAGAATTGGAGAAAAGTTAACAATGGAAAAAATTGTGCCTTTTAGCTCATATGGGAAAAGATTCTGGATTACGCTCACAATTTTTCGAAGACGATGCTATGACAACTTAAAGAATGGGCATCGCAACATTGAAAAGGTGATGGACAAGGTATCACAAGAGGATATTATCAAAAATCGAATGCGACTCAAGACATCAATTGATACTACAAGATGGTTAGCATTACAAGCCTGCGCTTTTCGGGGAAATGATGAGGGGCCTAGTTCAAAAAATCGGGAATTTTCTTGAGATGGTGAAACGTTTGGCTTCATATGATGAAAAGGTTAGTGCAGTTGTCCTTGGTAATGCTCGGGTAATGCTAAGTATCGTCACGGATATTCAAAAAGAAATCTTGCATGTCATTGCTACTAATGTGCAAATTTCTGTCCGGAAAGAAATTGGGGATGCAAAATTTTGCTTGATTGTTGATGAAGCACGAGATGAATCCAAGAGAGAGCAGATGGCACTTGTTGTTCGCTTTGTTGACAAGGACGGTTTTATTCGAGAACGTTTCTTAGATCTTGTACATGTTCATGACACTACTGCTGCAACTCTCAAGGAGGAACTTTGCTCAGTTTTATCTGATCATAGATTAGATGTTCAAAATATCCGTGGACAAGGATATGATGGTGCTAGTAATATGCGTGGGGAATGGAATGGTCTTCAAAGAAAATTTATGCAAGAATGTCCTTATGCATATTATATTCACTGTTTTGCACATCAGTTACAGCTAGCCCTTGTTGCTGCATCAAAGGAAGTCGCCGAGATTCATGATTTCTTTGAACAGCTTTCTAATATTATCAATACAGTTTCTTCTTCTTGTAAGAGAAATGATGAATTGAGAGATAATCAAGTAGCTGAAATGCAGAATTTGATTGAGCTTAATGAGCTTGAGACAGGAAGTGGAGCCAACCAAGTTAGAGCTTTACAACGGCCGGTGAAACTAGATGGAGTTCTCATTTCAGTTACGCAATGCGACTTGATGAAATTATATAAGGCTACTCTTTTAGTTCTTAAAGATATTGCATCAAGTAAAGGGTCAGGTACTTCTACTTCAGCTCGAGCAAAAGCTGTTGGTGCTGTTAAGACGATGATGTCTTTTGATTTTGTGTTTATTTTGCATGTTATGAAAGAACTCATGGGAATTACAGATTTGCTTTGCAAGAAGTTGCAGCAGAAGGAACAAGATATAGTAAATGCTATGCATGATGTTGCTACTACAAAGGAACTAATTCAAAAGTTAAGGGATAATGGTTGGACTAAACTCTTAAGTGATGTTGTTGCATTTTGCAATAAGCATGAGATTTCTGTTCCTGATATGAGCAGTTTCTATGCTGACTTTATTCGATCGCGTAGACGGGATGAGACTTCGGTTCAACATCACTATCAATATGATATTTTTACAGTTGCTGTTGACCAGCAGCTATAGGAGTTAAATAGCAGATTCAGTGAACAAGCAACTGAGTTACTTATTCTTTGTAGCTCTTTGGATCCAAGGAACTCATATAGGTCATTCAACATTCACAATGTGTGCTTGTTAGCTACAAAGTTTTATCCTTGATTTTTTGAGCAGAAAGGATTAACTTGAGGCATCAATTGCAACATTATGAGCTTGATGTGCTACGAAATCAAGAGTTCCAAGACTTATCAAATATTACTGATCTTTGCCAAAAACTTGTAGAGACGGAAAAATCTAAAGATTATAATTTGATAGATAGGTAATCTTTATTTACTTGTGTTTAAACTATAATTGTCCTCAACATTCTTATTTTCTATATATTAATCTCATCGTCTCTAATTTGCAGGTTAATTCGACTTGTCCTTACTTTGCCTGTTTCAACCGCAACAACGAGCGTGCTTTTACTGCTATGAAACTTGTCAAGACAAGACTTGAAATAAAATGGAAGATGAATTTCGAGAGATTGCTTGATAGTCTATATTGAGAGGATATGGCTCTAGAGTTTAAAACCGAAGCACTTATAGATGATTTCAATGCAAAGAAGCGTCGACGAGTACGGTTTAACTAAACTCTTGCAGGTGTGTTACTTTCCCTAATTCCTCTAATTACATGTGATTATGGATGATTTCAATGTAATACATGGCTAAATTATCCTTTACATATATTGATTTCAATGGATTAGTTTTTCTATTGGCCCCCTGCGAATAAAATTCCTGGCTCCGTCCCTGCCCGTAGCACCCCTTTCACTTCCATTATAGCTTTCGCATGTTGCTTCAAAGCTTCAGCTTGGGTCACTTCTGCTCCTGTACGTGATAATTTCCCCCTTAATAGTTTCTTTGTAGAGACATGCACCATATTTCAAAAAGGTGCAGAAATATCAGATGATCTCAGCAGGAGATCCAACTATCTTCTTATCAAAGCAAGCCTTATTTCGAAGCTTCCAATTTGCCAACAGACAGCCGATAAGCCATAACATGAATTTTCTTCCCAAAGGGAAAGAAATGATTGATCCACCAAAGATATTGATCAAAGGATGTAGGACGACAATTAGCACGGGTCTGGGAGAAATAAGCTACAAAGTGTGTTCAGTTTGATCATTGATGTGTATGAATGAATGATCAAACCTACCTAGCACCTCCTGAGTCCTAAGCCAGTCTCAAGATCGAGGGCCGGCTGATGGGCGAAAATGGAGGTGTTCCCTGGATGCGCTCTGAAGGGGATCAATGCTTCTGCCGATGATCCTCAGCGGAATAAGGTCAGTTTTGTTGATGAAATTCATGAGAAATTTTGTGGTTCTGTTGATCATTTGGCTTCGCGAGATGATTGTTTCTGTTGCGCTTCAAAGTCAGTTCCAACCAGTGTTGATTTGGTGGTTAAATCAGATGATTTACCGAATGCCAATTCATTTACGGTTGATGCCCGCAATGCTTCATCGATGTATTCCGGGATGGCTATTGAACAGCTCGCTATTGTCGGACAAGATTCAGGGTCTGATGGTAGAAATTGCAAGTCACTAGGTAATCAAGTTCTTCTTACAAATGAATTGGCATTACATGGTATGGATGTCATGGCTCGAAAGGAATTATCGGAGAGCCATTCTTGTCGATTTCCTCGCCGGAGTTGGAAGATGCGGCCTTGGTGCGGTCCGTTGCCAAAACCTCGCGTAAGGCAACCTCTGACGCTCCAGGCGTTTTGGCCATGTTCATCATCAGCCAGTAGGAGTATTTCTCCTCTCAAGGCGGTGGAGATGGGGCACATTGGATGGACTGCGGGCGATGTAGCTGGGTCTCCGGCGGACATGGAACGTCGTTTGTCTACCTTGGCTGAAGAGAAGATGATTCAAAATTTGAAAGGCGACATTCACGGCTATTTGGTGAATTGTGCCAAAGAGTATAGTAGGGCCCGTAATTTGCTTCGCCGGCCTGTTGTCAGGAGGCCCACATGTAAACCCTCTCTGACACATACTAAGTCATCTAGCGATTCAATCTTTCGGCGTTCTAATGCTGAAATTGTTGCGCTTCCACCGCCGCCTCTCGTGATGGAGCGTCAACAGCAAGATCGTGTACCATGGTCAGGGCCGGCGGGGAGACATGATCGTGACCGGCTGCCTTTTGGTCGTTCCCAACGGGGGCGGAATCAAGGTCTGCTGCGGGCTAATCCGGTCGGGCGAGGGGCGTTCACGGGTCGTGCTCCTCCATCTTCTGGGCCAGTGGGAGTTGATCGTGGTCTGGTTGGTGGGAGAGGGCATGGCACCCAGGGTTATGGTCGTAATCAGAATTCTGGTGGGAGGGGGCGGTATGCTGCTCCGGTCCGGCAACAATTTGTGCCGGTGGGGCAGATGATGGAGGATGGTGCGCTCTTCGAGCAAGGTTTGGCGCAAGAGAAGAAGGCTGTCGATGCTTCCAAGGTGAAAAACCGCCCCTTTTCGCTTCAGATGTAAGGTGGTTGGTCATTTAGAATCAGTCATCAAGCAAACTTAGATTGTTACATATGCAATAAACTGAATTCGCATTTGCCGGCTAAGTGTCCGTTGTTAAAGTTACGAAGCCTAATGCTGCGATGTTTGGATGCGCTAAAAATGAACTCGCTTCTTTAGAATCCCGAGTTTGATTTTAAATTAAACGCCTGATCCGCTCCATTGCATTGGTCAAGGTTTGGTGGTAAATTAGATCGGCTACGGTCCAAAGTGAGCTTGCAAGGCTTACTCGGATGGATTGGAATTGGGAGGCGCTGCCACATGAGCATGGCGCTTTTCGGTTGCTTTTCCTTCGAGGAAGAGTTAAAGCGTATGGCAGATATAGAGTATAAACTAAAGAACCATCAAGTTACTCTAATTATTTCGGAATGGGAATTTAGTGGTGATGTGGCACCGGCTTATTATCTAGATGAGGTTTGGGTGCATGTTACGGGTGTACCTCATGCTTGGCGCCATTACCTAGGTTTTTGGGCGCTCGGGTCGTTGATTGGTGTCACGCTGGAGGTTGATATGTACACGTACAGAAAAAAGGGGTCATCCGGATCTTAGTTGGCATGATTGACAGAGGTCAATTGCCACTCAAAACTGATTTGGTTTTTCACAAGGTGGGGTATGATCTTGTGTTCACCGTTGAAGAAGGTACGTTTGAGTCAGCAAGGCCAGCATCTAATCCTCATGATTCAGATCAGAAAGATGATGGTGATTCTGGTGTTGATGGAGTGAGTTCTGGGGGAAAAGGTGACTCAATTGTAAAGAAAATGAAAAGTGTACCAGATTCTTCTGTCTCCAATTCTTCTCCTTCGGGTGGTGGTCCAGTTCCCATGCAGATGGCGAGGGCCTCACCAGTGAAAGGGATGGGTAGTGCTCATGAGAAATTGAAAAGTTTTTCAGCAGAGAATATAGAGAACTCTTTGCCAAATATTCTGGTCACTAAAATGCCTGATAGAAGTCTGAAGAATGTTCCTTCGGCATTGGAGGCTGATCGGCCATTGCAAGTGGTTCAGTCAGATATAAGGGCAAGGGAGTTTCAGTCGGTGTCTTTGGATGAATGTGGCGCCATTTCTGGGGAGGAAATCTTGCTGCCTCAGGGGTTGGTGTCAGGGCATGTTGATCGGGGGTTGGAGCTTTATCAGGAGGCTGAGAGGATTCATCAGGTTCTTGGCTGCTCTGCGCTTGTGGGTTCTCTAGAGGGAGGTCATTCCAGGGTGGCGCGAGGTGGGGTGTTGCATCAAGAAGTTTCTCGGGAGTTTGTCAGGGTACCTCAACATGCAGAGATTCAGATGGAAATATGGTCTGGTCAGGACATGGGAAAGTCAATTTCTGCTGAAGGTAGTGTTCCTGTTTTTGATAATTTTTGTGATTCCAGTTTGGTTCTTTATAATTCCATTAAATCGTCAGTTTTGGCTGATCGGTCTTTGGAATTGGATATGGCAGATTGTGGGGAAAGGAAGGAGCAGCGTTTGTCTTTGAAAGCTATTGACGCAACTAGTGGAGACCAAATGCTGTTGTCACAGGGAATGGTGGCGACACAGGATGACTGGGGAACTAAATTGCATAAGGAAGCTGGGAAGATTTTTCTGGACAATTCAGCCGAAGGTAGTGTTCCTGCTCTTGATAATTCTTGTCATTCCAGTTTGGTTCTTTATAACTCCATTAAATCGTCAGTTTTGGCTGATCAGTCTTTGGAATTGGATATGGCAGATTGTGAGGCAAGGGAGGTGCAGAGTTTGCCTCTGAAAGCTCTTGACGCCATTACTGAAGATCACAGGCTGTTGTCACAGGGGAGGGTGGAGACACAAGTTAACTGGGGAACTGAATTGCATAAGGAAGCTGAGAGGATTTTGCTGGACAATGGCGGCTTAGGGCGTGAAGGGACTCAGATGAGGTTCCATTCCAGTGTGGGGCCAAGTGGCGAGCTGTGTCATGGCGCCTCTCAGGAACATGTCAGGTCATCAAATCCTGGAGAAAGGATACTGGGGGAAGGTCAGATGGATCAATTTTCGAAACATGACATGGGACAGCCTGTTTCATCCGATGGTATTGCCTCTGTGTCTGATATTTCTTATGATTCGAGTTTGGTGCATTACAATTCTATTAATGGTCTTCGTCGTAGTCTACGATGTAATGTCCAAAATGCTGATGGTACATTGGTGTCAGATGGGGACGCTCTTAGTAAAGCTATGCGACGGACCGCTGTGCGGAATATGGATGCCAAGCTAGAAGTCAAGGTGATGGCCTCATCAATGGAGCAACCATATTCGCCCTCGACTCCTATTCCTATCGAGAATGGTACGAATCCTGATATCAACTCCTTGTCTTTTGTAACAATGTCTGATGAGAAGTGTGCTGCAAACCTAGATAGTTTAGGTTTTAGGATGGCAAAGAGTAATCTTGGTGTTAATTTATCGATTAAAGCTTTAAAAAGGATGGAAGTTGATAGACTAAAAATGTCTCCATCAGCTAGACAAAAGGGTAACACAAGAGATAAGTTAGAGAAGAGGGTGGTTAATTCCTTTGAATCAATTGATGACGAAGCCACTATGGTTGATAGTGATTTATTCGCGCACTTGATTAAGGATGTTTCAGAAGTAGACCTAGAGACGGAGGACCTAGATATGAGAATTTGTGATCTAATGGCCTCATCTCGTAAGTCTTGTAGGCAGCGTAAATTCAAGGAAAACAAAAGGTCTTTTCTGGAATAGCAGAGGTCTTTTAGACTTAGCTAAATTTCGGTACATTTCAGAGGCTGCTAAAGATAACAATTTAGATTTTATTGCTGTTATGGAAACTGGAAAGCAAAATATGTCAAGTTCAAAGCTGGCACGACTCACTGGAGGTGCAGATTTCACTTGGCACTGTCTTCCTCCTAAAGGTAGATCAGGTGGAATTCTTTTAGGGGTTAATATGGTGTTTTTTGATTTGTCTTTGGTTGAGGAAGGTGAATTCTTTATCAAATTCCATTTGTGTAATAAGGCGATAAATTTAAATGGATTCTTATGGCAGTTTATGGTCCAGCCCAGGATGATTGTAAAGCAGCGTTTCTGGCTGAATTAATGAGAACTTGCCAACATAGTAATTTACCAATTCTGATTGGAGGAGATTTTAATATTATGAGGAACAGTTCAGAAAAGAATAATAATAGATTTAACAATCGATGGTCTTTCTTATTTAATGTGGTAATTGATAACCTGGATCTGAGAGAGATTGAGCTTACAGGGCGGCAGTTTACTTGGGCAAATTCTTTACCAAGTCCAACGTATGAGAAGTTAGATAGGGTTCTTATGAATTCCGAGTGGGAGTTTAAATTCCCACGTGTTTCTGTTCAAGCTTTGGATAGAGGCATTTCGGATCATACCCCTCTTTTGATTGACATAGGAGAGCCAAGTTTCTCTGGTTCTGGTAAACAGTTCAGATTTGAACTTAGTTGGTTAACCAGACATGATTTCCATGACAAGGTTGTGGAAATTTGGAATAAGCCTGTAAGAGGACGTAATTCCGTCCAACGTTGGAATCGCAAACTGAGAGCTTTGCGGAATTTTCTTCGGGGTTGGGCATGCAATAATAATGGGGTCTATAAGAAAAAGAAAAGAGAGATCCAGGCAATAATTAATGAGTTGGATGTTGTCGCTGAGAGTCGGGAGTTGTCCGAGTTGGAGCACGAGAACCTTAGTCAGGCTCGGAATAACCTGGCTGTTCTCTTGAGAGAGGAAGAAATTAGATATTATCAGAGGGCTAAAGTGAAAAATGTTCTCTTGGGTGATAATAATACTCGATATTTTCAATTGATTGCTAATGGCAAACATAGAAAGAAATTAATTTATTCGCTGGATCATGAAGGTGGTAAGATTGAGGGTTAAGCCAACCTCAAAAGTTATATAACCAAATTTTACAAAGAATTATTTGGGGATCCGAATGATTGTCAATTAAGCCTTGATGAGGGACTCAACCAAGATATTCTGCAAGTTTCTCAGGAGGAAAATGCTCTTCTTACTGCTCAGTTCACTGAGAAAGAAGTTAAAGATGCAGTTTTCCAGATGGAACATAATAAAGCTTTCGGTCCTGATGGTTTTCCAGCAGAATTTTATCAGTCATTCTGGGATACTATCAAAGGTGACTTATTGCTTATGTTTGAGGAACTTCACTCTGGCGATATTCCTCTTTTTAGTCTGAATTTTGGAATAATTACTCTTATTCCTAAAGTTCAGGAAGCGAATGTTATTCAGCAGTATAGACCAATTTGTCTATTAAATGTGAGTTTCAAAATTTTTACCTAGGTTGCGACAAACCGGTTGAATATGGTTGCAGATAAGGTAGTTAGTCCGACACAAACTGCTTTTTTGCGTGGTCGAAATGTCCTAGAAGGGGTTGTTATACTTCATGAAACAATTCATGAGATGCATAGGAGGAAGTTTAATGGGGTCATCTTTAAGATTGACTTCGAGAAAGCGTATGACAAGGTTAAATGGCATTTCCTGTTTTAGACTTTACAAATGAAAGGATTCTCATCCAAGTGGATTTCTTGGATCAAATCTTTCATTTCGGGAGGTAGTGTGGCGGTTAACGTGAATGATGAAGTAGGTCCTTTTTTCCAAACTAGAAAAGGGCTCCGTAAAGGTGATCCTTTATCACCTCTCGTTATTTAATATCGTCATGAACATGTTGGCGATTCGATTAGAAGAGCAAAGGATAAGGGACAAATTGGTGGAATAGTGCCTCACTTAGTTGATGGAGGTTTATCTATTCTACAATATGCAGATGACACAATTTTATTCATGGAACATGATTTGGGTAAAGCTCGCAATATGAAGTTGCTGCTTTGTGCGTTTGAGCAAATATCGAGGCTTAAAATAAACTTCCATAAAAGTGAGTTAATCTGCTTTGGTGAGGCCTAGGATGAATTAGAGAAGTATATGGATCTTTTTGGTTGTAAGCAAGGGGAATTCCCATTGCAATATTTAGGAATTCCTATTCATTATAGAAAATTGAGAAATTCAGATTGGAAAAGGGTAGAAGAGCGTTTCGAAAAGCGTCTCAGAGTTGGAAGGGGAAACACCTTTCAATTGGAGGTAGACTTAGTCTTATAAATTCAGTGTTAAGTAGCCTTCCAATGTATATGATGTCCTTTTTCGAAATTCCTAAAGGTGTTCTTCATAAACTTGATTATTTCCGATCTCGTTTCTTCTGGCAAGGTGATGAGTGCAAAAGAAAATATCGTCTTGCAAAATAGAGTATTGTATGCCAACCTAAAAGTCAAGGGGGTCTTGGAATTCATGACCTAAATGTTATGAACATTGCTTTGTTGAGTAAATGGTTGTTCAAGCTTTTAACATCGGATGGTATTTGGCAGCAGATTATTAGAAATAAGTACCTGGATTCTAAACCATTAGTACAAGCTGAGTGGAAATCAGGAGATTCGCATTTCTGGTCCTGTTTGATGAAGGTAAAACGCGGTTTCTTACGATTTGGTATTTTCACTATTAATAATGGATCACAGGTGCGATTCTGAGAAGATACTTGGCTTGGAAATAGTGCTTTAAAAGATCAATATCCTGGTTTATATAGCATCATAAGGAAGAAATTCTTAACTATTGCTGAAGTGCTTATGACCCCCCAACCAAACATTACCTAGAGACGGTCTTTGATTGGACCTAAGTTGATGGCGTGGAATGATTTGTTTTCACGTATCGTCAATTTACAGTTGACACAGGATGATGACGAATTTCGATGGAAGTTGTGTCAATCTGGACAATTCTCAGTGAAATCGCATTATTTGGCGTTAATTAAACGTGATGTTCCTAATTTAAATTTGCGATTATGGAAGTTAAAGGCCCCTCTAAAAATCAAAGTGTTCCCGTGGTATTTTAAAAGAGGAGTGCTTCTGACCAAGGACAATCTAGCAAAACGTAATTGGACGGTAGTACAACATGTTGCTTTTGTCACGAAACGGAGACAATTAGGCATTTGTTCTTTCATTGTCGTTTTGCTCGTATGGTTTGAAGTGTTCTGTTCCTAACTTTTGGTATTGATAGACCTTTTAGTGTTGATAATATGTTTGGGAGTTGGCTTGGTTCTTTTCACAAGGAGTTTAAAAATATTGTGTTGCTAGGTGCTGCAACTATTTGTTGGTCCCTGTGGCTACACAGAAATGATATTGTCTTTGAAAGAAGATCAAATTCTTTCCCTCTGCGGAGTTATTTTGCTACCTCCCACTTGGTCTGCGTACATGGGAATTTGTCTTTGAAGTCGAATTGCGAACTATTTTGGTGCAAGTTACATAGCGGTTGGTGCAGTGTACCGGCTTTCTTTTCCGAGCTTATGGATGGCGGTTTAGCCTTGGATTGATTGTTATTAGAGTGGGTGTGTTATTTTCTTGTTTCGGCTGTGTGCTTCTTGCTAAGCGGAGGGAGTGGGTTTCAAGGGCTTGTATCTCCTCGATGTAACGCTCTTGAAATTAATAAAAGCTTCCTTTATCAAAAAAAAAACGACAATTAGCACCTATCATTTTCCCAATTAAGCTCCAAATACCAAAGAGCAATAGAAGCAGCAAGGATTCATTGCCAAATTAGATCACAGAAGTTAACTGGTCATCAGGTCATGTAATCATTTCATCAAAGTCCACTTCTTATAGCATAATTTGTTTATATACTCCTTTTACATATAGAAAAGGGTATATAACAAAAATAAATGGCTTTAATGAAATTTTCTCAATCATATCACATTGGAGTATCTCAGAATAATTATTGAAGTATACTGAAAGTGATAAAAGGAAGTATCTCAGAATAATTATTGAAGTATATTGAAAGTGATAAAAGGGGTATAACATGTTCATTTAAGTGGCATATTGGAAGTGAGAGTATGTACTCCAGGAGTACGGAAAAAGTTTCAAATAATTTAAATGTCAATTTTTAAAATACATGAAAATAAGAAAAATGTGGATTGTCACCCACTACTACAAAAAAACCTCATTCTTGCGGTCTATCCTTTGGGTTCGGCTAGAACCAAGAAGTGATAACTACTTCTTGCCGGTTCAAAAGCTAAACCGGCAATGATACTATTATTGTCGGTTCTTCTTAAAAACCGGCAGTGATAAGTTATTATCACTGCCGGTTCTCAACAAGAATCCGGCAGTGATAATGGAGGAAGTATCACTGCCGGTTCGGAATCGAACCGGCAGTGATAATACTTTTTGAAAAATCATAACTTTTGCATACGAAGTCGGATGGAGACAAAATTTATATGAAAATTGTAGCTCTCGATGAGATCTACAACTTTGTAGTTGACAAGTTTTTTATTTGAAGTCATTTAGACATCCAAATAATCGTTGAAACTTTCGAATATGTAGAGATAAAAGTTGTTAACGATTATTTGGATGTCTAAATGACTTCAAATAAACGTTGTCAAACAAAGTTAGATTCATCGAAGCTACATCATATGTTCTTCATCCGACTCATATGCAAAAGTTATGATTTTTCAAAAATATTAGCCGTTCGAATCTAACTGTCGGTGAGGCTATTATCACTTGCCGGTTCTCAACAAGAACCGGCAGTGATAATAGTATACTGCCGGTTCGAATCGAACCGGCAATGATACTATTTTTTGAAAAAATCATAACTTTTACATACGAAGTCGGATGGAGACAAAATTTATATGAAAATTGTAGCTCTCGATGAGATCTACAACTTTGTAGTTGTAGAGATAAAAGTTGTTAACGATTATTTGGATGTCTAAATGACTTCAAATAAAAAAGTTGTCAACTACAAAGTTGTAGATCTCATCGAGAGCTACAATTTTCATATAAGTTTTGTCTCCATCTGACTCCGTATGTAAAAGTTATGATTTTTTTAAAATATTAGCCTGTTCGAAATACGAACTGTCGGTGAGGCTAACAAGAACCGGCAGTGATAATAGTATTACTGCCGGTTCAGAATCGAATCGGCAATGATACTATTTTTTGAAAAAATCATAACTTTTGCATATGGAGTCGGATGAAGATAAAATTTATATGAAAATTGTAGCTCTCGATGAGATCTACAACTTTGTAGTTGACAACTTTTTTATTTGAAGTCATTTGAATGTCCAAATAATCGTTGAAACTTTCGGATGTGAAGGATAAAAGGAACATATATCTTATACTAGTTGAGAAGCGTGTGTTAGGTGGGATGGTAAGGAGTGTTTACGCGCGCAAGAGGTCATGAGTTGAATCCTAGCAACTGCGACGCAGCGTATTTCATGTAAAATCGCGTGACTTGTATAAGATATATGTTCCTTTTATCCCTTCACATCCGAAAGTTTCAACGATTATTTGGACATCCGAAAATAGTGAATACAGGTTGGTTCAGGTGCAAATAAATATATTTTTTGATTTTATCAAGCGATTTTTGGATTTATACTATCATGCGGTTTCACAAACCGGCGGTGTTAATCGACTATCCTTGCCGATTCATCTTGCGGTTCCAATACCGTGATAATGCCGATTGGAACCGGCAGTGATGTGGTGTTCTGTAGTGGTGACCGGATTTTGTAACATTTCCTGACAATATTAACTAGGTGTTGTAATTTAACTTGAAAGCTGTAAGGGCCTTTCAGATATACGGCCCACTGTAATGTGAAGGCATGCTGATGGTTTTTTTTTTGAAAGGCATGCTGATGGTTTTGTTTGGTTATTCAAGTGAAAATATGAATACAAACAAAATTCGAAGTTGCAAATTGATTTTATGAAGTCATTTTGTCTTGCAGAATTTGCCATATTCCAGAAATGGTCGTCAATATATTTAAGAACAGCTGATTTTCAGAATTTACATTCATGAAATAGGTACAGCCTAGAAAACACGAAATGACACAAGTACAAAAGCAGCATAGCAAGTGACTCATACAATATTGGCAAGCAAAATTACACATGTTCGCTTGAAACAAAGCCTATCATTAGAAATCTTAAGTGTCATTCTGACCATCAAGAACACTCGAGATCTTGAGGCCCCTTATAAAGGCTTGGTTGAAGAGCAACCTCGTGTGGCACTCCGCGACAAAGGGGAACCATGACAGGATGGCAATGGGCATGAACAAGATGAAACCCATAACATTGTCGTAGGCCCTCCCAAGTTGGACAAAGGTGTCCCACAGTGCAATCTTCTCGAGCATCGGTGAGCATGCTTGCCCAATCTGTGTAGACGAAACATCTAACAGGTTAAAACGCATTGCAGTGAATGAGTTAAATTTGTGGTACATAAATTTGCTAGTATGGACCCTGACTATGCACATGGAATCGCAGTGAATGAGCTAAATCTGTGGTGCAGAAATTTTCAAGTACGGACTCTGACTATGCACATGTAATCTCAGTAAAGTTGCAGCTAACGAGTAGTACGGCACTAAAGTAGTACTCAATTGTCCATTCGTCTACAACACTCGAATCAACTATTGGTGTTCAGATTTGCAATCGACAAACTTATGTTTGTTATATAAATGGACGTACGCAGGTTGATCCGTGCATTAAATTCATTTGTTTACTCAATCTAAGGGCCAAGCAAATCAGTGAACAGAAGAATTTACTCACCAGAAGAATACACCAACAGGAAGGAATGAACCCAAGGATAATAGGAAATAAATCAGGGATAGTGAGCCCAGAAACTGCAAACAGGATGCCCGTAATAGAGACAATGGCAAAGAAGAAGAGGACCTTGAGGATGCGGAACATGAGTTGCAGGTCTGCCCCAAATTTCTGCTGTCCTATTGAATTAATCTAAATAGAAGGAACCATGTCAAATCCGTAAGATTTTTATGCACAGGTGAAGTAATCACACACAAATCGATGGCGGTAGTCTTACCTTTAGAATTACAAGAACAGTAAGCAAAACCACCCACGACAATGCGTAAACCTAGAAATTCAGTGGGACAACTTCAGATTAGGATATCCTGCAGTTGTAGAAATGAAGCAAACAGAGTAGGTCTTATCCAGAAAAGGTACCATAAAGTTTTCAGTGTGATTTGCAATGTCCGGATGGAACACAATCACATACTGGTACATTAAGAAGCGAAGTGAGAGAATGATTTCGAAGAGGAGAGCGGGAATGCTCGTCCTTCTGAGGTGCACCTGTTCACTCATCCACCAAACACCCCAGCTTTCATCCACAGTCGTATCAATTCCACCTTGGGCTCCCATCCACTTCTGCCAATCTACCCAGTCATGAATCGTCTTCTGCCACTCAAAACCCGATGGATTGAAGATAAATGGCGCAAAGAGCCATGATGCAACCACGAACCATACGGAGAAGGTAAAAAATAGGTAGGCACTTGAGCTGTCGTGTGTACTCCCATAGACTATGTACATGACCAAAAGCATCAACAGTTCCAGCCCATTAACAAAGTGGCTACGGGAGTACATGCGGTAATTGTCAGCAAACTTAACACGGCGCACAAAAAAATCATGGCCTGAAGGTCTGTACTTTGACCCACCATGCATTATTGTTTTCCCATAGTAGTGGGATTTGGTGCCAAGCTGGAATGTGAAAAAGAGAGGGGCCAACTGAAGCTGCATGATTATAAACTCTCCCAAGGCTGTCCTGAATCCTTTCTCTAAGCCAACTTCCATGATCATAGGGAGGACAAGAAGAAAACCAAGTTGGAAAATGGACTGCAAAGCTAGCACATTTTGAAGAGGCTTGATCTTTTGCTCGATGAGTGGATCTAGTAGAATGTACTCTTCCAGACCGCTCATAACTAGATATAGTCTTCCATAAAAAAATACATATAGCATAATTACGGAAACCTGAAGAAGTACATATTGATATTAGTAACTCAGAGCATGCACAATAGTCACACTACATGTTAATATACCATGCTTATGCTCTGTGTTGTGATGCTTTTATCATGCGAGTACTAAATTATAGGGTAGCTTTTATACTAGCAAGTCATCCTGAAGAAGAACTAACTTGAACAATTAAAATTCTACATAAAGGACTACTCCATACTTATGAGCAAAGATAACTGAAATATAACTTCTGGATAACATGAGTTAAAATTCTCACCATGCTACTGAAATAAAACCCTACTGTAGTGAAGTACAAAGATAGCATTCTGTAGAAGTCAAATCTGTGTCCTAGCCGATACATGTCACGACTTAGTGTTTGTTCGCCATAGCCATTGGCCACCCTAGCTTCCAAGTTGGAAAGTTGATTCATCCCTGCATCATGTCCCTTACCTACTTGCATGTACTCGTGATGTGAAACAATTCCTCCTCGCATTATTGAGTTAAAACCTAAGAACATTGACTTCACAACTTTAGCGCTGGATAAGGATTATTGCAAAATTCTTTTAAAATATAGGCATACCTGATAAGATATCCCCACTTAGATTTATAATCCTTGAGGCTTTACTTATACCACCCCTAGTAACATGGAAGAGTCTATCAAAAACATCAGGGTGGCCATAATGGAACCGAACCCTGTAGGACAGAAATGAGTTGATTTCATTAAAATGGAACTGTTAGTTCCATAAGCAACAACATGACGAAGCACTAGTGTGCAGCTTGCACCAAAAGGCGCTCAAAGATCAAATGCAGATTAAATCATGGCTTGGACAAAAATGAGAACATAGTTTAGTTTAGTGGAACAGGAAAGATTTTAAGAAGCCATTCTGGTTTTGTTCTTGTCATCATGGTCATCACATATTTGTAATATTCACTTTAAATACAATCTTGCACTATATTCTCCTTGCTTTCCATTATATGCACGATTGTGGACAAACAATAGGGATTTAAAATAAATATAATTTCAAGAAAAATGTAATTATATTAAAAAATGATTAGCATAGAAAATAGTCCATGAAATTCACAGTAGGATTCAAAAATAGATTAGTTATTACCCAAAAGAATCTGAAGTAGTTTGTGATGGTTAAGGTTTGGCAGAAAAGATACACTTGACTGCACAAATAGTTACATAAATGGATTTGATTGCTAATTTCAATAGATACTCATTTAGAAGTAACGTGTTGGAAAAAGTATAAAAAATTGCAAGGAAGATTGCATACTTAAGAAAGTTGGCCAGAATTCGTTGCCCAATAGTAACAAAGCTTGTTTCTTGGTTGGACATAAACCAAGAAAGAGATGATACACTGTATCAGAGTGCAAGAAGAAAATACTGTTATTAACAGAAAATTTTACCACAGATGGCATGATTAAAGTATAGAAACTTGACATTTGAATTGAAGTAATTGGTATAGATGGACAGGCCTTCCGGTAAAAATATGCTCCCGAAGGCCCAATATAGTAGATTTGCATTTTCCATGCTTAGTACTCCCAAACTCCTCCAAGACATTTCTCATTTTAAAAGCCTCCTCGAGGTAATTATCCTATAAATAGAAGAATATAAATTACCAATACATGGTTATGCAATGCAGAACATGGAAATTAAATGTGTACTTGATTCATATCAATAGCCTGGAGTCCTTCTCCCCTAGTGAAAATTATGGCATGATTTTGATTTTCAGATTTTCCCTCTCCAATTGACATGGGATTACCAGGAAGCTTGATGCGGTAAATTTCCTAGAATGAGTTTACAATGACATGACCACATTAGTAAATAGCAAATGATACAAATTAAACACAAATATGATACAATTCAATTAAACATTACAAATATACAAATTGAAAAACAATCACCTAACATTACAATTATGCAAATACAAAAACAATCACCTATTGCTTATGTAGTGCCCCAACATTTAATTTGGACTTGAATTTGAATTTAGAACTAAGTTTACAGTCCATGGCTTAAATTGTAAATCTGATATTGTAGATGCATAGAGCTTGTTAAGATGGTCGAAATCGACTGCTTACTTGCCCGATATCGGATTCGAAGCGAGGAGATATCTTCTGTTGGAAAATGGACGACTGAGATTATTAGCAAAATAGATGGAAAATAGGGGAAAAAAAGAAACCCTAGGGACTTTGGGCTTGGTAGGCTTCCTCTAGGACAAAAGTCAGTGCCACCACCAGTTTGCCTAGGCATCCGCACCTTTAAAGGCATTGGTGTCTGTGCCCCTAAACCCTAGCAACCCTTCTCCGTCCCCTGAGCCATTGCCACCCTCGCCATTCCTTGCCAGTGCTGCCATCCTCCCAAGCTCGTTTGTCGCCACTGTTATTTAGTGGCGCGCCACTGTTAGAGGAGACCGATGTTCAAGTAATGTCTGGTTTTCCTTGTGATAATGTATCTTGCTACCCTGTTTCGTGTCCTAATCTCACGGACCTTAATGGTGTACTATTTTACAGGAACCCATCTCTTGTAGGATCCAGTTGTGCATTGGAGCTCCTTTCCAATCAAGGCTAGTCATGAGCTATCATTTCCATCCCCGATAGGTACGATGGTGCACAATGCCCATAAGGTGGCTGGTTTTGCAAGATTCAGGTGGGTAGTGTCCATACACCTTTCAAGGCCATCCTGCTGGAGAAGCCACCGAACGATGAGGTCACAACACTTGGGTCAGCCATCCATGTTCATGCAGTGGCCCAAGAAGGACATCGTCCTTAACATGACGATATCTCCCTACAAGGAGCATCTAGTCGCCTCCTTGCTAGCCAGACCCTCCGCCTCAGCAACCGACCCCTCCATCCTCCACCTCGGCAACTGACCCTCCTCCACCATAGCAATGTCTCCTCCTCTTGCAAATGTATATAGGCTGCATTGGAAGTTGTTGGGGTCTCAGAAGAGCAAATCCATGATCAACCTCGCAAGGATCTACTGAAACCCCAGGGACCCCTGAAATTCATATTAGGAAAGCCCTTGGTTTCTAACATGGTCTTGGGCAATCTTGTAATGGCATGCCGGTCTTTGCATGCATAGTACATTAATAATACCAACGAGATCAAGACACATGTTCCTTTGGGCTTCACGGTCAAATTCTCGAAGACCCATTTCCACCATGAAGTGGGCTACTTTTTATAACATCTAAAACTTCGTCAAAAAAGTGAAATACAAACATCTGAATTGAATTTGCTTAACCTAAAATTTTTAGCATTTATTTGGAATTTCTGGAATTTTTGCAAATAAGAAAAATGTTTTTTGAATAACCTAGTATGGATTTTGAATTTGAAACATCACAAAGTCCGGAAAAATTTAACACCCTCAACTATCAATACCAGATTAAATCACACCATAAGGTAGTTTTCCTTAGCTGTTTTGCATCTCCTATATATAATTAAGGCAAAAAGTAATTCAGAGTTTTTGAAACTTTTTTGTATGATCCTAAGGCAATAGTTATGCTCCCATAAAATTTCAAACCATGATCACACTTGCACAATTTTATAAAATTCTAACAAGGTCACTGTCTCAATTAAGGGTTTTCTAATTTTAATTTTTATGAGATATCAAATTGTGTTCAATTCATATGGATATTTTTCTGTGTGATCCTCGAGTTTTAAAGATGACACCATAGAATTTTCAGATGATGATCAAACCTGTACAATTTTATAAAAATCTAACAGTGTTATGTTGTTTATAAATTGCTGCAGTTTTTCATTTTCTAAATGTATTAAATGCTTTCCAATTTCCCTAAGACTTTTTGGAAACATTCTGGAGGTGGATTAGTGTTTAATTAAATTTTCTCCAAATTTATTCTTGCATGATTTTGAACTTCAAATATTACAAATCAAAGCTTTTATTGTTGAAAAACAACCAAGAAAAACTGCCCTAGGGTGTAATTTAATCTGGCATTAATAGCTAAGGGTGTTAAATAACCGGTTTTACAGTTTAGGGGGGTTATCTGGACTTTTTTCATTGTTTGGAGGGTGTAAAATGGACTTATTCCTTTACATAAATCCTAGATAATCTCCAGAGCATCTCCAAAAAGTTTCAGAAATTTTTGAATTCATTTAATGCTGCTAGAAAGTCAAAAACAACATTTCTTCATTAAAACAAAAGCATTGTTTCTTTTTAGAAAATTCCTCCATTTGATCATGCTATGAAAATTTTATGGGAGCAATAATATTAGCTCAGGGTCATCCACAAAACTTTTCAAAAATTTCCAATACGGTTTGATCGCTCAATTAAATTCATGTAGTAAGGGCTGCAAAAAATTTAAAGTTTAAAACTCCTATTTCTCCACTACCAAGTGGACCCCACACGTCAGCTGGAAACCTCGCTGACAGGGTCAGGCCACATGGCAGCGAGCTCCTCCCCTAGCCCGGACATCCCCTTAGCCCTACTTGTCGACCGCATGCCACTACAGAACGCGCCCCGCCTCACCCCACTCGACACCGTGCATGCACCACACATGTGCCAGAGCGCCCCCGCAGTAGAAGACCATTGCCACATAGTTCCTGAACCCTGTCGCTATACCACCAAGCTCCCCTTTCCCTGTCGTGGCACGAGCATGCCCTACTGCACCACGGAACTTGTGCAGTCATCTAACCATTGCTGCCACAGCACGCTGCACCTACCAAGGCTGCATGCCGCCTGCTCCCGCTGCTGCTTCGCTACCTTAGCTGCACTGTGACCTCACGTGTCCATTGCCCTCATCGGGATTTCCTGGTTTTGCACTGACGCATTATCTTCCCCTTTTGGCTATGAATCTATGCTCACAGACCGAGCTCAACCCCTCCTCGCCTCCTATTTAAGCCAAACCATGGACACCAATATCTGCCCCACACTCCTAGTTGGGCCCGAGTTCAATTCGTCCTCCTCGATGAGCTGAAACCAAATTCCTTGTACCTTGAGCACCCTTGCCATTCCCCGAATTCACTGCCATCCATTATTTCAGCTCTAATTAGTCGGAGTAGCCCCGCCATGGTCTCCCTCTTCCTCAGCTCCGGCCGACAACATGAGGTGAGAACCTCGCTGTCACGTCTTCAACGTTTGAACCTAGGGTAACGGCCCAAAATCCTTACCTCTGCTGTTCATATGTTACATGGGATTTATAGTGGAGATTATTAAGAGTATATGAGAATTGTTGTTGTTAGAAGTTGCCAAAACCCTAGTTTTTTAGATTGAACTCGCTGATAGTTGGCTTGTGCATTTCTAGGCAGGTTATGTTGAACATTTGATCTTCTAGATAATTGTAAATTATACTTTATTAGCTCTCCATAGAATGCTTAAACAATTAGTTTGTTTGGATATATTAAAAGATATGAGGTTCTTAAGCTCGCTGTCCAGTAAATCATTGCAATTAAACTGTGTCATGGTATTGGCAGATTAGAAATAGAAGATTTCATAATTAGGATTTTGTAGTATAATGAAAAATGTAGAAATTGTTTTATCTTTCTGTAGAGTGGTAACTTAATGAATTTAGTTGAGTAGATTAAACGTTATGGCCTTCATAAGCACACTGTCCTGTGAACTGTCACGAAAGGGCATTGTAATGGTAATTATTAAATTAAAAATAGTATAATGCCGAATTAAAATTCTATATGAACTGACGAAGTGTCCATCAAGAAGTGTAAATGCTAAAATTGTCTTGTTTATTGTTTTCTGATACGTATTAAAATATATATGAAATTTGTAAAGTTGCTGACGGTAAATCATCGTGATTGGATGGTGCGATACAGATTAAAAGTAGGATAAATGATCATGATAACTAGAAAAAAGGATAGATAATTTTATATAGTTACCAAAAAATGGTATCATTTGCCGTGTTTCATACAGTAGGAAAATAGTTATAAAATTGTGAAGTTTGTTGTTGGATGGCAACAGATTGTCATTCAAGGCTGAAAACGAGGATTTAGATGGGCCAGTCTTAAAATTGTGATAACAAGAGAAAGGTGGAAAATTTCATCTATTTTCTATAAAGTATATTGTTTACTATGTTTGGGTACTTGGATTGCGTGTTATGCTCGTTGGAATGCTGGGACAGCAATACTGGCAAATTGAAAGAATGGAGAAAGGCATGTTTAAAAGTAGGAATGCATGATGTTACTTGCGTGCTATGGATGGATATTGGGATGTCATACTATGATTGTGGTTCGGTTCTAATGCTTCATTTCGGTGGTTGATCGCCGTCCATGATGTCTTCCTACACGGTTAAGGTTAATTAGCGCATACCAGAATAGTGGATTGTGACAGATACTTGGCACTTGTTCTTCCATGCCATATTTTACAGCATTTTATGAGATGATATCCCAGTTTACATGTTGTTTATATCATGTTGAGCGATCCTTATATGGTTAAATGTTAATATTGGAAGAATATTGCATCATGCATTGCTTTCATACATGGGACCTACCTCAGGTAAACATCCCATGGAAGTCGGAAGAGAAAGACCTACCTCACAATAGGCACTTCACGGGAGTGAAGGTTGGGACCCCGTACAGAAGAGGATAGGGCAAGAGTGGTTCATCGACGTGTGAACACTGTTATACCAGTATGAGCAACAGCTACAGACACATCCGCATTGCATTGCATTGCATGGAAGAGAAAGTGAAAGAAAAAGAGGATACTGTTTACAGTTATGAGATCACAGAATATGATATTTGATGCCACTATTTTAATATGTACTTGCTGAGTTTTTGGGCTTGCCTTTGTTTTGTCGTTGTTTTTAAGTGATCATTGAAGATGACATGCATGGGATGGGATTAGCACCTACACAACACATGCAAGCAACCATGAATTTATCACCTTTAGTTACCTCAATTATATCTTAGAGAATTAGCTCATCTAGTTGTAACGTAATTAGTAGTTTATGGCGTATGCGTGGATCATCAGTAGTACTAGGGCGTGTGGTAATGATCCACGCCCTAGTAGCGTTGCTTGTCAATGCTTCAAGGCGCATGGTTCTGGGCATTCTCGGGCACATGGTCCTGAGCATTCTTTGCACGATGTCCCAAGTTATGTGTGAATGCTTAACCTTCTTTTTTATTGTCTTAATATGTTTGTGGTAGGATAATTTATTGTAGATCTTTATTCATGTATAGGTTGTTGTAGTTGTAAATATTTATGGTTTAAATTTAGAGTGAAAGTGTAGCGGTGACATTTTGGGCTCTTTTTAGGGCAGGGGTGTTACAGATAGAGTTAATTTCTTAGGACGCTATTACTGATAGAAGCCAAATTCCCCTCTCTAGCCCACCAAGCTTAATTATTTAAGTAACAATTAATTTTGGCTTATCAATAAAAAAGGTAATGAATGCTTTTATTGTTTCCCCAAAAAAATATAGGTAAAATGCTTTTACCTATCTGCCATTTCTTTGAATAAAACGGTATAAAAACGACAAAAACAATAAAAAGTATTCATCTGTAAGTTCATTAGTACCTCATCATACTTCTCACCACCTTTGACAAGAACAGAATAGTAAGTCATTGTTGCTACACCTTCAGATATAGTTTCAATCTCATTGACGTAAGCAACACGCAATGATGGATACCTGTACAACTCATACAGAATGAATTGCAGTAAGACTTACTATTTAGAGGGCCTCTTTGAAAAGCACAAGATATTAACTTCATACGTTGTCATGAGATCACGAATGTTCAGGTAGCAATTTCTCTGTCTATCATTCTTGGACGTCTTTTGCATACCATAGACTTGACAAGCCACTACAAATGTGAATTTGATATCAGCAATGGCATGAGCCCGGGACAATGCAGCATTATATTCTTGGTAGGCTGCTACTGTTTTATCAAATTCCAATTTAGCTGCAGAATTCCGTAACGAGTCAACCATCCTTCACACAGTTGGGAATATGTAAACAAAGATGGAGAAGAAAAAATATACTTACCAAGAACAAGCTTATCTTGCATGCATTGTATTTCAATGGCTTTTCTATAGTACATCATTCCTCTCACTAGAAAGGTGCAAATGGTTGTTGATATAACAAGTCAAATTTAGTTAATAACTTAATATATCACAGGATTGCATTTTGTGTTTTACCGGTTCTGGTGAGTGTTTGTCCCCTATAAGATGCCCACAGACAAATATCTTTCTTTCTTTCCTTAAGCACATCTTCATCCTTTCCATTAAAGCCTATCCTCTCGAGAAAGTTCCGCCATTCATCTTTCAGCAAAGCAAGGATCATGGCATATTATTTAACTACAGTAAGTTATCATAACTTGCAAAGTTTTGATATCTGAAACATAAGAAGTACCTGGATATATTTTCCATAGGTAGTACAGCATGGATGTCCCATCCTCATTCAATTTGTAAAGATCAACTGGTGAAAATTGTACGTACTCTTGGAAATATGTAGTCAAAAGACTGATGCAAAGTCAGAACAAACAAGGTGATGATTACTAAGAACAATCATAAACACACAATGCTCAAACTATATATTTAAAACGCCAAGCTATAATTTTGACAGAAAAAATAGAAGAGGCATATTTCACCTCACGCGAACATACGGGAAGCACTATTTAGTGTTTACCTAAATGACACCATGTGCTGGACTTGCGGAGCCCCTGGCATTTTCATAAAAAGTGAATTTGTGAAAAAAATTATTCTCCGTCGAGCCTCCAAGTTCGTTGGTACATTTATTGCAGAATCTTCTGTTGTCAATAACAATTGAAGCCTGACACACTGTCAATACAGAATGCCACTTGGTCATAGAGGATACAATTTTCCTAATCGTTTAAAGAAAGGATTTTACAATTCAAATTAGGTTGCTAACAAAGATGCAGACCTTTTCCATCCAAGTTTTTTCCTTTAGTGCATCCAGATTGACCTTTGTGAATAGTGGATGATCTGTTGTCTTGTCCTTAAGAAAACTGCAAGAGTTATGCATTAACGATGATTTTATTTGCTATCGTTTGTTAAAATGCAGATTTATGCATAGACCTTACCCGTTTCCATCACACATAATATTCTGCGTAAATATTTCCATTATATCTTGCAACAGATCAACAATTTTTAACTCTGCGGCATTAATGTCCTGATGATCGACTTCCTGCAAATAGCCATGCTGCAATAGAATAAATACAGTAGTGAAAAGATTACAGAATTTTCCTGACACTACAAGGCATTTCGGTCCTATCGATCCTACAACAGTTCATTGAAATATAATTACGAAAATTAGACCATTTATTACTCTCTTGAGTCTCTATCACCCTACAACATCAATTGGGTGTCAAAATCTCACGAGAAGAGTTGTACCCCACGTGACTTTTACTTTTTGTACCTGTTGTCTAAGTTGGCCTGATAGTCATATGGGTATGGCAATACAACAATTCTCCAAGATACAAAGAAAATATAGAACATGGTTGATAAATATTACGACATATAAAAAGTCAAGCACAATTGATTGACAGTGTAGGGCTGGATACAAATATTCCATGGACAACAGAAACAATGAGCTACGAAACTACGGATGTCCAACTATTGTTCTCTTTTCTCTTTGTGGTGTCCATAGCAATCTCGACAGTGTCCGAGAAATGAGGAAACTGGTGTATTTTGGTTTATAAAAATTTCATCCGTTTTTATTCTGGCTTTTACAAACCTCGGAGGGGTCCGACTTTTAAAAACCAAGAAAGTTTTCCCTGCTATAGACAGAGTGAGATTTGGGTGAGATAGGGAGGCGCAGTTTAGCAAAACATACTAGGCAATGAGATAGGTATGTGCTAGGCTACTATTTGATGTATTTCCTGGCTTGGTGTAACATATTATTTTTCCTTTTTAAAAGAAATTAATCCAATACTTACCTGATACATGTCAAGGTATGGTATGACCTACAAATTGATGTATCGGGTCTACCAGGGATTTTGAATTCCCTACCCCTCAATTGTATGGCCAATTTTTCCCTGCCACTCAATTCACTGCCGCTTAATTATTTACCACCGTTGCATCCAATTGATTTATAATCTGCCATTTTGCTCATTTTCTCTGCATTTGCAATCGCGTCGGACCATTTTGCCCCTGCTTACATTAATCCATGTGCATGGTAATAACAAAATACCAACATGGTTCCTAATGCTATTGCTGCAAACATTTTTTATGTTATTGTTGAATTGCACAATGTGTTTTCCCTGATATGATAGGGGCATGAAGTTGATTTATTACCATTTTCATGATATGGCCGACTAATTTTTTTTAACAAAGATTGCTTCAGTACATCGCTATAATTGTGATAACTGACAGCTTCAGCTCCACAACAGGAAAAACATACCGTTTCCGTGTCCACAATGTGGGTGTCTCTACAAGCTTGAACTTCAGGATTCAGAATCATAACTTAGCCATTGTTGAGACAGAGGGTTCATACGCAATGAAGCAGAATTTTACAAATCTTGACATCCATGTGGGACAGTCTTACTCCTTTTTTATCACCATGGATCAGAATGCAAGCAGTGATTATTACATTGTGGCCAGCGTTAGGTTTGTGAATGAATCACTCTGGACCAGAGTTACTGGTGTTGCAATTTTGCACTACTCAAATTCAAAGGGCAAAGCATCTGGTCCTCTTCCTAATCCACAATAAGCAGGGGCGAAATGGTCCGACGGGATTGCAAATGCAGATAAAATAAGCAAAATGGCAGATTATAAATCAATTGGATGCAACGGTGGCAAATAATTAAGCGGCATTGAATTGAGGGGCAGGGGAAAATTGGCCATCCAATTGAGGGGCAGGGAATTTAAAATCCCGGTCTACCAAGCCTGTTGTTACTTACGTGTGAATATGACTACTTTATTGTGACCCATTTAGACCTGATGCCTATCCTAGATGCACTAAAAGTCTAAGGGGAATTTTGTACAGATGTGTAGATAGTAAGGGTAACCACATGCATGTAAATAACAGCGTACATGATGGTTTCGCAAATTTTCTTCTAAAATCGAGCATCCAAACTAATTATAGGAGGGTGACATGGACTTGAGAAGAGAAATGCAATGGTTTAATTTTCTGCACAAAAAATTTCCAGGAGATGATGTAGATTACAACCAAAATTTAGAAGGTAAGAAGATACAAAACACACACACACACAAAATGACAAGAAAGTTGGTTGTAAGTACCAATAAATTTAACAGCATTCCAAATTTAGCTTTAAGCTGAGGAAGCTCGGCCAATTGGAAGTCTTTCACAAGTGTTTGATCATCGATGCTGTGATTGATTTTTTCAGATATCAGATGAATAGCCCTACAAGATATCAGATGAACAGCTATAATCAGTTTGACAAATAAATGTACTTGGCAATTAGGTAGATAGCATGTCAACGTATAAATACAAGCATAAATATAAAAAAGTTTTGAGAAAAATGACTTACCGTCTTTCACTTGGTTCGTCTATAAGGCGGTAAAGTATATTTAATACCATCTCATAGCATTCTATTACAGCATAATATGTAAAAGGATCCTTTCTTAGCCATTTTATTAATTCCTCATCCTTTTTCTTGACTCTCCTTACCATGTCAAGCACATCTGGAATCTAAAACATAACAGCCATGCAATCACACTGCTGCGTGAAGGAGAAAATGACTAGATCACCTAATGGACAATTAAAATCATGTACCTTACTAGCAAGAAGAAATGCGGGCCATTGGAAAACAGTAATATCACCTGAAGATGATGGGACAATCAAAAGACTTGTCTCCCTAGAGCCAGAAGGAAAAGATAAATTTTAAGGCACACTTGCAAACAGAAAAGAGAACAAATTTTGCGCCAACCTATTGCTAATCAAATCTTCTTCTCGCAGAGAATTGATAAACAGATTCCATGTGTTGGAAAACTTGTCAATGTGCCCGATTTCATTAGCCTCCTGGTGACAAAAGTTTACAAACAGTTAAAGATTAGGTTTTATTGAATAATTACTCACATTTTAAATTTTTTACATCACTTTTGCAAATAATGGAAAAAATATAAAAGTACCTATTAAATACTAATTCACCATTTTCACACTGCATGGCATAATTATTGACAGGTCAATGTTACAAAAAAAAATTAAAAAAACCTTTCATATGTTGGGTATGCATCACGGTTCAAAACTGTTTTGGAACTAGCAATCAGAAACGTTAAAAAGATTTTTTTAAAAAAAAAACCTTTCATATGTTGGTATGCATCACAGTTCAAAACTGTTTTGGGGCTAGAAATAAGAACCTACCTGGTTCAGGTTTTTGGCTAGAAACCAACCTGTTTGTGGCCCCAAAACAGGTCCGATTGGCAAATTTTAAAGATCTGTGGACATTTCAATGGAGGACGATTGGGAGAGGGGTTGGTGGGAGGGGGGTGTACTACCATGACAATTTCATAGGAGGCCCACGTGAAGTTGTGATGGTGGGATTAGTCACATATTGGTTGTCAAAAGTGAATTGTAGCAGCATATAATACCTGTTGGTCTAAACGTAGTACCTCTGGTTAACCCTTTTACTTGAAAAGAGGACAAAAGTGCAAGCGGGGTGGTTGTGTGCCGCGGATCTGCCACAAAAATGGGCTGGGCATTGAGTAGATTTTGTGCTAAGATGTTACAGATGGTATCAAAGTATTAATCCTCGCTACATAGGTACATGTGCGTGTGGACCCACTAGCAAGTACACACAGCACGTAGGTTGTACTAACAGGTGGTTCCAAAAATTTGCTGTGTATGTACAGTCGAGGGAGTTAGTTCTTAAGGGAAGTGTACTACTCTAACCCATTTGTAGTGTGGCACATGTGGGGTTGTGATGGTGAGATTAGTCCTATATCGCTTATCTAAAGTGAGTTGTAATAGGACATAATGTTTATTGGATCCAAAAATAGTAACTCCGTGTTAATCCTTTTACACAAGCGAGGACAGAACTATAAGTGGGGTGCTATGTGTGTGCGGATCCATACCAATGATGGACTGGACATTGAGCGGATTTTAGACCAGAGTGTTAGATGGGTAGGTTGGGGGGGGGGTTGTTGAAGAGAGCTGAAGTGGATTTAGAATTAAAATAGCAGAACTAGGCCAGTTCCGGTTTCTTGACTAGTTCCTGGCTGTTTCTTGAACCCTAGTATGCAGTATGGGTACATTAGGCAAATGGCAGCTGTGCACATGCAGATGCACATATGAGCATACAGACAACAAGGGAGAATATGACTCGAAGGTGAGCAGCACGCTTTCATAAATGTTAACTAAAAAGACCGTTGAGTTATTTAAATCTAAAGTGTTGGTAAAGAGACACAAAACTTGGTCAAAACAATCTACAGGGTATATGTAACTTTCTTCTTTTAAAGGGGTATATTTGAATAAAGCTGCTATCAAGTCAGGTGAAGAGAACAACAGAGACCATCATCCAAACTTTAGCATCAGACCTCATTTCTTTTTGATTGCTTGTCATAATGATGTCGATGCAGTTCGTATCGAGGTACAATATTTTTGCTGAAAGCACCTGGGATTTCCTCGAATCTCGATCTTACCATACCAAGGTTTCGGATCTAAATGAAGGTAAATGATGTTTAAGGAATGAAAATACTCAAAATAAAGCACCTGGACAACCCCGGGGGATATTTCCCTCACAAAAAACCTTAGACCACTAACCTCACCCAAATGGCACAAGGCTCCAGTTACTCCTCCACATATTGTGGAGAAAATGGCATACCATATTTGTGTGTCCATTAAGTATACCTGCATGACATATTTGAGGATACAGTTTGGACATGAGAAATAAAAAACAGACAGTTTCGAGATGGGAAATACAAAACAGCCAATGGAGAATACTTGAAACGCTCCATACCATGATAATGGGTGCCCATACAACAATAACTGCTATATTACGATTCACTGTGAAAATGCACCATTCTGTGAGTGCTATAAACTTCATTCAAAGATTTTACAAACTATGCTGAAACATAATCTAATAGCAGGGAAAGAAAACATACCTCGTGCATAAGTCCAAGTTCCCAGCAACATGATGGACCTTGTAAGCCCAACTAGAGGTGCTATCTATCGAGAATAAAGACAATATGGAATAATCTCAATAGTTTTGGGTTATGTTAGAGATAAAAGAACACAAATTTCTAACAGAATGCAAAAAGAGGGGAAATGGAGGAAAGGAACCTCAGTTAAATTCAACAATATAAAAGTAACAGTATACTTGTAATAAGCACTTTAACTACAAAAGTAAACTAAGCTTGCCGGGGCCCAGGGGGATCCCATGGGAGCTGCCACATAACGACCTCCGGCACGCACAGGAGAATTACGGGACAAATGCCACGCTACTGATTATAGTGGCTTGGTACTCACCATCTCCTAAGTGGAGGAATAGTGAAAAATAGTGGTTTGACAGAAGTGTTCGATGGTATAGAGCTGGCTTGATTCATTACGATCCCTCAACATGGATTAGGGGAGACCGACAAATCACTGATCACCATGATAAAAAGATCATTTGTGTCATCTTGTGTGGCTTATCTCTTGAGGCTTTACATTTGTATATTTACTTTCTTAAAATTTAATTGTTTGCTTGTCACTCGAGGATTCCAAACCTTGACCTAGACTTAGGGTGTTGCTGCACATAGTTGACACTAGATTATTTAGGCTTTAGTTGAGTAAAACCAATTTATTTAAATTCCACATAAAACTCAATTTTGACCAAAAGAATTTTAGAACCGTCTATTCACCCAGCCCACTAATCAGCCTCCTTGGTCCTACAGGAGATGAAAATGAGAAGTTGGGAACGAGTGCAATTCTGTGTATTATTGCACATCCACTTGTTCCCATGATTGTGAGATAGCACTCAAGCTCCCCACCTAGCAAAAGTACAATGCTAACCCTTTACCACTATGAAAATTTAGCCCCTCATCTTGTCCAGTAGCATCCAAACTCCTATGAGTTTGCAAGGATGGGAGAAAGAGGTTACTATAGGGCTGGAAGAAAAGAAGGAACGCTGAGGACTTCGAGGTGGGAACTAGTGATGGGGTTGCTTGCTTGCATCAGAGGAGCTCATCAGCCAGCGAGGATGACATGGTCAAGGGAACTCACTAGATGGAAAATATAGAGGATCAAAACAGTTCAACAGTGATAAAAGGGCAAGCATTGTTGTTGTTTCTGGTTGTTTTGTACTAGGTGGAATGTTTGGTTGTTATGTTTGCAAATTTGTCAAAATTGAGTGGCATGTCTGTAAGTTTTTATTACATTTTTGTAGTGCATATACATCACAAAAGATTGCATTGCATCATGGTACATATAAACAGTGGGATAAGCTTGTATGTAGTAGGAACTGGATCCTTGGTAACTCATGTCACCATATTTGTGCATTTCTACCTAAAGTAGTAGGAAATATAGCGAGTAGATTATATCAACCTCTACATAAAAACTGAAGGCGAGCTTGCATATAAGCAATAGAATCCAGAATGATGTGTACCTGTTTTATGAAGAAAAACATTAGTTCTAGACAGGGACGAAAAAATTGAAAATTTCGGTATCAAGAAAATGTCAGACATACTTAAGAAGTGAACATGTGTCCTCATACATGCCTCGTGCAACATATAATTTTGGCTGATTAATAAAAACATGTGTGAGAACTGATCCGACCTCTACAAACAATTCTGCTGAGAATACGTGTAGATAGATCTAGTCAAATACCTGAGTCCACCACAAAAGAAAACTAACAATGCGAGCATTTGAACACTCTAGTGCCCTTCGAATTGGTAGAAATATGAAAAGCACAGCACTGAATATGTTCGGTAACATGTAGAGAACAACTGCAAAATTATAAATCGATTCGCTCTGCCAATTTCCAATCCAAACAACTGCAAAATTATAAATCGATTCGCTCTGCCAATTTCCAATCCAACTGCTGAAGAACTTGACAAGGCCTTTGGAATTTTGAATAGAACTTGAGTACGTTAATGGAAGAATTATCAACCAGGCAACAGCTACAACAAATTTCAGAATATATCGTATCATCTGCGAACACTCCAGACTCCTCCAAGCCTTAATGTTAAGCGCTATGTCAAGTGTGGCTGAAAAAATTTAAGAAACCAATTTTAGAAATTGTGCAGCATTTTGAATAAACAAGGGCCAAAGTAGTTTCTAATTCTATTGAGATGCCATAAACAAATCAAAATTAAGCCAGGCTTGCTTAAAACTTTGGTGTAAAACAACTAAGGTTAGAAGATGCATAAAGTTCTTGAGTCCCAAAATACATTCGTACCTTGAAGGAAGTTTAGAAATGCAGCTGTTATGAATATTGTCAACACATTTCTGAAAACAGCTGGTTCAACAATAGAAGAAAGTGATCCAGTTGGGCTCCAGGCAATAATTACCATGGCCTACAAGAAAAAGAAACACATGATATGGCAAATAATGAAAAACATATTAACTTTTTATTCAATGACAGGCCAATAGATATACCTGGAAAGCTAATATAAAGAAAGCCCACATTCGATCAAAACTTCTGAATAGGTGCAAAAATGTACGAACTTCAACAAAATTAGTTTTGGACATCCTCCGTCTGCTACCTGCAAGATCATGTCGCTGCACAGTGCATACAGGTAAAGTTAGTTCCATTTTCTTACCAGATATACTAAATTTTGATCAAATATCCTTCAGGAATGAGCATATGAAGCATTGAATGGATGCACACATGTCCACCCTAAGTCTAGATTACATGTAAGCCAGATAGAAAATAGAAAATGTAAAGAAAAAGGAAACAAAATGAAAACAAAGAAAAAGTTTAACTGTGTTGGTTTTTCCTTTTCGGACAATGATAGCCATATATGCCTTACTGGAGGGGCGAATGTGACAGTTTTTTATGGGGACATTTTTTAAAAAGAAAAATATGATGTTTCATTAAGAGTGGCATGAAATCCTCCTAAAATATAAGCACATAAAACAATTATCAAATAAAGGCACTTAAGAACATCGATTAATCCTCACAAAAAAAAGGAACACCTACTAATGTGATATCCCCAAAAAAACTAATGTGACTTCCAAATCGAATGCGTTCCTTATATTTGTTAAGGATATGATATTGTTATATATACTCTCCATATATAGGTTTTCCTTATATAAGTTTTCCTTGTATAAGTATTGCCTTATATAGGCTTTCTATTTGTCCCCTCATGTGCTCTATATATTTTGGCCTACTGGTCTCATATTGAATACAATAAGTGTTATTCATAACATGGTATCACACCGCTAGGTTCTAGGGTTACGGTTTGCACTTGCACTATCCTTAGCCATCACCCTATTACTTCTGCCGTCACTGCCCCCAGGAGAAGAAACCTCCACTCCCGAAGGCGGCCACCTCCACCGACACCACTCCTCTGCCCATTATCGTCGGCCTCCTCCAGCCTTCGGCCTCGTTACCGGCCATGCGTGCGAGCGGGCACAACGCCGCTCCGGCTGGTCCTGCCTCTATGCGTTGGCTCTCTGCGAGGCCCACGACCCAAGCCAGCCACCCGCTAGTTGCCGCTCCATACCGGCCATCAAGCCAGGCCTGTGACTCCACTCGCGACCTTAGCCGCCACTGCGGCCCACGCCGTCCCCGATGTGGTTGCCTCGGTCACTTTTGACTGACAACTCACACCAGCCTTCGCTACGCCATCCGCCTCTGCCCACCGGCCGACTCCGCTCTATTGCCCGTTGTCATCATCTGCTCCAGCCGGGTCTCCTCGCCACCATCTCCGGCTATGCCATCCGCCTCTGCCCATCGGCCGATTCCGCTCTGTCGCCCGTCGTCATCATCTACTCCAGCCAGGTCTCCTCGCCACCATCTCCGGCCGACGGCATCCACCCAACGCGTCATCTCCCACGCCTCTCTAGCCTCTGGCCACCTCCGTGTTGGCTGCTGGCCACCCTGACTCGCACGAGACGCTTGTGCACGAGACTTCCTTCCAGCTAGACTCTAACGGGATCTCAAAAGTCCTTTTAATTCCAGTTTGGTTCCCACTCGTCTCAAGCTTTGGTTCAGCTTGGCTCGAGCTCTCTTTTCATCAGCTCGACTCTTTTTGTCGATTTGGCTCCTTCAACAGCTATCAGCCGGCTTGCCTCTTTTGTCGAAGCAACTCTGCTCTTTCGTCGGCTAGGCTACGTCATCGGCTTTTAGTCAGCTTGGCTCATTTGTCAGCTCTTCAGCTTAGTTCCATCTCTCGGCTTTCATTGGCTTACACCTACCGGTCCAACTTCTCTGGCTATCGGTGGCTCGGCTCTTTTGTCGGCTTAGATGGGTTCTTTCGTCGACTTGGCTTCTTCATCGGCTCTCGGTTGGCTTGGCTCTTACATAGGCTCAGCTTGGCTCTTGGTCGGCTTCTTCATCAGTCACCTCTATTGTCGGCTCTTCCTATTCACTGCTAGTTTGTTTATGATATTATCCATTTCATTTCCTTGTGTGTATTTCCTTGTTAATATCTTTCAAACTGCTATCCCTTATGTTTCCCCATCCTTTAGCAACTAATGTGTATGTACTTTACCATCCTTTAATCTTCATTTGTGTTTTTCTTTGGAGCCAAGTATGTACACTAGCACATGACGGGGATAACGGCCCTTAGGCCTGATAAGGGTGTCCCTGGACCCAAGTGGCGCAACAGTGCTGCTGACTAGCAACTGCACAACAAGGGCAAGGGAGAAGGGGGAGAGACTAAAGACTCTTGTTTATTTCTTGCTTGACAATAATGATTATAATAGGCCTCCTGATATAGAGGTCTCACCTAACAAATATGGATAAGATCAATTTAAATAATATCTTTCCTAACTAAGAGATAAGATACCCAGTGTTCTAAATAAAGGCAATTAAGACCTTGGTAACGGTCCCCTACTCATTACATTTATGGACATTTCAAGGTTTGTCCATTTTATCAGATTGTTTATTCAGTTTAATGATTGTTAACATTTAATTGGCTCATTTTATGTGGCTGTTTATTTGAGTAAAGTTGCAAGATTGCCATATGACATGGAACATTACAACATACATGAGATGAATGCTAGCTTTCGTTTTAATTGCCACTTGAGTTGTTCATTCGTTCAATTATTATTCTTTAATTATATTCACATCATGTCATCTTTTTTCTTCATGTCACTGCTATGGACAATTGTTGATAACATAGTAGTTGCATTCTATATGCATGAAGATAAATTAGATGCTTATTTTGTTATTGCAAATACATGTATATATTTCTTTGATTTTAAATAGTAAAACCGTTTATAAGGCCACTGACCGTATAAACACTAAAAATGGGGTGACCATTCGTTCACCATTTACCGTTATTTAGAACATTGAAGATGCCAAAAAAACCAAAAAATAGATTCCTAAATAACTATTGCATTCCTAATCATGCGAGGTGTTGTTCACATGCTAGGGAGCACGGTTGGGTGCTCCATTGCTCCAACACATGGGCCCTAATGGACTGCACATGACACAATGCACTTCTCTTCTTTTTTAAACTAATTCATTGAACCATACAAAATTGAATACACATTCTCCTATCGTACAGACATTACAACTCAGCCGAAGTTTTTCCCCAAAATTGTCAGTATCTTATTTCCAATGTGGCATTTGCATTTTTTGAGAAATCTTAACATTCTTAATGCAATCATAAAAAATTTAAGTGAAAATTTGACGGCGTTTCATGGAAGTTTACAACTTTACACAAAAATGATATTGCCTACTTGTCAACAATATGAAAAAGGACTGAACAAATCTTCAATATAAAACTAAATTCCACAATTCAGTTAACTAGTAACAGGAACAAAACAGCAAAGACTTGTGTATTGAAAACTTTGAGCAAATAATACAGTGAATATTAGAAGTTCACAACAGATGTACTATAGTCTATTAACACTGTACTAGAAAAAATGGAATAAGTAATAACTATACTAGATAGAAAACCCTACAAATGTTAACAAATTGATGATGTATCCTATGATGTAGCATCACTTGTTGAAAAATCAAATAATAACCTGTCATTTTTATTCCAGATTGCAGATAGTGTTTGTTGCACAAAATAACAACGTAAAGGATTAATGAATAACCTCGGTTTCATTTTTAGTTTTTGTAGGAACCACAAAAAAGTCAGCTGTGAGGTCCATTGGCCATCCAAGCTTTCTGAAGCATTTCTTCGACCTGAATGTGTGGAGGTTTATGATAAAAAGGTGACCCAGTAAGAAATGCTCTTGTGCCTAAATTTCCTAGCTCTTACTGGTAGGTAAAACGCAAAAATGAACTATTAGGAACAACTTACCAAAAGTGTTCATTCAGGTCATCATAGTTTCTCCACTTTGAGTGGCTCATAGTACCATGTTTACTCCTTGCAGCTTCCTTTCGCATCAAAAAACATTAAAGAAGGAAACGTAGCCACAGAACATTTTAAAAAACTTTACGTACATATAACACCTGAGCACATACCTTCAGCATAACATCATAGATGGGTTGAATAACCAGCTGTAGAAATGCATCATCGCTCCCCTCTTGCCGAAAGGGTGGGTCAAAATAATCTCCCCCATCAGATATTATGAGATTTAAATCATTTGCCATCTAGCTCATGAATGTGGGGTGAAAAAGATTGAATAATGAGTTAGTTGATGTTCCAGAAATGCCCACAGTGTTAGCCTTGGGGGTTTATGCAAAAATAATGCTGCATGCTGGCAGGGATTCCAATATTGCTACCACCTACCAACCGAGATCTTTTCTCGGTGAAATCTTTGGAAAATTTTGAAAATACGGATTTTTTTGTTAAATTTTCAAATGTGATTTGGACCATGTAGAAGAGGCTAAAACAAGCATATTTCAATAGTAAATGATTGCATATGGGTGGAGTGCGCGAGTAAGGATGAAACCGGCCTTGCAGTTTTTGCCTGTTAAGTGGTGAAATTGTGTTCCCTCTATGCAGGTCCATTTTTTCAAATATATTTGAAATGATTATTAATAAAAATACAAATGCCATAAAAAATTTGAAAACCAAAAGGGGCACTTATATTATTTCTCAAGCCATCTCTTATTTTATGTACTTCATCCTTACATAGTTCTCTTGAAGATTATGCTCATCCATAAGCAGTTTTAAGTGTTACATGCATTAACACATGGGCATAATTACGTTCTTGTACTGGTGTGCCGGAAATGTGCTAAAAATGTACATAATTCCTGAATTTACGAATAAATTTAGTGTGAATTTTCTTAACCTATGAGCAGCTACAACACCTATGGTTATCGTTGGATTGGGTTTTGCTCACCTTGAGATCCACACAACGTGAAGACAAAGGAGAATTGTTAATTAATTACCTGACGTAAACAGTAAATACACTAGGCCTTTGTGGGGACAACCTTTGAATTTATATGGGCTTTGAGTATAACGAAGCTACTCTTCATTCTGTATCCAGCTGCTCTTTTTTTTTCTTCTTTTTTGACCTGTCCGGTATCTGTCTAGAAGTATATTACATTTTTTTTTCCCGAGAAGCACCAATTAAACAAAACTTAGTCCTTACGTGGTTGTTTTTTCACGAGATGTGGTTGTTTGTATCTTAACTTAAAAACACACACACACAAGTTTGTTTATATATGATATGGTCTCTAACTGCCAGCATATATACCTTGTTTTGTTGCTACAAATACAACCTGGATAACAAAAAATTGTTTTCTCTAAACTCAATAAACGTTTTGTATCAAAACCAGGTTTTTCTTGTTTTTCACAAAACACAAACTGGTTGTTCGGATCAGGTAAATTAGAAATAAGGATTCAGAAAATAGATTTTAGTAGGATTTAAAGAAAGTGAACATAAAACTTGTTTTTCCCAAACAACATATTCACTAAACGTGATCACAACAGTCAACAACATGAATTGTAATTTTCGGAGTTTGTTTTAACATAATCTATATATATTTAGAAAATCTATCATCTAAACAACCCCTAATAGATTATATTTTTTAAAAAAATAATGTCGGTAGATTATCTTACATGTTGCTTTTAGTGTGGCACGTGCATCAAACTGAACAAAGGTTATCCATCATTATTATGCATTTTCTCATGCACACAAGACACCACATCGGGGAGGCTCTATTCTTTAATAGCAAGCTGCTACGGTGGAAAAAAGAAATGAACTAGTGTCTTAGGTTAATTACCGTTCACATAGGCTTTCTATTGTTTTTTATAGTGCAAATGGTTAAAATATGATTACGGACTGTTGGGGTTGGGAATCTCAATCAAAGATTGTGTATGACAGTGGTGTAGGCGCTCTTAGGTGTAGCTCAACATTTTCCATAAATGTAGCATCACTGTGCATACAGTGGTAAAAAGTATTGCCTGAAATAATCAACCAATGGCAAGAGTCTTCCTTAGGAATAATCATGATGTGCCTTTCCCAATTCTCACGTTTCCGACACTATTAATTTCTTTTTCATGGGTACCATAGTAACCCATTAGGGCATTCCCAATGGAGAGTTTTTTCTACTTGTTTCAAAGACATCCATGTCACTAAGAAACACTAATTTATACAAAAGCTACAATGCATTGTTTCTTAACATGGTTTTATCATTTAATATTTAACTATTACTTTTTCATCACCCTAGGCATGCATAAGAAACCACCATACCCACAATGCAGTTTTTTATTTCTCAAGCCATCTCTTACTTTATGTACTTCACCCTTACATAGTTCTCTTGAAGTTTATGCTCATCCATAAGCAGTTTTATGTGCTACATGCATTAACACATGGGCATAATTATGTTCTTGTACTGGTGTCCCTCAAATGTGTTAAAAATGTACAGAATTCCTGAACTTACGAATAAATGTAGTGTGAATTTTCTGAACCTATGAGAAGCTACACCACTATGGTTATCGTTGTATTGGGTTTTGCTCACTTTCAGATCCACGCAACGTAAAGACAAAGGAGAATGGTTAGTCACCTGATGTGAACAGTAAATTGCCTAGGACTTTGTGGAGACAACTTTTGAATTTATATGGGCTTTGAGCATAACGAACCTCCTCTTCACTCTTTCTCCAGCCTCACTTTTTTTTTTTTTTTGATCGGTTGGGTATCTGTCTAGAAGTATATTACTTAGTGACTACTTTCTGCTTTTTCTGAAAAACTGTTTTTTTTCCCAAGAAGCACCTAGCAAAACCTAGAGCTTAAGTGGTTGTTTTTTCGCTTAGTGATCGGTTGGTGTGGTTGTTTGTATCTTAACTTTTTAAAAAGCACACAAGTTTGTTTATATTTGATATGGTCTCTAACTGCCAACATACCTTGTTTCGTTGCTGCAAATAAAATCTGGATAAATATATTGTTTTCTCTGAACTGAACAAACGTTTTATATCAAAACCAGGTTTTTCTTGTTTTTAAGAAAACACGAACTGCTTGTTTGGATCAGGTAAATTAGAAATAAAGTCTGATCAGAAAATAGATTTTAGTAGGATTTTTAAGAAGGTGAACTTAAAACTTGCTTTTCCCAAACAAGATATTCACAAAACGTAATCACAACAATCAACAAAATGAAATATATTTTTCGGAGCTTGTTTCAACATAATCTATTTAGGAAATCTATCATCCAAACAACCCGTAAGATTATATTTAAAAAAATTAATGTCAGTAGATTATCTTACATGTTGCTTTCAGTGTGGCACGTGCATCTAACTGAACAACTAGGTAATTCATCGTTATTGTGCATTTTCTCATGCATACAAGAAACCACATCGGGAGAGGTGAGATTCCCTCTATTCTTTAATAGCAAGTTGCTACGGTGGAAAAAAGAAACAGCCTAGAATGGTTAGAACGGTTAATTACTATTCACACAGGCTTTCTATTGTTTTTTATGTGCAAATGGTTAGAATTTGATTTACAGGCTGTTTGGGGGTGGGAATCTCAATGAAAGATTGTGTATGATGGTGGTGTAGGTGCACCTAGGTGTAGCCAAACATTTTCCATAAATATAGCATCACTATGCATACGGTGGTAAAAGGTATTGTCTGAAATAACCAGCCAATGGCAAGTGTCTTGCTTGGGAACAATAACGATGTGCCTTTCACAGTACTTATGTTTCCGACATAAATTTCTTTTTCATGGGTATGATAGGAATCCATTACGCATAAAACATAACTCAGAAGTCAGAACTCTACAGTGACATGACATCATAACCTTCAGACTTGGATCAGAACTTCAGAAAGCATTTCTTCTTCATATGATTTTTTTTCGTGGATACTTCTTCATATGATTTCATCATTCCTAATTGGCTATCCATAGACTAGTTTAATTGGCATACTATGAATAGCACCATGAAGTTCACATGTACACGATACAAAATCCGATATAGCTCTATAGTACATATAGCGACAAGATTTGACATTTACTGCCTTGTCAGCAATACTGCAATTTTGCAGATATAAAAAGGAATTTTCAATAGAACAGCAAAGTAAGGGAAAAAAATATTTAAGGAATGTATCACACAGAAGTTAATTAGATTCACCAAAAAAAAAGAAGTTATCTCAAATAGAAGAACAAAGTTGTTACTTACATAGTGGAAAATATAACAAAGGCATTCGGGCATAAAGCGAACATTAGAAGCTTCACCCCAAATCAGCAAATACAGCCCTATGTAAAGAAGCTCTGGTTGTTGTGTGGATACATTGTTTGGAATTCTGCAATGTCAAAATTCTTTACGATTAACAAGGTTGATGATTTTGAGCCCCAAATGTGCAACAAACTGTTATGTTACTTACCGGAGGTTAGGCTCCAAATGCAGATATTGGCACCAAGAAATGTAATTTTCAAAAATTTTATTCTTCAAGTATGTAACTGTAGTACTATGTATCTGTAAGACGTATAAGAAGTCCATGAATCAGTTTAACATTGATAAATTTATAGGAGCTGAGAATCATATGCAAAAGGGCCCCAAGAAGATGAATTGATTAAATTTTAGTGAGATAAAAAGAAGTTTCTAAGAAAAGATTTACCACATCATTGTGTATGTCACCCTGGTGGACATTACCCCCTTTTCTCATATTAATGTTGGCAAGCAGCAAAATCAAATGCTCCTTTTGATTCTCCACATTGTCTTTCTATAACAATGAAACAAAAAGTTGTATTAAATGCTAAACAAATAACAAAGAATTCATTCAGAGAACCTTGGCTCCTAGCCACCCAACTTGAAAACCACCATATTACTTTGTAACTGGAGCACAGTGGAGTTAACAGATCATTTTTCCCATAAGTACAGCAACTGTACATGGAATGAAATAAATTATTTATTTAACATGCCCTATTTTATATTATTATTTATAGCACAATTCAGTGTTCGGATAGAGTCCGGTTAAATTCAATCCAGGATAGAGTTCAATTAGAGAAACTCAAAGTTAGAGATAAATTTGGAATTGGTTGTAAACAACGCTATAAATAAAGGGTGTGGAGATCCAATAGGATACACACAATTTTTCCAATCTACATCAAGATCCAAGAGGAGGATGCCATAGTGAACGCGGCTAAAGAGAAAAGGAGGACGATTGTTGAATCGACTTCCTCACTAGTCATACAAGGTGACATGACAAGCATATTACATGACCTTTTAGTGACGGGTATGATTGGTTAGAGGGCTAGTACATGTTCATCGAAGTAAAGCTAGAGCTGATGCTGAATGAAGTTGGAAGGGAGCAAGAATTACTTAAGTTGGTCTCAAAGGGCTCAGCTAATTCTGATGACTAAGGGGTGGAACATTACCTGCAGGAGACTTGTTTTAAGCCTATAGACTAGAAAGGCATGAATTGGAGGACATGGAACACCACCAACTATGTGGTGGTGGCTTGGTTGCTAACTTCGATGTCTCTATCCATCGCTCGGATGGTGGAGACAATGCATAATGCAGTGGAGATGTGGAAGACGCTGAGCAACATGTACACTAGGACAGGTAATGTGATGATGATGGTAGAGGTTCAGGGCAAGATGGAGGCCCTAAAATAGGAGAAGATAGTCCAGGAGTATGCTAGTAAGTTGTAGCAGCTACAGGTAGACTTGGATCAGTATAATCCACTACAATTAACATGTGGTGATGATGTTGAGGTTAGCAAATTGTGGCTGCAATGCAATGCAAATTGTGGCCAATTGTGGCTGCAATGCAAATCGGAGTTAAGAGATAAATTTGGAATATGTTATAAACAACGCTATAAATAAATGTGTGGAGATTCAATAAGACGAACAATTTTCTGAGCTACAATCAAGAATAAGTAAAGTCAAATTGTATACATAACAGATGTTGTTACTACAGGTTAAAAATAAATACTTATGATATAATCCACGATGTATGTTTCCATTGCCATAAGCATTAAATTCCTGGATTACATGTCAAACTAAGTACTAAAACTAATAAATTTTGCAACCAGTTCTCTGGAATTGATATAGAAAACAAAGTTCTTAAAGAAGGAAATAGATCATCACAATAAATAAATTGGAAAATCGAAAATTTCCCGATCATGCAGTCATGAGAGAATTGGATCAGGTAAGCTAATAGACTAGGAATCTAGAAATTGAATTTAAGTATTAGCTTAGTTTGTACCTGAAATCCAAATGTTTGCCACAGCCAATCAAGCAAATCATGAACAAAAGGTCTATTTCTCTCTTCCGACATGTAAGTTGGATTTGACCATGGCTTTGGAAGGTTCTCTATCCTGCGAAGAAGATCCACTGCTGCTTTTATCTGCAGTTTTCACAGCACAAGAAAATCATTCATACTACACGTCGTATTTACGAAAGCAGTCCAAATGAAATTGAAGGTATATGACCTCAGGAATTTCCATTACTGGTTGTGTGATACCAGAAGTATTAAGGGGTAGAATGTTGTAGTGTGAATAGGAAGCTTTCTCCTTTTCAACCCCTTCAGCATACTTATCAAACTGCAAAACAATTCTTCCAGGTTATCATATTTCATGATATGCAGAAAGTGGAGATGAAATAGTATATTGTGAGTATTTGTAATTGATGGATGTTCAACCTCAGAGTGCAATTTTTCAGGTGTCAGTGTTTTTAGCACATCATATAGGGCAGACGCAATCTGATAGTATCTAGCCATCTCATCCCTATGTCATTAAAAAAATAATAATAAGTGAACATAGCTTAAGGATGACAATTTGTACAAAAAAGATTGCGAATGCTATGCAACTCTGGTCAGTCTTACGGTTTTCTCCTTTCAAGACCCTCCTCAAGATTTTTTCTACAATACAACTCATAGAAACTTTTAATCTCTTCTGCATCAGTTGTTGCAAGCTTGCGCACTGTCTCTAGTTCATCCTGTCAAATAACAAACGTCAAACATGTGGAGGCACATGTATTACCGCTTTTGAAAGCCAGCTGCATTAATTAACATACCGAGGCTTTTTACCCTTGAGTTACAAACAACCCACAACGATTCTATTTAGAGTTTTTATATTACTCTTATACATGAGCACCTAATTTCAGATTATTTTTTAAAAAGGTTAAAATTTATGACTTACCAGATTATTTTTTAAAAGGATTTTCAAGAGTTTAATGAGATACATGGATGGTTACCTTTTTTAAAAATTCAAAACTGCAGTTTGAAAACTCATTTCCAGTGTTCAAGAGTTCGCCGGCGGATTCATATGTTAGGCACCGCCAAGCGCCAAGGCCGTATTTTGGCGCAATTATGGTCTCGGCGTTTTGGCCCTCGTGTCGAGAATTAATATAATTCATATATATTATTGATTTTATTATGAATAAAAATTTTAGTTTTCTTTTCTAGTTATTTGCAAATTGCAAGACATCAAATATTAAAGTAGAATATTAAACTAAAATACTTGAACAAATACTACTCAATTAATCAAGTAATAAACTAAGTAGTAAGTACTATGTTAGTGACTTAGTGTACCTTATTTTGACGACGACTACGTGAATCTTTCAATCATGGTCATCAGGTCATATAAACAATAGATCAAAATGGTCTCTCTCATAGTTTTGTGCCAGCCGCCAAGGACCGCCAAGGACCGCCAAGACCCGCCATGGACCGCCAAGGCCCGCCAAGGACCGCAATTTCGGCCTAACCGCCAAACAGGCCGCCAAGGGCTGAATTCGTTGCGTTTATAGCCGCCAACCGCAATATCGCCCGCAATATCGCCGCCAAGGACCGAATTTTCGAACACTGCTCATTTCATTAAGTTAGGAAAGACAGTGCCAGCCTGAATAAGGCAGCCGAACGAAACAAGAAAACACCTATCTAGTTAGGGTTAGCGCCTTTCAACAACAAAAAAAGACCTAGATTAAAATCGGCAGTTTAAATCTGAATAGGAAATATGTAACATCCCAGTTTTCAAGGTTTCAAAAACTTTTTGTGTAGATTAGGTTCCTAAAAATTTTCACTATTTCCTCGCTTTAACAAAGCTTAACTAGGACTTTCAAAAATTAAAAAGATTTAATTTGAATAATCTAAACATCAATTAAAAGAAAATCAGTCTTTGTTGGGTTCCTTGTGCTACATGGAATTTTTCCTGTATTTTCCTCGATTTTTCTGAGTTCGTTTGCTATTTATTTTGATTTAGTTGAATTTCCAGCCTATTCTAAATTTTGGAAAATCAAATCTAATTTCCAAATTCCTCTTGGGCCGAATTTTGCAATAGCCCATTTCTTTCCGCCCACGTGCCGGCCCACCTCAGCCTCTTTCCTCACTAGCCCGATCTGCCACACCCCACTCCTTGGTTTGGCCTAGTTTCTTTCCAGGCCGCCAGCCTACCCACTCCTCCCCACCAGCCCAGCTAAGCTATCGGCCCAATTTGCTTCGCTGACCCAAGCCACCAGCCTGGCCAACACCACGGACGTGTGCGCTAGCCTAACCTATTCCTACTGCTCTGTCCTTCTCCTTCCCCCGCACACGACGAGGAGTCTGACGCCGTCATAGCCTAGGCGTCCGTGTCCTGTATAGCTTCTTTCTTAATTATTATGCATTAGGAATGATGTTTCATCAATGTTGCCACTGTATGCACTAACGTTATCTTAGACTAGTGCAGTATTCACAGAGGATCCAGATTTGCATATTCATGTCTCGACAAAATACCAGTCAATGGGCGGGAATTTTGCTCATTTGAACCAGGTTGTTGACTAGAGTTGCATTAACTAGAAAGTCAAATATTTGGGTTAGGTGAGTTCAAGATTCAGTCTCTATGAATACAACACATGTAGAATTGATTGCATACAAGAACCCCAAATCAAGGGTCATCATACATGTGAACTGGATGTTCCTAGAATTGGGTGCCTAACACCTAGATGATGCATCTGTGTTAGGAGTATTGTTTTTCCTTTTGACTACTGTAAATCAGAAATTTGGGCATGTTCTAGCTAGGAAACAGTTTCAAAGTCAGATTCACATTTAACATCTCAAGCATATATGTATATAAGGGCATGTACCATGGTATAGACCATGTCACCCAAGGCAGCTCTTACAATGGGTGTCTCTATGGGGCTCCACAATCTTTTAATTGTTGCAAGAAAAAAAGTATTTGTTATAAATAACTAACAAAATGGTATTTTGTGCTATTTATATCTCCTTATTTCATGGGCATGGGTCGTTCCTTCACCAAAAGACAGTCTCGCTTTGTTTGAAGTGAAAACAACAGGGGAGGCCCCCATTGGAAGATTTATTAAAAGAAGCAGCACAAAACAAGAAAACAAAGCCGGTGAGGAACCGGCCAAACAAAAGCTAAAACAACCTAGAAGCCCAAGGTAGGAAATCCCCTTGGAGATTAACAGGGAGCCTAAAGGATTGAAAATGAAATTCAGCAAGACACCAGTTCTTCCAGGCTAGAAAACAAACTGACAAGGATCTAAAGATAGAGTCATTGCGGATCTTCCAGATGCCCCAAGCAACAATCATGAAGGCGTCCATGAAGAACCCCGCTTGATCAATAGCGGAGGTAACGATCAGCCTCTGGAAGATGTCAAGGTGAAGGTCCCAGGAAAGGTGCAAAGCATTCCAGATCTTCGCTAAACGGACAATCGAAGAAGAGGTGGTCTCGGTTTCTTCCTGACTAAGTGACAAAGAACACAATTGAAGTTTGAACCAGCACCGGACAATTTTTCCTTCCGAGAAGATTCCCGTGTTAAGGCGATCCCAAAGAGCAACCAGCAAAGACCTTCAATTTGGTAGCACATTTAGCCTTCCAAATCCATATAATCGGGCTGGGGACAACAACATGACTAAAAACCATTTCGTAAAATCTGCTGGGAGAGAACTCCTGGGAATTCCAAATATATGACCAGACATCAGGATTGTCGTTAATAATACCACCGGCCTGAAACAGATGATGAAGATGCTGAAGCTCCCGGAGGGCCTGCTCTGATAGAAGCAAGTGAAAGTTTTCAGAGATGGCCGGATTAGCGAAAAAGGAGACCACATCAGAGGAGCTATTTTTGGCGAAGGAGTAAAGATGCGGAAAGTGGGAACTCAGATGAAAGTTATTCCACATGTCATTCCAAAACAGGGCAGTATTCCCTTGGCCGACACTACAACAGGCAATCCCTCTGTATTGGTCCAGGAGGGAGAGCACATCTTTCCACCAGAAGGAACCTTTCTTAGCTGAAGCCTGCGTCAGAACAGCAGAGTAGTAAGAGTCCCAGATCAAGTGCACCCAGGGAATATCTTTTTTGTTGAAGAACTTGTGCAAAAATTTGAGGAGAAGGGCTGTATTCTGAGTTCTGAGGTTGATGACCCCCAAACCCCCTTTGAGCTTAGGCTTGCAAACTTTCTCCCATTTGACAAGAGATTTACTTCTCCCATTGATATCATTTTTCCCCCATAAGCATAATCTCCTGGCTTTATCAATGTTGTCGACAACAGCCACAGGAAGCCGAAGAGAACACATAGCAAAGGTAGACATGGAGGAAATAACGGCATTGACCAGCTGCAGCCTACCCCCGAACGAAAGCAGGGAGGAAAAAGAAGACACCCGTCTGCGGATCCTATTAACCATGGCTTCAAAGTGTCTGATCTGGGGCCTGGAGGTGCCCATTGGGAGACCCAGGTAGGTAAAAGGGAATTTCTGAATCTGACAACCAAAGAGACCAGCAAGGGGCTCCATTTCGGCATCCGACAGATTGATAGGGAGCATACCCGATTTAGAGTAATTGATACTAAGTCCCGTGACAGCCGAGAAGGTTTGAAGGAGACATTTGAGCGCAAAAAGCTCTTTCTGACAGGCCTTGGCAAAAATGATGGTATCATCAGCATACTGGATGACCGGGTAATCCACCTGGGACCCAAGACCAATAGGAAGAGAAATAATTCCCATCTGCCTGGCCTTGTTGAGAATGCACTAAAGCAAATCAGCGGCAATGGCAAAAAGAAGAGGGGAAATAGGGTCACCCTGTCTGACTCCCCTCTTGCAGAGGAAAGAAGGGCCAGGGACTCCATTGAGTAAAACCGAAGTGGAGGCCGAACCCAGGATGTCAGCCATCCAAAGAATCCAATTACCCAGGAAGCCTAAAGCAGAAAGCATGGAGAGAATCACCGAGTGCTCAATGGTGTCAAAAGCTTTAGCAAAATTGAGCTTGATGAGCACAATCTTCTTTTTGGAAGATTGGCAGAGGTGAATATACTCAAAGGACCAAGCAAGGCAGTCTTGAATGGACCGGCCCTTAATGAAACCATACTGATTCTTGTGCACAATGGAGGAAATGACAGAATTGAGTCTGGAGGCTAGCAGCTTAGTAACCAATTTGACACTCACATTAAGCAGAGAGATAGGGCGGAAGTCATTCGGGTTTTGAGGGTTGTCGTTCTTGGGGACAAGGACTATGAATGAATGATTAATAGCAGCCAGGGATATTAATCCCTCTTGAAAGTGGAAACACAGCCTGTAGAAGTCATCCTTGATTATATTCCAGCATTTCTTGAAAAAGTTGCCATTGAAACCATCCGGTCCCGGCGCACTGTCAGAATGGAAATGAGCTACAATAGCATCAATCTCCTCGGTAGAGAAGCTGGATTCGAGCCAATGGAGATTAGTCCTGGGAGAGATCAGATTGGCCAGGTCAAGGTGCATGGGAGGAGAATTCGAAGAACCCATCCTCGAGGAGAAGATAGAGAAAAGCAGGTTAGCCTTGGCATCATGATCATAGAGAACGTCCCCATTGTCAGTGACAAGTGAGGTGATCAGGTTATGGCGATATCTCTCAGAGGCCTTGCTGTGGAAGAACTTGGTATTCTCGTCGCCAAGCTGAACCCACCGAATAGTGCAACGGTTCCTCCAGAAAGAGTTTTGGGAACGCAGCAGAAAGACCAGATGATCTTTAATAATCACCCTGAAATTCTTTTCCTGAGTAAAAAGAGACCGGTACTGCTCAATGCAGTCAAGAACCGCAATACAGTTGGAGCAATGAGAAATCTGGTCAGCCACGAGAGAGGAGTTCATCTTCCAACGAAGAAGTTTGTGCTGAAGGCGATCAATTTTGGCTTTGATATTGAGAACAGCAGAAGAAACATCCTGATGATGCTGAAGCCAGCATTGCTGGACAGTCTGTAGAAGGTCCTTCCGATGAAACCACGAGTTCTCAAATCTGAATACAGGGCTAATAGGAATGATGGTCTGGATTTGAGCCAGGCAGGGGATATGGTCAGACATGGTTCTGGAAAGAGGTAACCAGAGCGTAGCCGGGAAAGAGGATGTCCAGTGAGGAGAGGTGAAACACCAGTCAAGGCACTCCAAAAGAGGATCAACTTGCATGTTACTCCAGGTGAATTTCATGCCTTTGAGGGGAATTTCAATAAGGCCAAGCTCCGCAATAATACCATCAAACATGAGGGCTTCATGGAGCCTACCCCCTAGCTTATTCCTATTCAGGGAATTTCTATAAAGATTGAAATCACCCAGCAGCATATGATCCTCATCGTCCTGGAAGGAGAGGCTGGAAAGCCAGTCAAGAAACTCCGCTTTGGCAGGCCCAGCACAAGGGCCATAAACAGAGGTGAGCGTCCACTTCTTGCCGTTGTGCTTGGACATAAAATTAACAGAGATGGCAAAAGAGGAGCTAAAGGAAACCTGCCCATCCAGAAGAGACCCAACCCAGGCAAGGAGGATGCCACCAGAAGCCCCAGCAGAAGGGCTAAACACAAATTGATTGAATCTCTTGGGAGCGAAAGATTTGATAACAGAATGGTTAATCATAACTCTTTTAGTTTCTTGAATGGAGAGGACCGAGCAGCCAGAGTCCTGGATTTTAGTGCGAAGCAATTGGCATTTACTCGGGTCATTCAGGCCCCTAACATTCCAGTTGAGAATATTCCAGTTACGTTTTCTGCTAATGGAAGTCATGGGGACGAATAAGTGGGCGACCACCTAGGCAACAGACAAAAACTGAGAGAGGGAAGGGGCTCAGCCCGCAACCAGCACAAGACCAAATCCCAGGAACGGGAGCCAATATACATAGCAAGGAACAACTTCAGAGAGTTAGAGAACCTGACGAAAGTTCCAGGCTTACAGCACCAAATAACAAAAGAGAGGCTCACTAGGCCCAAACAACCAAAAGAAACAAAAGTACTCTTCATTCCAACGGGGCATCTTTTACGAGAGCATCCCGGGCCACCTCCTCAGGCTTTAGGCCGCATCTCTGAACCGCAATCCGCTGTAGAGCATCGACAGAAATCATCGGGGTAAGATCTTTGTATAAGCCAACATCTTCGAGCAAGGGGAAATAAAGTGAAGATTGGCAATTTCGGGAACTGCTATGGGAGGTGTCGGGGTTACCGTCTGATGCTAAGGAAGAATGAGTAATCCTGACTGAAGTTGCTGCATTCCTCTTGAAGAGGGAGGAGACACTGGGCTGCCTGAACCCCTTGTATTTCTCCTGCAGCCTTTTACTCCTCCTAATGCCAGTATCAAGCAGCTGGTTGGCTGGAATGTCAAGCCAACTGGAGTTGAGCAGATCATCAGAGGGCACAATGTTAGAGCGCCTGGCAGCCTTCCTTTTCCTTTCATAGACTATGGAGATTCTGGAGTGGCAATCAGGGATGCGGATATCAGGCAATTCCCGGATAGAAACACTAGACCGCTTCCGGGGTCTCTGGAGTGGCAGAAACACCTCCATTGGGGAACCAGAGGCAGCTAAGAGGTCACTGGAGAAGACAGTCTGGGGGGGCCAGAGTTAGGGACTGAGGCCATGCCCTAAAGCTGGGGACTATACTTCTTGGAGAGACCAGGCTAACCTTAAAAAGTCTAGCCAGATCAAAGTTCCTGATGATCCGAAAAAGAGAGCTGCTGTTGGGTACTGAAATTCTGCAACTTGTCCCTAACCTTCCGGCTTCATTGCAGACATTTATCAGAAAGCTTGTACTAGGAACCGCACAGACTGAAAACTCCTGTGGGGCGACAACCAATGGATGCAGGACCGAGGCCGGAGCCAGAATTCTGTCCTACACGGGGGCCAATTCTAGGGCAGTAGAGGAAGAACCCCGGTCCGAGGATTCCTCATCAGAGAAGTAAATGGCCAGCCACTCTTCTTGCTGCTGCGGAACCTGAGGGGCCAACAGCATGTCCTGATTGGCAGCCACATCAATCTGCTGATTCCAGATGTCTGCCCCTCCAAGCTGAAAGTTCAGGTTTTGAGCTGCCTGCTCCCAAATAGGGTCCCCATGGGCGGGCTCAGGGAAATTTGGGCCCAGGGGGATGGGAGGCGGGTCATGTTGAGGATTCTGGTCTTCTGGAGGATCTTCATCGGGCAGAAGGTTAGCGTCAGCGAATTCGTGAAAGAGGATGATCACCAGCGCCGTCCAAGAAGAAGCTGCACCATTGGCCCCGGTTCCAACCCTGAAAACCAACCTCCGAGGGATGTCAGCTGGGCTGTCGAACTGGCATTGGACTAAGACATGCGACATTGTTCGATTGTCTATACGCCAGCGCAAGAGACGACCGAAAGAGGCACAAGCCTGCTCCAGGTAGAAGTGAGACCTTAAATCCAAAGGAAGACCAAGAAGCATGAGCCATCCAACCCTGGCAAAAGGAGCATTTCTGGCATTCATCCCTCTGTCATGATGCAGGAACCTGACCCTTACCCCCTCAACAAAGTGATCACCAATGCTAATGAGGAGGTCCCGATTAAAAGAGCTGTTCAGCTGAAAAAGACCCAGCCCAAGGACAGAGCGGCAAGATTGAAAGACAGGAAAATGAAAAACCTCTTCGATGAAATCCCTAACCTGAGGCAGAAAACCATCATACTCTTCCTGGGCAATCTCCCCGTCCTGATCCACAGCGAGCACCCAGTCCTCGTGGAGCCTTGGAGGGAATCCACTCACGTGAACAATTGCCCTATCAGTCCTGAAAGGGCCACCCTCATCAACTTGAACGTGGTCCGGGATGAACCGAGCTTGATCGAACTGGAAATTAGCCATGGGGGCCCCAGGAGCAGACGCATGAACAGGAGAAGGAGAGGGGTGCCTAGCCGGGAGATGAAGGTGGAGGGACTGCACTCTCGAGCGGGTAGACGAAGGGATTTTGGGGGCGCGGGCCTCGGAAATCAGAAGTGGAGGAAAATCCTTGAGGGCAGACGAATTTGCCCTCCACCCCTGACGTTGAGGAAAACCCAATTTGAAGACGTCCCGCCATAGACGGCCAGGATTGAATCCAATCCAGCAGCTGGACGGACTGGATAACAAGGAGACGACAGGCCCAAGACTCCAGTGGCGGGAACCATCAGGGAGAAAGCTGGAAGACTCAAATGGACGGATGGTGACCGGCGCACTAAGGCAAACCCCAGCCCTGATAGCTCTGTCAACCCCTGCGAAGCCATTAAAGCATAGCCAGGGAGACCATTGGGAACCGTCGAAATCCCTGGAGCCGAATTTGCAGAGATATTGTCAAGAGAAGTCCCGTTAAATTTTGAATCATGGCTTGAGCAAAGACCCTTCAGGCTCCTGATGAAATGAGACTTACTGCTGGAAATGCCACAGCATGCCAAATGACCAATTTGGAGGGAGCAATTGAAAGAAGAACTGCAGGGGGAATTGAGAATGGGGCAGGCAAACCCACCAACTATAATGAAATTCCAAGAGCCAGCAGCCCAATGAACCTTAGGAGGAAGAGACTCCAGCAGAAAGGAGACTCTTTTCTTGATGGAACCAGGGAGAGCCTTCCCCGGGGAAGGCCTAAGAACCGGCTGAGCGACCGAGCTCTGGGAATCACGAATGCACTTCTCTTTGGCAGCCCTCCAGAAAGGGTCATGATCCCTCCAAGAGTAGAAATAAGCATCGACATGCTGAGAGATGAGCCTCTTAATGGAGCAAAGATGACGTCCGACCAGGCTATTGGCAACAGAGATCTGAAAGAGGCGGCCAGAGATCGGAAGCACATGAAACCCTTCAGGGTATCCCCCAAGCAAAGAACACAGCGCCACAGCTGCGGAGGCACAATCCAACTTGAAGGAGTGACGTCTGAAGTAGACTAACAACAGGAACGAACCTTTTGGGGATGGAGCTTCATGATGAACCACCGAATTGAACTTTCTAATGATTGACTGCTGAAAGGAGGAACCAGCCTTAAAATCCAACGAAATGTCCCCCACAAGGGGCCGAAGATCACAGGCCTCCGACGACCGGGCCACTGATGGAGGGGGGGCGGACCCCCGGCAGACTGAGACATCCCTCTGAGAACGAACTGAGGAAACCCTTCAACGCTTGGGAGAAGACCACTCCTCCTGCTCTTCAAAAAGCCAGTGCTGAAAGTCCTTTTCCCAGTTAGGGCCACCATCCCGCCACAAGAAGGAGAGATTGAAATCCTTAGAGTAAACTCTGGAGAGTCTGAGGACAAGAAACGCCACCCGCTTGGAAGCCACTGAGAAGCGGAAATGGGTTGAGGAAGCCTGGGAGACATGAAAGCCAGCCGGGGCTCCACCCAAAATGGAGAGAAGAGTGAGGGCAACCGACCGATAATCCAAACGAAAAGAAAACCTTTTGAAGACCGCTAGGAGGAAGAAAGAACCATGTGGCGAGGAGGAGGCATGATGAACCGCAGAGCAGGCCGACAGGAGGACCCAAGATCGGAACGAAGAACCAAGCTCGGGAGACCACCTAACCGACAGGGACGGGCCGCTTTTGGAGAAGCAAGCGAACCGGGGATCAGACAGGAGAGGAGCCCTCCTTACAGCGGAGGGAACTCCACTGGGAAAGCCAGTCGGAACCTTGTGAGAGAAAAACCTAGACGACGAGGAGAAGAGGGAGCGCGGAGGCTGGAGAGGCGGGGGGAGGCGCGAGCGAGACATTTTTCACGAGTTCACAGTCTCGCTTTGTTGTCTCTTTTCCACATCAATAAAAATCCTGCATGGCATAATGAAAAGATAGTTGATGTTGTTGTGATATAGTTGGACTCTAAATTCTAGTTGTTTAAATATGTTTGGACTCTATCTCGTTTTGGGCGAATCAAAACCTCTCTTGTTGGCTTCCGTTATAATATGGCACCCCATTGTACAAGAAAATCAATCTAGTAATAAGAGTTTTGCCTCCCCATATTGTCCTCCTCTTTGATTGTGCTTGCTATTCGTTTGTGCATTGTGGTTGATCTATAGTGGGCATCATCAATTTACAACATGTTATCAGCACGAAGCTCCCTGAGGTCGATCAAGATTGTCTGCCTGCATCAATGGGCACTAAATTGAATTTTGACCAGCATCGAGCGATTAAACCTACTGGTCATAAATAAGTTCATGGCCCGTATGTTAATCGCATCTGAGCAAGATTTTTTAAATATTGTAGATTAATTTTTCTAATTGTCTTTATTACTTCTTTAATTTGTCTAAAAAATTAGGGTTTTGAGTAGCTACTGTTCATTGAAAAATAATAATAAATATCTATTCGGTTGCTCCTATAGCACAGCCGCCCAAACGCCACAGTGCACCTACCAGGTAGCGGCGGTGCCCGTGTCATGCTTGCTGCGCCCCGTCACGCACTCGCCAAGTCGAGCACTGCCGAGCACTCAACAGAACGACATCATCGCACCCTAAAACCCCATGCCACCGCACCACGTCCGCACCCCAAATGGAAGCCATCGCCTACCGCCCAACGTGCGCACGCTGCGTTCCCTCACGTGACGATGGCCAGCAACCGCGCCTTCTTGCCATGCACTGCATCGGCTGAGCCAGCTCGTAGCCACGACCAGCGCAACCATGCCTACCGGCCCATAACCACGCCGGCGCACGCGCCCAGCAGCGTGCCCCCACAGAACGCCCTCACAGGGGTCTTATGTGCCTATCTCGCCCACTTGCAGCTGAACCGGTGCTCGAGCCTAACAACTCATACCCATGCGACTCATGAGCTTGTTGCATGCCTAGCTGCACCACCGCCAGCCCGCACCGGTTCTTGTGCCAAACGCCCACTGCGCCAGCCGTAGGCCACCGCCTCCTAGAGCGAAGACAATGTGCGGCGCCTAGGGTTTAACCCTAGCCACCGAGTAATGGTCCGTTATATGGGGCATCAGGTGATGGGCCGAGGCAACTCCCTTGCCTGGCCCAAGGCCCATGCGGCCCAACCAATTTTTTCAAAAAAAGGAAAAAGAAAAGAGGGTGTCTAGAGAGCACCTGAGTGTTTTTTTGGTTAAAAAGCACTCAAATTTGGAGCTTTTAGATCTCGATCCAATTGATAGAATCAATTTGCCTCTTATCCTCATATTTAAGTACTCCATACACAAAATAAAAAAAGAGTACTCGCAAGCCCAAAAAAACACTCGAGTCACACTTAGTAATTCCTTTACATCAATTATATACTAGTTTTACACAAATTAAATTATGTAGAAATGATGTGATAATTTGTAAAAACATTATTTTTCTCTACATGGTATTTTATATCAATTATACACTAGTTTTACATAAATTAAATTATGTAAAAAGTAGCATGACAATTTGTAAAAAATAGAGGAACGAAACAAACTATAAAGAACACACCAAACAAAAACGTGGTTTACAAAGTCAAATATTGACAAAACCAAAATAATAAAACACGACGTGAATCACAAAACAATATCTAATAGACAAAAAATTAAGTTCCCACAAAAAAAACACTTATATCTAATAGACAAAAAAATTGAGTGCCCTCAAACAAAAAAACACTCAAGTGCAATTTAGCAATTCCCAAAAGAAAATGGCACTTTTGCATTTTAACCCCCCTAAAGTTCCCTGAAATTCAAAAAAATATAGTAAATCCTAGAAATTGAATATTTAAGTATTTGGGCTTCTATAAATTTGTTGAACCTTAAACTTAGCATACATGGGAAGCTCCATATCTCTAGATTTATTTTTCCTAGCATAATTCAATGTTTATTCATGCTATATTTATTTTATGTTATCCAAAGTAATTATGAATATTGCTTAATAATTAGAAGAAAATTGTGAGAAGTGATAGGAAAATTCTGTGAAATTTTAGATAATTATCTACTGAATAGATATAAACCAAACTTTACTCATTTGATTATAAGCATGCAAAAATAATATTTTACCAGCTATAAATTTCTGATTTTGCTTGCATATAGGATATATTGAACCTCACAAAGAGGGAATTTATCGAGCTTGTCCTAAATGGCAGTAATTACCTCGCCTAGGTAATGGATGCTAGGATTAACCCGACAGCTTGATCTCTTGGAGCTGCTATACTCAGCCTTTAGCTAGCACCCCTGCTCTTCCTGAAGCTGCCAAATGTGCAGCCCAGCACTTTCTGAGGAACCATTTCCATCTGAACTTGAAGGCTGAATATTTGGAGGACTCGCTGGTATTACAAAATTCCTTAAAGGAATGATATAACCAGCAAAGATCCACCCTACTGCCACAAGCACTGCGCAAATGGACCCTCATACACTTTCAAGATTTTAAGACCGCTGCAACATATAACTCTGCCATGCATAAGCTTGTCACTAAATTAACATTCTATAACCGAAAGTTACTAATACTAAAATAATAGACAAGACATTGTGCACTTCCCACCCCAATTAAGGATAATATAGCAACAAGACCATCATGTCAAGTACCGTAGTACTCGAGCTTATATATATTTTGCTAGAAGTGAAAAGCATAATAAACTCCCGATAAAGAATCATTATGCCCTCCCTAATGGGACACGTGACATGCCTAGAGCACATGCAAATGCTCAGTAGACTAACAATAGCCATAGACATGGAAAGGGCCAAAGGCATAAAGCGGGAAGTGGAAGAATGGTAGAACACAAAAGGGAAGAAGCAAGCCCCAGTGGAAAGATAAAGGTAATTAAGGGATCAAGGAGCTTCCAGAAGCAAGACTCAGCTAACAAGGCTATAAACCCTACACAACCATGCTTTAGGTGTGGATGCACTGGCCATTAGTCACACACTTATGGCACCGCAAAGCATTTGGTGGACCTTTACATGCAATCCACTAGGAAATTCCGGAAGAATCTAGGAAATAAGGCTGAGCCACTTCATCGCTAAACCTATTGTTGAAGATGAGATCGAGAAGGATGATGATAAAGTCACTAATCCCACAACAGAATATATGGAAACTCTCCCATGGATGAAAATGACCTTGGAACTGAGCTAAATGAGTGCCAAAAGAATATTCAAGGAGGGCCTTCTCATATATGGAAACTCTCCCATGGATAAAGATGACCTTCTTGGAACTGAGCTAAATGAGTTTCAGAAGAATATCCAAGGTTCCCAGGAGGACATAAATGATTTATATGGAGACCTGTAGTAGTCTCCTAGTTACTATTTCTCAGTCGATGCCACATTTACCTTTTGAGCCTCCTTAAGAGTCCCCCTTGTTAGTTTAGTACTTAAGTTCCTGAATGAACAATAGGTCTATGCTCCTGTTGAGCGATTATCAGTTAAAGTTCAATAAAGTGTCATTTCCTATGATATTTGTTTAAATTGTGCTACGATTGTTCTATAGTTTACAATATGTTCCTGATGCAACAATTGTTTTGATTGAATTCATTCCTTTAATATAGAACATCATATAATTCAATGGTGGAGAAGAAAATCTGTCTAGTAGACAGTTGCACCACAAATACAATTCTTAAGAGAGAATAAATATTTTCAGACTTTAACTAAAAAAATAAAAATATTACGACCATCGCTGGAAGCAATACCCTCATAATTAGCATGGGAAGAACCATCATAGTCCTCCCTATGGGTACTCATCATATGTTTGAATGGCTTCCACATGAAGAGAGAAAATGAGGATGATACAAAATACCTAATCATGACTAAGTTTGATAGTATAATAAACATGTGGTTGAAAAACTCCTTTCTCCTTTGAATTATATTATACATATGTAAAACCTGAAGTTTATGTTACGATGAAAACTATACTTAAAAACCCAAAAATATTTAAGATCTGGCATGATCAACTGGGTCATCCTGGGTTGAATATGATGAGAACAATAATCAATAATTTTGCTGGCCATAGCATAAAAACTACAGACTTTCCTAGACCTAATTAAAGACTTTTTATGCGCTACTTGTGCTATGTTGGAACTTCACCTACGCTCACCAAGTCATCGGATGATTTGCTAAGGAAGCACTCAAGAACTAACTTGCGAGTTATTTGGTATTGCCAAACGATGCAGTTTTTCTGGTTCTATTCGCCTTCTTTTATTCAGCAAACACATGCATTTCTAGCGCCAGCTTTGCCCGATTCCAGTGCTACTTCACACGACGCACACACAGCTAACAACTCGCAAACATGCAGCTGACTAAAACAAACCCACGACACCCACCCCGGCATCTACTGCTTACAACTCGCAGCCATGCGCGCTAGTAACTAAGGCAAATTCCTGACAAAACACAAAGGAAACAGACTCAAGTCACACTTGATCGGACTGAACATAGACACCCATAAAGAGAACACGACTCATGCATCAGGTTTAGCCTACAAAACACCCCCCTAAACCTGATGCAACTTAAATAACCTCGACAACACCAATCTTCTGGCGCATTTCAATGAATTTGATCCGTCCAAGGCCCTTTGTGAGAATATCAGCAAGCTGCCCCTCAGTCCGCACATAATTAATTTCAATTTCACCGGTCTCAACGCACTCTCTGATGTAATGATATCTTGTGTCAATGTGCTTGCTTCTTTCATGGAGAACCGGGTTCTTGCACAAAGCTATAGCCGACTGATTATCCACCCGCAACTCGGGGTGGCTCAATTCCAAGCAGTTCTCCTAGTAGGCGACTCAACCAGACTCCCTGGCATGCTGCAAAGGCCGCTACGATGTATTCTGCTTCGCAAGACGACAGAGCCACCACCCTCTGCTTGTGAGACGTCCAGGTAATCAAGCTCTGTCCGAGGTAGTACACCGACCCACTGGTGCTCTTCCGATCATCGATATTTCTGGCGAGATCGCTATCACTGTAACCTAGCAATGCAGGCACCGGCTAGTTCTGTTGCTTATAACGACACCCATAATTTAGTGTCCCGGATACATAACTTAGCAAGTGCTTTACCGCCTGCTAGTGTTCTGCAGTGGGCACTTCCATGTACCTGCTGACGATGCCTACCGCTTAGGCAATGTCAGGCTGGGTGTTTACAAGGTACCGAAGATTCCCAACCAGGCTTCTGTACTCAGTTGCATCCACCGCTGCTCCATTTGTGTTCTCGCATAAGAGAAGCCGCGTCTCCATGGGTGTAGTGCAAGGATTGCTGAAATAACCCTAAAAATTTCAAAAGGATTTTCTGGGATTTATTTGAAGTTAATTTGATTTATTCGGAATTTATTCGATTTTCTCCGGATTTTATTCGATTTATTTCAGCTTTGTTTCGGCCACTTTCCGTTTTTGGAAATTTCCCGCGCAACCCGCTTTCCCCTTTGGGCATTCCCGTTTTCTCGTTCGGATGGCGCCTTTCGGCCCGTGCCGCCTTCGCCTCGCCGCTGGCTCGCGCTCGGCCCGCTGCCGCGTCGGCTCACCCCCTCGCCCACATTGCCGGCGCCCATGATCCGGCCCATTCCATGGCGACACGCGCCCGCCCGGTCCGTGCTGCAACACACCCGTTGCGCCTGGTCCTTCATCTTCCTCCACGCCGGCGTCAGCATCCGCTCGGCCTCGCCATCAACGCCAACTGCTGTGCCCCGTTTTTCTTCGCCGAGGACACCGCGCCATGCCTTGTCATCTCCGCGTCCATTTCGCCAACCACCCGGCTCTCTCGCCGTGTCCTCGGCCCGTACGCCATCTCTTCCATCGCCGGACGCCGTCGCTTCGGCCCCGTTTTTCTCGCCGCCGGACAGACGTAGCATGCTCCGTCGCATCCCGCACCCGCTCCGCCACCTAACCGCTTCCTCGTGGCGTCGGCTCGCACAGACGGCTCACGGTTTTCCGTTCTCTCCCCGCTTTGGGCTATAAATAGAGCACCTCCGCCCTCTTTTCCACTCGCCCCGAGCTCGCAAGGTGAAGCTCCTTCTTTCCTCCTTACCCATTCGCTCCCTCGCGCCTTTTCTCGCCGTGTTGCGCATTGTCTTCCTCAGCTCCGGCCGTTCTCTCCGCCGCCCCTCGCCTCGCCCTTTTGTCCCTCTGCCAAAACGAGCCCACTCGCCAGCCCCTTCCCTCGCCTCACTGCCGAGCCGCCCCCACTTGCCAGCCACTCGCCCCGCCGAGGCCCACGCATCAGAGCCTTCCTCTCCCTCTGCCGAGCCAGGCCCACCGGTCAGCCTCCCCACGCGCACAAGATGGGTCACCTAATCGTCATTGCGTCGCCGCGCCGCTAGGGTCAGCGGTGTTTTGGGCCGTGCAGTATACTATGCAGCCCAATCAAAAGCCCTTTTCTTTCACAATTCGATTTTTCGGGTTTTAATTATTATTTAAAATCCGAAAAATCAAAATAAATTCTAGAAAAATCCACAAAAATCCAAAAATAGCCAAAAACACATATTCTTGATCCGTTCGAGCCACTGAGTCCAAAAATAATCTTCGTTTCGCCATGTCAAGTCCAAAAAATTCCAAAAATGCCCCTGCACTCTGTTCCGGCCATTTCCTTCTCGGTTTTCTTTTTCATTTTCGTTCTTTGAATTGTTTTTACTCGTTTATTTATTGGAGTTGCTTTTTCGCGCTAGATCCAACATCGGAGCAATTCTCGGAGCAACCTCGCGAGCAGAGTCAGACGAGGAGCAGAGTCGCTCAGATCGCCACGACTACGTCGATCTTCCGCTAGGCGAACCTTTGACTACGCAAGGCAAGCCACACTCCTTGAACTTGTTGAATCCCATTTCCTGTATATTTATTGTATATCTAGACATTGTTAATTGCACTTGCTTGTAAATAGAGTAGTCATTTAAAAAGAGCTAATTTAGAATGACATGACTAGTTAACACCCACCCCCTTGATTAAAACCATGTTGATTACGCCATAATCACTTGTCAACTCTAGATTATCATGAAATGAACCCCGTAGGATAGTTAAAACTATAATCTTTACTTTTGTTTAATTATTCAAAAACCCTGAATGTCGATTTGGGGCTTATTTTAAACTGCTACAATTGGGGGATCGCCTGGGGCGTCCACGGAAGGTGGTTGCAGCCCAGCCCGCAATTGATGGCCAGGCCCAATAGGATGTGTGTTGGGTGCAGTGGTACCGGTGTCGTTTGTGTATTGGGCTGGTCTTCGGCAATTAAAGATCAACCCCTTGAGCAAAGTAAATAACTTAGTCCTCTCTCAACCACAAGTTGGGCCTGTCAGCTGTGTTGACTTGATCCAACGTAGTCCGGTATATTGTTTTTCCCCTTGGAATACCTACAGGTGGTATCGCGTGGGTTGGGGGTGGAACGGATTGGTGCGGCCATTGCCGGTTCTCATAACAGTAGGTATTCCTTAGTTAGCCAGTCCATGCCGCCCGCATTGGCCCGTGGGCATCTGGGGGCTGGGGAATAATTGTTAACCTACTGGGTAGGAGTTAAAGGGGGGGAATTCAATGAAAGGTTATGTTCATCTCGGTCGGGCCGCATGCATGAAAGTTACATGTTAATCTCGTGGCACTAATGACCGTAGATATCTTGTGGGTAAAGTTGAGTAGCTCTGCAGAGTGAACCAAATGGTATTCGAATACGCCGTGCTTCCGGTTAATGAAGCTAGGTTAATTTCAGGTGATTCCAGTAACTGAGCTTGAGTAGTTTTAAAATAAACTTGCTTAACGTACCAAGATTTTATTAATAACTCTGTGGTATGGATGATGATGATGATGATTGCTGTTAATGGTTTGTGTTTCAAATGTAATATATGTTAAGATAAGGTTCTAGCTCATGCATCCACTAAATATTTAAACTAGAGCCAATCACTTGAAATCTTGTGCATGTAATATTCAGAATGTTTCCGTGTGGTTTGTTGAGTATGGTTGTGTACTCACCCTTGCCTCCTAATCCCCCTCTTAGACTTTAAAGAAGATGATGGCTATGCGGAAACTCTCGAAGGCGAAAGCGTGTGGTTTTGAAGGCCTTGATCTAGTTGCTCAGGTTTTCCCTGTGGTTCTTTTGTAATGATTTAGCGCTAAGCCGCGCAAGTTGTAAAACTCTGGCCGTTAGGCCCTTTAATTTATCTATCAAATGTTGGTATTTGCTTTATGTCAGGCAATGTATTATTTGGTTACCTACAGCTGAATGCCTGGGAAGCTGTGAAGGTATTTATACGCACCCCCTGAAAAGGGCGGTCCGTCACCATTGCACCCCCCCGGCCTGCTTTCTGAACTATTTTAGCTGCGTAGGAGCTCTAGCAGATTGTAATTTCTCCATTCCTTTAGCTCACCTGAATGCCAAGGTAATAGCTCAGCAAGCCGAGATCAGTCATACTGAACTTCTCTTTCATCTGTGCCTTGAATTCAACAAGATCACCTAGATGTGAGCCCGTGATGATCAAGTCATCAACGTATACTCCAATAAGGAGCATTCTGTAAGCAGATTCTCGTCCGTACATGGCATGTTCAACTGTTATCTGTTGGAAACCCAATTGCTCAAGGGCTTGATGAAGTTTTGCATTCCAAGCGTGTGGCGCTTGACGCAAATCATACAGGGCCTTCTTCAATTTGCACACCAGCTTCTGCTGCCCTTTCAGCTCAAAACCTGGCGGTTGCTGCACGTATACTTCCTCCTGCAGAACCCCATTGAGAAATGCCGAGCGCACATCCATGTGGTGCAGCTCCCATCCCCAATGTGTTGCTAACGCAATCAATAGTCGCACAGACTCAATGCGCGCCACTGGAGCATATACAATCGTCATTGGCTCATCTTGGTACTGAACTGTGAATGTGGCCGGGTTGGCTTCACTCACTTGCACATCATTCTAGTTCCAAAGTTTGTGTTCTTTGAACGTCACATCACGCGACACATATAGCTTCTTGGCCACTGCATCGTACAGTCAGTAAGCCTTGGCTCCTTCCTCATACCCCAGAAATACAACCGGGACTAAGCGATCCGCCAATTTGGTAATACCTGGACCAACTCTCTTCATATGAGATTTACATCCAAAGACTCTTAGATGGTGTACCTTTTGTTTCCTGCAATGCAGAGCTTCATATGGCGTTTTTCCGTCAAGACTCTTGGTCGTCGCCCGGTTCAGGAGATACATAGCTGTTCGTACCGCCTCTCCCCAGAAATACGCCGGCATTTTCATGGCCTTCAACAGACAGCGTGCCATTTCTACCATAGTTTGATTGCGCCGCTCGACGACGCCATTCTGTTGCGGTGAATACGGTGCAGTTGTATTCCTCTTGATGCCTTAATCATCGTAGGATCTGAGGAGGAGGAAGGAGTCCGACGAGAATAGTGAAAACAGACAGGAGGTCGAACAGGAAGAAGAGAAGGTGGTAGAGGAGGAACTGAAGTAGGTGCAGGAGAAAGAACAATGGGAGGAGAGGGAGGTATGGTGGGAGGTGGAGAGGGTGGTGGAGGTGATAAAGAGGAAGGAGGGATAGAGAAGCGGGCAGGTAGATTGAGAAAGGAGAGAGACTCAAGTAAGGAGGAGGTGTCGAAGGAGGAGTCAAAGGAACGGGACTCATCAAAGAAGGGATGAGACTCATCGAACGTGACATCTCGAGAGACCCGAATCCTACGACCAAGAGGATCCCAACAGCGAAACCCCTTTCGCTCAGAGGCATAGCCAAGGAAAGCGCCTTGCACCGATCGAAAGGGCCACTTTGTTCGCTATGAGGTTGAAGAAGAACGTAGACAACACACCTAAAAGTGCGAAGGTGACTGTACTAAGGGGGTCTGCCATAGAGACGCTCAACTGGAGTGGCACCTCAAGAGCAATGGGATCAACAATGTTGATGAGATAGACACCATAGATATGACCTCCGCCTGTAAGTGGGGAGGAACAGAGGCAGCGAGCATCAGCGCTCCAGTAGTCTCAAGAAGGTAACGGTGCTTGCGCTCTACGACTCCATTCTGCGCATGAGTACTGAAGAAGGGTGCCCTAATCAAGAAAGTAACGAAGAGCAGCAGAAAGGTACTCGCCAACAGAGTCAGCGCGAAACACCCGAATGGGTGAGTCGAACTGAGTATGAACCATGGCTGAGAAAGCCTGATAAGTAGCTAATACCTGATCACGAGACTTAAGAAAGTAAATCCAGGTGAACTAAGAATAATCATCAATAAAAATGATATACCAATGATGACCCCCTTTCGAAACGAAGGGGGCCGGTCCCCAAACATTTGAGTGTACTAAATCAAAAGGACAACTCGACATGTAATCACTACTAGGATATGGCAACAGAGTTGTTGCTGCTTACAACTCGACAGGAAGGGAGGTATCACGAGACCTTCCCAAGAACACCACGACTCATCAATGAAGACAAACGGGACTCTGACATGTGACCCAAACGATGATGCCACTGAGCAAAACTAGCGGAGGTGGTGGTGGCGAAGACAGTGGCATCTGGAGCGGTAGACGACTGGCTGAGGGAGGTAGACGTGGAAACGGAAGTGAAAGGAAGACGAAGCCAGTCGAGTTCCCACAAGCGTGGGGAGTCACGGGTCCGCCAGCCAGAACCAACTAGCGTCCATGTGCTGTGAGCCTGAATAGAGCAGGAGTCAGCGTCCAAAGTAATACGAAAACCAAGATCAGAGAGCTAGCCAGCAGAGATCAGCTGCATAGTAAGATAGGACACATCAGAAACAGAAGGAACACAAAAGGAAGACGTGTGAAGAGTGCCCTGTCCAGCAACTGAGAGAAGTGTACCATCAGTCGTCCTGATAGACACAAGAGTGACTAGAGATCTCAAGGAACCAAGGTGTGTCGAATCTGGTGTCATATGGAAAGAAGCTCCGGAATTAAGGTACCAAATACTTGAGGCAGCAGAGGTAGCCTGGCTGGCCATGGCAGAAGAGGCTGTGGGGAACCTGGAGTCCAAGCGAAGCTCCATGCGCTCAAGTTGCTGAGTCAAGGCTTGAACTCAATCAGGAGCACGACCGCCTCGGTGCATACTGTGGTACCGGAGGTCCCTATGGCACCGCTTCAAGACGCTCGACAAAGGATGAATGGTATGGCCAGCCTTCTTGTAGTAGTTGCAACGAGTCACCGAGCTCACGGCAGAAGCCGCTAGAAGACCCTCAGGATCAACCTCCCCGGCGAGGAGAGCGGGAGCAGGATGAGACAGGTGAGTGACCGAGGAGGGCACCTTCGAAACGCCCAGCATAGTCGCAGGCGAGGAAAGAACGCCACGAAGACGAGTCTCCTCTGCACGGGCCTGCGTCAAGGCCTCCACCATGGACGGGAGCGGCAAGCGGGTCAGAAGTTGAGCACGGAGGGGCTCAAACTCCGGGCGAAGCTGGGTGAGGAACTGGAAGACTCGAGCTCCAGCACGATGATCTCGAAGGAGAACACACTGGCCACAAGAAGTGTTAGGTGGAGGCTCCAAAGCGTCGAGCTGGCGGTACACGTCACTGAACCGGCGATAGAAGTCATCCACAATGGAATCTTGCTGCTAAAGAGTCTCGGCCAAGCGCAGAAGAGAGGTGTAGAGGGCCCGACCGCTATCGGTATCTGGTCTCGCACGCACTCCCACATCACACGAAAGCGAATCCAAAGTTGACCACGCCGAGCGCGAGGTCGCGTAATATGCCGCTAATGAGGGCGCGACAAGACGAGCCTCTGGCACGCCATCCTCTAGCGCCGAAGGCGGCAGAGTAGGCGCTAAGCGACGTCAGAGGCTACCAGGTACCGCGGTACCACGGCATTATTAGCACCAAGCTGGGGCTGCAACAGAACTGGAGGCAACACCAGTGGTAGGACGGCGCCGGTGAGATGCCCCCAAAGACGTTGATTGTCAAGACAAACACGAAGCAGGGTGGACCACTCGCGGAAGTTGGTGCCGTCGAACTGGATCTGCGGAAGGGCGACCGGTCCAACAACGTGAGAAGGAGCCGCTAGAGATGGCATCGGTCGGGTTTAAAAGCGGTTTTACAAAACCCGACCCACTCAAACCCGAATTGAAAATCCGACCAACCCGAATACCATATCGGGTAAAATCTATACCGAACCCGCGGTATTCGAATCCGACGGTGCACCGACGGACGGTGTAATACGGTGGCAATAGGTTGGGTCGGTGTGGGTTTTGCAAAATCCGACCCGACAAGAAACCCGAACCTAAAACCCGAGTCAAACCCGACGGCACCAACCGACCCCAAACCCCAAGGTGCGGAACCCGACGGTACTGATGGGTATATCAAGATTTTGCATTCGATGGGTACCATGCGTGAAAATTAAAATCCGAACCCGACGAACCCATTTCGTGCCCGACCAAGAACTCGCGAGTAAAAATTAAAACCCGAACCCAACCCGACGTGTAAACCCACGAGTACCGAACCATGGTACAATTGCCACCCTTAGAGCTACCATGATGCCGAAGTTAAAGCCGGAGAAGCCCTCAGCCCACAACAAAACAGTGCTAGACTCCTGGAGCCCTAGCCCACAGCAATGCAATGCGGGAGCAGAGCACAAATCCAGAGGAGCCCTAGCCTGCAGTCCAGCCGCGCAGACCTGGAGGAAAGCGCAGGCGGCCTAAGTCCAGCCGGCCATGGGTCCAGCAACATGCAGTCCAGCGGTTCGAGTCCAGCGCAGTCCAGCGCGGAGGAGGCAGGCGACGACATGACAGCGGGACGGAGCGGAGGCGCGATGGGAGAGAAAAAAGAGGAGGAGGGTGCCGGGGCTCCGGCGATGGCGGCGACCACGCTGGCGATTAGCCGGAGAGGCGACGATGGCTATAGTGGAGGAAGGTAAAACCCTAACCCTAGTCTTCTGATACCATGTTAGAAATGCAGCTTGCCTTGTCTCAAGGGTCCAATGGGCTAAAATACATGTACAGTAGAAGAGGTAAAAAGGCAAATAACACCCTATACATATGGTTAATCTAACAGGAGGACGTATCCAGTGCAAATGGCTATTCAGTGCTAAAATGTTAATATCCATCGCGGGCCATCTGATTTATCATGTGCGGCTCAGATTGAGAGTGGTGGAAGCCCCTCATGGAATGAGGAGAGAAATAGAGGGGGGGGGGTCGCAAAACCGTTTAAGTGACAAGGGGTTCCACCATTCTCAATCTGAGCCGCATATGATAGATCAAACGGCCCACGATATATATTAGCATTTTAGCACTGAATAGCCATTTGCACTAGATACGTTGCCATCTAACAGATATAAGTAGATATTTAGTAATCACATCTGTTGTTATAATAAAGCATATGCATACCATTTCTAGCCTATGCAATAGAGACGTTTTGAATTGCCGAACTCCACGCCCACTTGAATTTGGATCCATATTGTGAGCCTTCTCATATGCTGTAAATCGACCTTTTTCAGATCACACAATAGCACACGTCAGCCTAATATTTTAGGAGTAGAACAAGACGAGGTACATAAACAATCTATTGTCAATAAAAAGTAACTTTTTTAAAATAAAATAAATAAGTAACTTGATAAGTGTAAAGGTGGATAATTAAAAATGACAACTATTGACTATTGTCCTTCCATTCCCAAACAAAACACCAAGATCTATATGGCAATCAAACAATTCTAAGAAACAAAATTACAATAGAAAGCCCTGTTTCTACCTCCGTTGATAATTTCTCTTCACCTATCAACTCATGTCCTTAAATTCTTCCTAGTACAAAAATATGAACATATTTACAAGAAACATAGAGCATCAAACTATTAAATCTTGTGAAAAAATTATAGATTTGATATACTGCTATTCTAACAAGAACATGAAATGTACCCTGAATTTTGAACAAAAAACAATTGCATACTCCAAAATTTAAAAAAAATACAATCGCTACTATTGAACGCCAACTTATATTTCAAATTTTTTTGAAAAGAATACAGTCTCTCAACTTTTGAACTCAAATGTTGCATCTTCAAATTGTAAGTTCAAACCTCCAAGATTTTATATCTAAAACCTTTGAAAGTTCCAAGTTTACAACATTTCAACCATCAATTTCAAAAACTCACAAGATTGAAGTTTATTTTGTATTTCAAATTCAAAGTATTGAATTTATATTTTAAGATTTTTCAAATTTGAGCTTCATAATGATTGAAATTTTTAATAAGGGCCTGTTTGTTTTTGCTTTGAATTCTCCATAAACTGATTCTGAATTATGATTGTAGATAAGCTAATTCTCCAAAAGCTGGAATCCAAAAGTACATATGAAGTGGATTGTGGATTCTAGTGTATATGGATGAGCTGGATTGAGAGAATCAAATTCTAGAATCGGCTATTTGTTTTTATTCTCGCTTTTAGGTCAAAATCCGTAATCAAAAGCAAAAACAAACAGACGCTAAATACCTTGATTTTAGAAATATATATGTTGAATTTCAAACCATTTGAATTTAATTATTGAATATTAAATTACAAATTGTAAATAGCTTTGTACTTTGTATAATACTATAAAAAGGTGGAATTTAGAATTTATTTTAATGCCCTAGAATCATTGTTGTATGATATAAAATAATTTCTTTTGGGATGTCTCATTAATAATATACTGTTCTCAGTCGAAGTGACAGGATAGGGCTCTACCATTGGATCCAACGAAATCATTCAAAGCATGCATGTGATCAAACTGTTTTGGAATGGCAGCAATTCATTCAATGGGCCAAAACTATACATGTATATACCGAAGAGGACCTAAATCAGACATCTGATACTGCTCACTGAGACGTGCCTTTACAAAGGCAACGTATTGAGGATCATCACTAGTGATGAGCATGTCATCCACGTAGAGAAAAAGAAGAGTACGACCACGAGGAGAAGTGTGAACGAAGAGAGCAGGGTCATGCTCACCAGCAACAAAACCAGCAGTGGTGAAACGCTCAAACCAAGCACGAGGAGCTTGCTTGAGCCCACAGAGAGAACGACGAAGGCGATACATGTGGCCATCCGGCACAGAATAGCTATAAGGTGGGTGCATGTAGACCTCCTCACGTAGCTCACTATGAAGAAAAGCATTCTTCACATCAAGCTAGGAGATGGTCCACCGGCGAACAGAAGCAATGGTCACAAGTGTGTGCACAGTGGTCCTGTGAGCAACAGGTGCGAAGGTCTCCTCATAGTCACGCCCATACTCATGTTGAAAACCACATGCAACGAGACGTGCCTTATAGCGCTCAATAGAGCCATCAGAGCGAGTCTTGATCTTATAGACCCACTTGCACGTGATAGGAGTGACAGAGGCAGGAAGGGGGGCAAGGTCCCAAGTGCGAGTGCACTCTAGAGCAGCAAGCTCCTCAGCCATAGCAAACTGCCACTCAAGATAAATAATAGCATAGCGATAGGAAGTAGGCTCAGAGGAAACAGTAGCAGGAGCAACGAAACCGTAGCGATCGAGACGAGGAATCGTACTCCGATCACGAAGAGCGTACCGCGGGGAAGGAGCAGGAGAGGTATACTCTGAAATAGGAGCAGAGGGAGAGGACTCGGAAGCGAGAGTAGGAGCCGGACCTAGAAGGGAGGAGGAACTAGGAGGAGGTGGACGACGAGTGTAGTGGAAACGGACAGGAGGAGGCGTAAAGGCAAAGGAAGGCTGTTGAGGTGGCGAGGGAGAGGGTGGAGCAGTGGATGAAGGAACGGGAATGGAAGGTGAGGATGATAGTGGCAAGGATGGACGTAATGATAGAGACGGAGGGGCGAGTGGTGATGAATGGAAGGAAGCATCAGGTAGAGTGAGGAAAGAGAGCGAATTAGAAGGAGAGTGTGGGCTAGAGGAAGGATCACGAGTGAAGAAGGACCGAGACTCATCAAAGGTGACATCTCGGGAGACACGGATCCTGCGAGCCACAAGGTCCCAATAGCGATAACCCTTGCGCTCAGCATCATAGCCAAGAAAAACGAACTCAACAGATCGAAAGAAGTTAGCCGCTCGCTCACGGGCTAAAGAAGTACAAAAACACACACCCGAACGCACGAAGGTGATCAGATTGAGAATCTCGCTAAAGAGACGCCAACAGGTGGCACCTCAAGAGCAAGATAAAGTCAAGGTTCACAAGGTAGACAGCAGAGAGACGACCTCGGTAGTGGGCGGAACAAAGGAAGACAAAGATCATCGCCGAAAGGGCCTCAAGAAGGTGACGATGCTTGCGCTCAGAGACACCATTCTGAGCGTGAGCACCAGTACAAGAGTATTGAGGAAGGGTACCCTGCTCAAGGAGATACTGACGAAGTGAGGTGGATAGGTACTCACCAGCAGAGTCAGCACGGAAGACACGAATAGGCGAGTCAACTGTGTGCGGACCATGGTAGCGAAGGCCTGGTAGGCAGACAACACCTGATGCCTAGAGGTCAAAAGATAGATCCAAGTGTAACGAGAGAAATCATCAATAAAGATCACATAGTAACGATGACCCCCTTTCGAAACGAAGGGCGTCGGGCCCCATACATCAGAATGAACCAAATCAAACGGCTGAAGAGACACCGAGTCACTAGTGGGATAGGGTAGCTGTAGCTACTTCCCAAGCTTACAGCCCATACAGGACAAAGAGGTATCACCAGAAACCTTCCCAAGAACACCAAGAATCACTAACAAGGAAAGACGAGACCCACACATGTGACCTAAACGATGATGCCATTGAGCAAAACTGGCGGAAGCAGGGGTGGCGAGGACAGTGACATCAGAGACGGCAGTTGACTGGTTGCTGGAGGTGGATGTGACGGAAGCAGAGGGAAGGCGAAGCCAGTCAAGCTCCCAAAGACGCTGAGAGTCATGGACCCGACGGCCAGTACCAACCAGGGTCCCGGTGAGACGATCTTGAATAGAACAAGAGTCAGCCTCAAGAGTGATACGATAATCAAGGTCAGTAAGCTGCCCAGCGAAGATAAGCTATAAATCGAGGCGAGGAACATGTGAAACAGAAGGAACATGGAAACAAAGAGTGCCCCGACCAGCAACTGAAAGGGAAGTAACATCAGCCGTCCTGACAAACATAGGGATGGCTGAGGAACTTAGTGAGCTAACGCCACACATCGGTAATCTGCTGGTAGAAGGCATCGACGGTGGAGTCCAACTGACGAAGAGAGCTCGCCAACTCCAGTGTAGAGGTGTAGAGAGCATCACTGCTCGGTTGAATCGAGCTCACGCGACGCTCCCACATCAACTGAGAAGAAGGAAGAGCGGCCAGATCCATAGCAAGCTCAACCTTCATGCTGCCTAAGATGACAGCAACAGCACGAGCCTCATCTGCCTGCCAGCTCTTGAAAGTCTACAGATCGGCAATGTACTGATAAGTGTCCTGCTCGTATGCTGCTAGAACATCTGCAAGGATCGGAGCACCATCTGGCCCGACCACAGGCTGAACTGGGCGAACCGAAACTGGAGGGCGAAGACGAGCTCCAGTGAGGTGACCCCATAGATGTTGGCTGTCAAGTGAGACACGGAGCATCGTGGACCACTCCTGAAAGTTGGTCCCATCAAACATGACGGGCGGTAGAGGCATCGGCCCCGAGGAACGAGATGAGTTGGCCATCTCAAATGAGCACCGAAGAAGTAGGCCAAGCAGAGGAAGGATGCCGATTGAGCCGAGCCGAGCGCTTTTTTTTCCTTTTTTAATTGATGTAGCTGCCATCGCTATCGGGCTCTGCTTGCTTGCTTCATGACAGAGAGAGGACACCGGCATTGGAGATGAAGCCGGCGCCGAAGAGGATGGAAGGGAAGCGGCCTGGCGAGGCTGCGCATGGAGGCGTCGGGCGGCAACCTGGCGGATTTCCCGGAGCGCACGGTGACCGGGCGGAAGCGGTGCGGCTTCTTCACGCCGCCAGTGGCTGGCGCCGACTTGTGCTTGGCGTGGATGGCGCAGAGCCCGACGAGGTAAGCCTCGGCGACCTCCTGCAGCGCGGCGACGTGGCGACGGCAGAGGTCTTGCGGATCTCCCGGAGCGCGAGCGGAAGTGGAGCGGAAGTAGAGGACGCCGCCGAGTACAGAGGATGAAGAGAGAGGAGAGAAGAGCGCCACGAGGAAGTCAGCAATGACGGCGTGGCGCCGCCGGTGAGGACAAGCGGCAAGGTTCCTGCATAATGCAGATTGAGGAAAACCCTAGCTAGGGCTGAAGTGGCTCTGATACTATGTTTTGGAATGGCAGCAATTCATTCAATGGGCCAATGGGCCAAAACTATACATATACAGTAGAGGAAAAAATAGCAAATAACACCCTATAAAAGTCTACTTTAACACAAACCACCTCTCGTACATCCCACCTCCCGCACATGCACCTCCACTCCCAACCATCCTCATCTCTCTCTCCCTCCTAGTCCAGTCCCCTCTCCCCCCTCCCCAATCCAATCCAAGGCAGCAACGATTCAACGAGTGGTTGGAGCGACCGGTTTGGTGTAGGTAGCCATCCAGTCGGCATGGTGGTGATCTTGGCCCAACGTGGGCGACAGGCCCTAAGCTCGTGTGGCGGCGAGCGAGAAGCAGCATTCAACGGCGAGCTTAGCCATGTGTGGGCGTTCGGTAGCGGGCTTGGCCCAACACTGGCGTGCAACACCCACGAGCGGCAAGGTTGATCTGCTCCATGCTCATGACGAAAGAATAACTAGGACAGTCCAATGAAGTAGCTAGCTAGTTGATGTTTTTTTTTAATTTTGCATTGATTTTGTTGTCCAATTTGTTGTGAAACCTAACCAACTTATTTTTCTACTAACTTTTTGAAGCTTGGTTGAGCTCTCCCGAAATTTCCTGGAAGGTGATTTCCAGATGGGTTCATCTTTTTGAAACTTGATTGAAACTCTTTGGAAACTCGAAAGTAGCAATTTTTTATGAAACATGTCGCAACTTGTATGAAACATGTGAAACTCAATGCAATGTCTATGAAGCATGTGTGAAACTCCTATTAAACTCTCTAACACATGTATGGAACTTCCTTAAACGTGCATGAATGTGCTGAAACTTCTTTGAAACTTTGTAAAATTTCAGCTAAATTTTGTTGAAATTTTTTAAACCTTCTTTTAAAACTTCGCATAAACATAAAGAAACATCCTTGAAATTTTGAAACTAGCAAGACCTAGATGAAACTTGCTTGAAATTTCCCTATACTGCTAGTAACAATCCTAGCAGTATAGCTTGTTGTAACATCTTCCCTTCTTTGAAATTAAAATTTCAACATTTGAATAGTGAAAACTTATGTTTTCAAAATTTAATAATGTCTGGACAGTTCTGTTTATTTGTTAAGCCATGAAGCATCAATCATAAAATGCAATAAGATATGGGTCATCAAACTTGTTTCCATGGCTCACATAGGTCATTGAACTCAGAAAATGCGCATCATTGTAGGTCATTAACACACTAGGTTGGATTATACTCATCACATTGCACTATGGCAAGGGGTGCACAAGAGAGTTGTCTGAGAACAACAATGCCCATGTATTTTTCCTTGATGCCCATGTGCATGCATCCCAAACACATCATAATTTCCAAAAGATCTTAGCTTTGTTCTCATCACAATTATGACATTTTATGCGATAATTATAATTGATTTTATTACTATATTGCAAGAATGGTATTTGTTGAGCCTACACATGAAATATGTGTAAATCCTGAGATTTAAGGCTTCTGACATGTAGGATATATGGTTTGGAGCAACTTCCGTATTTGAAGCACCACGAGATTCAACTCCAGAGAAGAGTATAAGTTCGGGTACAGTCGCACCTAATCATACCAGCTCACAGTACCCACCTCTAGGAGCACCGCCTCGTCAAACCAGATCTCCACTATGTAAGGAGCAAAAGACTTATTCCTTCGGCATCAATGAATTATCATGTCAAAGAGCCCATAGAGTTGTAGATTAGATTAAGAGAGTGGGGAGGTTGTTCTTCACCATTATCTTAATCTAAACTACTAGTCCTCTTAGTTCTAGTGTAATCCTTCATCTATTATCAAGTAGAGACTCGATTGCATCGCAACATCTATTGGTAATTGAAGACGGGAGTTTCTTTCTTTATTGTAGACACTTTTGGTTTCTTTGGAGACATTAACTATTCTTGCTATGCTTCTGCGTGTTATCTAATTTAAGGTTCTAGATAATATGAACATAGAGCAATAATTTCGATCTGCAAGGTAATCACTAATTGCAGCAATAAGTCGACAACCCATTGGGTGACAGCCGCAGGTATAAAAGAGGAATTGTTGTAAGTCAAGGAGCATAAGTTATCATCACCAAATCTAATGCGCCGATCTGGTTTTATAATGCTAATTAATACTAAAACGGTGCTGGCACAATCAATGCAGGAGGTGGACGGCAAATCCTGTAATCCTATGAGAGGGATGGCAGCTCAAGGGTAACTCACCTACGAAACCATGAAAAGTAAAGTGATCCTACTATCTTATGAATATAAGGGTGTTTGGGACAGCTCTAGTTCCACCAAAATCCGTGGAGTTGATGGAGCAGAGTATTCCTAGCACCAGAAATTTATAGAGTTGGAGCTGTGGGTACATTAAGAGCGTTTAGGTGGGTTATCTTGTTTACATTGTAGACTAAAAATATAAACTTAATTCACTTTATTTTAGCCTACAAGATCCAGATCTGATTTGAAACTGGGATCTGGAGCTCTGTCAAACAGGGCCTAAGTTATTATCCACCAATATACTATGAACTAAAATTTCCAACGCCTAATCCTTTATCATTGCCTAGACCTTTATTATTGACGAGTCCTTTATTTACTTTCAATAATTTCAGTTATATATTTATCGGCAACATATCTAGTGCTAAAGGTGATTTCAGTGCTAATATGCTAAAATCTAATCTGGACCCTTGGATAAGTTTTGAAGGTTGAGATCTACTGAGGTGAAGGTCAAGCAACTCACTCAATTAATGCTTTCACATTTGAGGTGGCAAACAACCTATTGTCATAAATGCTTTTACATATAGCTGGTTAGTTAAATCTCAACCTTCAAAACTTGATCCAAGGGTCCAGGTTAGATTTTAGCATATTAGCACTGAAATCACCTTTAGCACTAGATATGTTGCCATATTTATCATGGCAATTACAATTATCCTTTACTTTATTTCTTGCAGTTATTAGCAGAGGCGGAGCTACTGGTGGGGCTAGGTGGGGCTGGAGCCCACCCGACCCCATCCAGCTAGATGCCCAGCAAAAAAATCTGTTAACAAACATCACTCTCCTCATAATCATATTTGTAATAACTAACCCAGCTAACAATATAATAAAAAATAAAGCACACTAACCAGTTGAACTACTTATAACACTTAGATTGCAAATGGTGTCGCACTGCTCTTATTGTGCTTGACCATGGGTCACCAAGTACTCGACTGGCTTGAGCAGCTGCTTCGACTTACTATCTATTAATAAGGTGACATTCAACTCTTCCTAAGTGAATTCCAACTTTGCATCTCTTTCTATGTGAAGAAGGTCTTCAATTTTGGCCTGCATCAACCTTGTCTTCTTAAAGAGATATATAATTATATATAATTGGTTATTTGTAGTGATGTCATAACGGGTTGTTTTTTATGCCATGATGGCCTTGCCTCGCCACAGTCATGTTTTCACGCAGACATACAGAGCCCCCCTCTTTGAAAGTTTCTGGCTCCGCCACTGGTTATTAGTACATGTTTAATTGCATTAAAAGAGAAACTAGCTTGCCTTTGCTCTTTTTTGGGTTTCATAAATCTTAGAATAATCCTAGGGAAAGTGCTGCATCGATCCAATTCACTAGCAGGTCATCAAGCCCCTAAGCGTTTTCTACCTCATTTATATCCCCAACTATCCTCCTCCTTAGCTATGGTGAGACGTCAATTGAGTCTAGGGCGAGCCAGATCTCCATCAAGAAAACATTGCATGCAGATTGAACCACCATGTCTGGGCCGTCTCCAATGAAATAGAAGCGAACCAAGCCATTGGTGTACGAATTCAATGTCCTTGTAGACATGCATCGCTTACGAGCACGATATTCAGGTCGAGACAGCATGTTCACGATGGCGTAGAGATGATGTTCATCATACCATCATGCTTTTGATTAGAGATGCGAGGGGTAGAAGAGAGAAATTGGAAGAGTGAGAATTCAAAGAGGGAGAAATATCTAGTGCAAATGGCTATTCAGTGCTAAAATGCTAACATCCATCGTGGATCATCCGATCTATCATGTGTGGCTCAGATTGAGAGTGGTGGAAGCCCCTCATGGAATGAGGAGAGAAATAGAGGGGGGTTTTCACAAAACGGTTTAAGTGACATGGGGTTCCACCACTCTAAATCAGAGCCACACATGATAGATCGAATGACCCACGATAGATGTTAGCATTTTAGCACTGAATGACCATTTGCACTAGATATTTCCCCTTCAAAGAATATGTGTTAGAAGCTATGGAAGAGATGAACTTCCACTTGGACAACACATCACCATTAAATGAGCTTGTGGGATAAAAAAAAGAGTGATCATTATGAGGGAGTATCATTTGCATTTTGTGCTACTATTGTAACACCCTGGCCCAAAATCCTCCCAATGCCTAGCCCATCGTGGGGCAAACCTACGCATGCATAACACCCCTCTTATACTTTCATCCTCACTTTGTGTAAAAGGGTTAACCCGAGGGTGCTATGTTTGGACCAATAGGAATTATATGCTAATACAACTCACTTTTGACAAGCAATGTGGGTCTCGCCGTCATGAGGTCAAAAGCTACAGTGCCTCTTTATTTGCACAAACGTTCGTTAGCTTCTCCACACACCCGCTCCAATCGTAAGCTCCTACAGCGTCGGCCTACACTCGCACCGCATGGTCACGTCCCCACTGCTTTGGTGAGTATCCAACAAAATAATTCATGTCACTTCGTGGCCCTTCTCATGCTTCTCGAAATCCCTCAATAAATTTTTCTCCTCTCACAGCTTCCTAGCCAAATTCATGCATGAGCCACCGCGACAACCATTTGCTTCGTCGTCTAAATCCAACCTACTTCCGTGAGCTTCGATCCCCTTCTGTGATGTCAACTTGCCTCGCTCCAATAAATCCCTCACCCTATTTCGGTTATCCGATCACACTACATGTATTGCTTCTATAGATTTGATTGAGCAACCTAAATAAGTTTATAATTTTTCAAAATTTTAGAGAAGGGTTCTGAGGAAATTCTTAAGCTTTCCTAAAAATTTTGAATCATGATCACACTCGAGCGAATTTATAAAATTCTACACGGTTAATGTCTCGATTATGTTTATTCTATTTTTGAATTTTTAAATTTAATAAATGAAGTTCAATTCTTTTGAAAAATTTTGTGTATGATGCTAGATTGCAAAGGATGGTACCATAGATTTTTTAGAGCATTATTAAGCTTGTACAATTTTATAAAAATATAACAGTGTTTCTACAATTTTTATAAAACATCTCAAAAATTTAGTTTTTCAACAAATTTTCATGGAAGATGACATTCTTAAGAGTTATTGACCCAAATCCGATCCTCAAAAGTCAATATCCAGTAAAAAAACCCCGAGATTTTGGTAAAATTTGTCGAAATTTTTGAAATTACTTAGCAATTTGAATTTTTTATCTGGTTGGGATTTTGAATCTTATCCCTAGCCGAAATCCAAAATCTCACATGAAATTTCCAAAATTTCGCCGAGATTTTGAACTATGATTGGGACTGACAGATGGGCCCGCCTATCTTTTTATTTATTTGTTGATTGTTTTGATTGTGTTGCCATGTCAGCCGAAAGGATGCGAACGTACCTCAATATACAGTGTAAACTAAAATAAGAGTGGTTTAGGATGAAATGGGTGTTCTAGCCAGATTTGTGTTTGATGTTGCAAAATTAACGGTTTTGGAATTGTGAGTTGAAAATCGAATCAAGTCCATGACTAAAGGTTGAATGCTGAAAAATAGGCTTTTTCGTCCTTCTTTTTTATAACCTATCAGATGTTGGGACCAGATTCCGGAATGTGTTTTGTTCAATACTTCAATTGGGAAATATATGTCATTTTAGTAAATTCCTAAAGTATTAGATTATGACGACAGGTTCAAGATGAATCAAAAAAGGTAAATTTTAGAGAAAAATTTAACCAATATCAACATCTAATTATCTCCATTTGAGGTGTCACTAGAAAATCCAAATAAAGGAAGTAATTTTAACTGACGGTAACGATCATGGTGCAATCAATTTTCCGCAATCACCGTGCAATCCAACTAACAAAAGTTTCGAAAATTCTGAAAAAATCATGGATGTACATCTCATCTTACCCCATCTACATATAAAATTTCATGATCAAATTCGTCCTATGCTAGAAGTTACAAAAAGACAAATTTCTGACAAACTTAAAAGTTCAAATGCACCTCAAATTTGTCTTTTTGTAACTTCTAGCATAGGACGAATTTGATCATGAAATTTTATATGTAGATGGGGTAAGATGAGATGTACATCCATGATTTTTTTCAGAATTTTTCGAAACTTTTGTTAGTTGGATTGCACGGTGATTGCACGGGAGGGCTGATTGCACCACAGTCGTTGCCTTTAACTACAACCCCAATTGGTCATTGGTGTTTTTGTCTTTTTGTTCTTTACTGTTTCACAAAAATGAAATAATAATTTTAATGATGGTATACTGTTTCACAAAAAATGAAATAATTTTAATGGTGGTAGATCTTACACGTAATCTCAACTATCTTATATCTTTCTAACGATTAAGAAATGAATACATACCTAACATCTCACAAAATTCATCAATAACAAACTCAAATGTCAATTTGTAGACATTACATGTGTGGTGTGGATATATTATTAACACAGCACCGTTAGATCTGTAGCAACGTATGGAAAGTACACCTAGCAATGTTACATGACACGGTGGGAGTAAAAGCCAGGAGAAGAGCACGAGCTGACGTACAGAGGTAGGCGACGCGGGGGTTGTCCCCCTCGATCTCGCTTGCGGCGCGGAGGATTGGGACGATGGGCTGCAGGGACGGCGGCACCGTCTCGCTCTCTTCGACGTGCACCTCCGCCTCCGCCGCCAGCCCCTCCCACATGCGTTGCCTCCTCCGCCTCCCCCCGCTCGCCATGCTGCCGCCACCGCCTCCTCCCTCCTCTCCACGACAATGTTGCCGTCGATGTGGGTGGGTGCGTTGCAGAGGATGGCGGTAGTGGGGATTTAGACTTCAGAGGACGGGGCGTTTTGGAGACGTGGGACGGCGGCAAGGCATCGTCTTCTTCTCCTCCTTGTCAGCCGCTAAATAAAGCAGCGATTAAAGCAGCGTGGGTTCCAATGTTCCATGTCTGCTCATCAAGTGCCCTCGGTCTCTTCTTCTTTTGCTTTAGCTTTAATTCTCGGGGCTGGCTTTGGCTTTTTTTTTTTAGGTGGGGGCGGGGTGTTGTGTCGGGACGTCTCGGGAAGGATCTATGGAAGAGGGAGGCTGTCCGGCGTCCTGTATCATCATTCATCAGCGCCATTGTATCCATGTCCCGAGCATTAATTGCGAGATGGACGGACGGATGGCATCCCGAGCGTTAAATCACCCTACTCGTTGCTCCAACGCACCTGAGTCTTGAGCTACGCGCCATCTCATGCCTTCGGGCCCATATCGAACCGTTGGGAGTTCACAGAATTTCGACGGGACTACGAAACACCAGCAGTTCCTTCGTTCCAAACTGACGACCTCCAAACGTAAAGAATAATTGGCCCGCATAGCTTTCTCTGTACTGTATAGTAACGATGGGATTTTTATTTTGCTACATTTCAACGAAGCATTTTTTTTGGATGCATCACATTAAAGCAAGTATAATAATAAAGCTGACTACTTACTTTATCTCTCTTTCATATCATCTAGAGTAAGTAATAAGGTCAGCTTGTATAATAACAATCTCAAAAAATTGTATCTAGATGATGTGCAATAATTATTTTTTCTCTCTTGTACATAACTAATCTATCTTATTTCTCATACCATACTGGTTCTTGCATAAGAACCAACTTTTTTCTCTCTTTTTCTTTCTCACTCTTTTATATAGGATAAAACTGATTTATACAGACTAAAAATAAACTAAAATGATCCCATCTTCTTTCAGCTGGTAAAGGCAAAGGTGTTCTTGTCACATCCATCGAGACTCATGCATCTTGATGTACATGTTCCTAATCATGACTGCAACGCATTCAGAACTTCTGCAATGCATTCTAAAGGCTGACCAATGAGTGCTCAATTTCGAAGTATTGTTGAGTACTACTCAGGGTTCCATTTACCGCGTTTCTCATGCAAAACCGCTAAAACCGACTGCTTTCAAGACCGCTCGGTAGAAGAAACACCGCTGTTTCGCCGAATTCAAATCCAAATTCAAAATTTTCGAAAAATTTAGAAAAATTTATCCAAAAATTTCTAAAATTAGTATTAATTGATTGATGAGCTCTGGTGTAATTATTTTTTGAAAAACGAATGTATACACTTTTTAATACATTCAAAATATTCAATATAGAAAAAGCAAAAAATATTTTTGAATATTCAGACAGCTCAAATATTTTTGAAACTTTTTGAAATTTTGTTTTTCAAATGAATTTGAGCTAAGGATTCTTATGTAAAATTTTCAGCTCAAGATATTCCTCCAGTATTTTATAAAAATTCTGACATTAAGATTTTCAGAATTTTAGAGCTTCAGTTTTTGAATTATTTGGAAGCTTTTCCAACCTGGTATTTTCTTGATATTTTTACCAGATGTAACTACTGTACTAAGGGTGTTTTGGTAAAGTTTTAAGCTCGAGATAAGTTCTGAATATTTTTCATTAATTCGGATGATACACTGTTTCTAGTCAAAATTGATCTTTTCCATTATTAATAATTTTACCATGCAGTAAAAATAAAATTCACCAGGTAAAAAGTTTACCTGAGGCCTGAGGGTTTAGAAATTTTAATATAAATTTTTCAAGATTCTATTTTTACCTTTTTATCTCTTTACTATTATACAATCATTAATTCCTTTTATTGATTTTTCATGCAATGCATAAATCCAATGAAAATTCAAACAAAACCAATAATGCCAATAAAACTCAGAAATAATAATATTAAAATTCAAAATTTTTATTTTTATTTATGTGTATTTTTCGATGTTACATTTTGTAATCGACATTCCGCTCATGTAGGTCTAACATGGAATTTTGTGACAATACAACAATGACGGTTATGCGGCCTATGCCTACTTCACAACTTCAATTGAAAGGTATTATAACGTAAATGGTGTTGACAATTGAATGGTAATGAAATTTGCATGATTTTGCTATGTGGTTATGTATCTTTGCACTTGTATGATTGTAATATTGCAATGAAGATTATTTATTGACATATTATTGTGAAATGTCTAATTTACAACTTCCAAATGTCTAAAATATAGCAAAGATCATGTCTAATTTTTTCCAAATTTAGGAGAGATCATTCTAGAATTTTTTCATGTCTTCACATACCTTATTTATATATTTATTACATTTTTACTAAAATATAGCCTTCCCAGATTTTTTAAAAATTTTACCAGATATTTTAGATTTTTTCCCTATTTTTGTTGATTTTTCCCTATTTTCTCGGTTTTTGCGGTTTCTCCTCTCATTTTTCGCGTTTTTTTTTAAACCGCCGGTTTTCCTCCAAAACCATGGTTTGGCTTATGCTGGTTTACCCTAAAAACCGAAGCGGTTTATCAGAAAAACCGAGCGGTTTTTCGCCAAAAACCGCGTTTTTTCGTGAATTTGACCAAATTCAAATTTTTGAAAATTCAAACCGCTCGGTTTTTCACGGTTTCACATGTTTTTCGTAAAACCGTACCGCTGGGGACGAATTGCATTCAAATCGGTTTTGTAAACCCTGGTACTACTCCTGCACAGCAAACATTGGTACGTAGTACTACGTACTCTGGTTATCCAGTAAACCAATACTAGTTCCATCCCAGGCAGTGGCGGAGGGAAGGGGGGCTGGCAGGACCTGGCCCCCCTAACGAAAATAAAATTTAATAATTAGTAATTAGCTAGTATTAGTAAATACTAAACAGTAAATAAAAGTCTAGTATTAGTAAACATTAAATAGTAAATAAGTTCAATAAGCTCAATTAGAGAGTCAATTACCACACTTTCAACTCGATGCATGCAACCATCCGGAGTTGCAATGCTTGGCTACTCTTGCTGACTTGACAAGTGGACTATATAAAACAAGTAAAGTTTCTATTTTTCTCAACTTGATGTATGCAATGCTTGATATCTCTTGTTAATTTAACAAATGGACTATATAAAATAGGTAAAGTTTTCCATTATTCAATGGTTGATAGGCTGTTACGATTGCTCATAACTCTTCCAGTGTCAACAGTAACCACAGAGCGACCATTTTCAGCTATGAAACTTGTCAAAATTCGCATTCGAAATAAAATAGGAGATAACTTTCTTCAATATTGTATGATAGTTTACATTGAAAAAGAACTAGCAGGGAAAATTAGTTCAGATGAACTTATTGGCTTATATGATCTCTTAGGTACTCGTAGAACTAAATTTAAGTTAATAGAGATATAAGTTTCTTATTCTAAAAAATATATCATATTTCACTTATGTGGACATGTGGTTATACTATATTTAAATTTAAATGCATTGATATTGCAATGATATTTTTTGATGGGTGCTATGATAATTTTTTATTGATCCACGTGACCCCCCCTAACCCAAAATCCTGGCTCCGCCCCTGATCCCAGGTAATCTTGATACTCATTGAAGCCTGCAAAAACTTTTGGCTGCAAAATCAGATCTTTCCCCATAACCTAGTTGAGACTTTCTTTATCAGATATGAAATAAGGGTTTGCTTCGAACGCTGGAATTTTGAAAATTTTTATAGCAAAATAGTTCAATTCCATTGGACCAAACCAAACAGGCCTAACAAGTTTTATTCCAGGTTGCCATAACCTGGATGGCACGGTAGTCGTTTTGACGTTTGCTGATTCTACACGCTCTTCTATTCCAAACTTTGCAATATCAACGCACAACATTCCGACAGGTTCCTTAGAGAAAAAAAAAGGAAAAAAATAAACAGAGTCCATGGGGGCTAAGGGAGGTCGCAGCTGCGAATCCGTCACGCATTTGGGCAGAGAAGGTATGGGAGAAATTGTAGGCAGAAGTTTTTGCTTAGATGATGGACGTACCAATACCATAGTCATTGTCATATAGATTTTATTTTTCTTCTGCTTGTCTTTAATCTCCCCGCTCTGACTACCTCCACCCCATGTACAGCCACCAGCGTGGTACAGTAGCATTGGCATATTACATGAGATAGATGCATGTTATCCGCTGTTATACTAGCTTCACTGTTTTTGATGTTTATGCTACCCTAAGTCTCATGATTTGGTTCATCGTACCTCTCATGTATAATCACCTCTCCCGTCATTTTTCTCTCCCCCTCTGCTCTCTTGTCATCTTGTGTCAACTCAGCACTTACTATTGTTCGTGCGCGACAAGGACTTCAATGCGGAGAAAGCTATTGCGGGTCATGAGCATGGTTTACATTTTCGCCGAATTTTGGCGAAATTTCACCGAAATTTCGTATTTCGGACTAGGATGAATTTGTATGTACCGGCCGAATTTAAAATTTAAAAAGAAATTGCTACACGCTCATACAACGAAAGTTGATGCTTTGATACTATCTGTACCACTTTAATTCAAATTTCGCTCAATGCCCAACTCAGCAATGAGGTAGACCTACACATACATAGCATCTAACTTACATTTTTATTTTCATTTTGTGTAAAAGTATTAATCTGAAGACAAGCAACATAAGATTAATCTCAGTGTCACTCTACAAATGCCACTAGGAGAGAGTGTGATAATATACTTGGGACAAGAAGCATTGTTGTTTGAGCTTTTCCACTAATTCGCACTTATAGTGGGTGTATTTGCAAAGAAAAAGCTTAGGGGTCTTTGACCGTACAGCTGCAGATCACTAGTGTCGCTTTCACCAACTGTTGACCGTACTGTGCGGCCTGCTAGGCCTGTTTCCAAGCGTTCTTGCCGTCGACCGTTGGATCTGCATCGCAAGATCGTTTTCAAGCCATGTTGTTGGTGCTGGATCAGCGTTGGATCGCGAAGGAGCGGCTGCGATCGGAAGGCATCGATGGAAACCCTAGTGACCGAGAGCCATTAGATCAAGATCATATGGTGGAGCCTGAACCGCTTTCTGTTAGGGTAAGTTAAGATCTCGTCCGTTGTTTTGGAAACGGGTAGATCCGATCATGTCGCCTCGGGAGTGATCTTGGCCTATGATCGTTGATCGGATGGCTATGAGTCATCGTTTCCGATCGGGACTCAGCGTCCGCCGCCAACATGACATCGCCATTTGTGTCGGGACCCGAATTCGCAATCCGGAAACCCTCTGTGTTTTCAGCACTAGTCCCAGGATCAATAGCTAGTGCCCACAGTAAACAAAGATGAATATCACAATCATACATAACAGAATAATAAAATAAAGTATTCATCTATTAATATAACATGTTGAACAACCTTAAAGTCAACTTACAATTGTGAAGCCTAGATGGTTTCAATTCAGAGTAAAACGAACAACAGCGGAATGAAGAACGTCGGTGAATCCCATCAAAATACCACAGGCATTTGACAAGGTTCAACTCCTAGATATTCGCCTTCTTGCAGAATTCTCCTTCTTTGAAGACAAAGACTTCTCCTCAACTGGTGATGTTTTGTTAAAGCAAGGGTGAGTACACAACCGTACTCAACAAGTCATGCATGTAATGCAATTCTATTACTACATGCATGGCTTATTCCAAAGGAATGGCTGAATGGTTCTTTTGCAATAAAGCAGCATTCACAAATAATCATAATAGATAGGAAAGCAATAAAACAAATAATACCCATAATAAATTTCGTAATCATTCTCAAGTAAAACATTTCTCATCCTTAACCAATTTCCATATCACATTGTCTACATTCCCAACCTCATTTTATTTTCAAAACTCTACCCCTTGACTGTAATCCCCGAGCAATATCCAATACCGCGGACTCGGCTATTCAAATAGTTTTTACACTCTGCAGAGGTTGTACACTTTACCCACAAGATACAATCACTCATCACGTCAGCCGTGAATCGCCATACAAGAGTATGCGAATGAGCGATCATAACAAAGCCTTTCAAACTTCTATCTCAACCTAGGAACCTCTCCGAAGTTGCCTTCACTATCACTTCTCGCCGAGTCAAGTATAGGACCGACGAACACCGTTGGATAGGGTACCAAGTCGCAAAGACAGTACGCCCCCCATCTGATCACCCCCGATGATCGCCACCCGAGGTATCAAAGGTGAGATATCGAATCCTACTAAACTAGGTCGTCCCATACCGACATGTGGTTGTACGAGAGACTCAGTCAAAGGCTTGCAAGGTAAAGTCCTTAATCGACCAGTGGCAAGACATCCTTCTCAAAATTGGCGCACAACCCTCACAACACTCAACCCACCCAAATGCCACGATGGCCCACCGGCATAAAGCCACTTGCCACTTGCCCCGCCTAAATCCTTTATCACCCCAGCTTGATTATTGCGCAACACAATGCCAACAACAACTCAACATCCATGTAGAACCACGCCGTTCCACATATCAACATCATCGTGTGGCAACACGTCACACCATTTCACAAACACATTTCATAATCCATTAATCAAGATAACCTTTTATTTTCAAAAGACATGAGTTGCGTGGCATGGCTAAGCAATTATACACGGTCTAACCAACCCACGTTGACAAGTAATAACAACCAACTAATAATCAACCATCTTAGGGTGACAAATGAATTATGGCATACAATTAATCATGGCAAGGTGATATTAGCAATTGGATTGTATAACTAATGCCAAATTAATTTAAATCATTTTAATTCTTGAACTAGCATGCAATAATTTGAATCAAAGTAAATTTGTAAAACTGGGAGCAATATGATCAAAGCACAACTTGCCTGGCCCTTGCTATAAACTGCTCTTTACTCTTTATCTTCAATCCTTGATCCTCGATCTTCAATCTCCGCTTGCTTGCTTCTCAGCTCCTTCGAGCGACTTCCAGCAACGCGTCTAACGATAAACAAACATAAATACAACAAAACTCAAAAAGCAAATCAAGTAAACTCCAAATTAAGAACGAATAGGATTGGGCACAATGGCTTAGATGAAATTAGGAACTTGAATGGATTAGGTCGATGATTAGACAAATTAGAACGGCTTTCGGAGAATACATCAAGAGAAAGATTAATAATCGAAAGGAAGGAATAGTATTCAAGAATATTTCTCCGAAGTTGCTATCTTGATTAGACAGACAATGGCATATGGGCTCTCGATCTATAGACCGGGTCCATAAAGATATGTTAGTTCATGATGAACTAAGCTAATGCTCGAGGTTGACTTTCGTTGACCAATTAGATACGCAATCAAACAAAGGAGATAAGCTGATAGATTAGATATGGCACAAGGATATGACACATGATCAATGGTGTATCAACCAAATCCATGAATGATTTTCCAATCAATGGCAGATTAGATTCGCAACGATAAGATAAGGACAAGTGGGGTCAACATCTATTGTGATTCGATAAGGGGTTCACCATACATCGATGAAAAGGCTCGATGACAACAAGACGGAGATGATAAGAAGACGGGGCTAAACTCAATGTGATAAAGCTAGATCACATCAAGGCGATAGAAAAGATGATGACATCTCACTAGGGCTTCCACTTGCATGCACCCATGCGATGACAGCGATACGATGAGAGCAAAGCGTTAACGGCAGGACGTTACCGACGGAACGTTAACGATGGAACGTTAACGGCGAAACGTTAACGACGGAACGTTAACGATGAACGTTAACGGCGAAACGTTAACAACGGAACGTTAACGACGGAACGTTAACGATGGAACGTTAACGGTGAAGCGTTAACGATAAAGGTGAAGCGATGATGGAACGCTCATGAAATAACAAAGTGGCGACCATCGGCTGATAGATAGGGCAGCAAGGTCACGACATGGCAACTACATGGCAAATTTGTGCTGGCCGAATGGGTACTGCCGAGGCAGTTGTTACGCAAAACGGATCAATGATTTAATACCCGAGATACAAATGAATAAAATAAAATAAACAGGAAGTAAAAATTATAATAAAAATATTGGCAGATAGAGGATGAATTTAAATGAATTTAGAAATTTGAATCACTCGATTCCGAGTTCGGATGAAGGAGAACGGATCAAACGAAGTTTGACTAGAAAGAAAATCCCGAAAATAAGAAATCGCACTGTAGCTACAGTGCTTCGTTTTCCTGACAGAACACCATTGGAAGGTTTTTGCACCATCATTGCCGGAGCTTGGGGGCATGGCAGCGTATGGCAAATAGCAAAATGGAAAGAGGGCGGCGGCGCGGTGCTGGAGCATGTGACGGAGCGGCAAACGGAGGACGGGAGCGGCACTGACGGCGCTTGAGGCGGCAAACGATGAGGCTACGCGGTGCTCCGGCGAGGGGGCAGCAGCCGGGACAAGGCGGCGTGCGCATGGAGTGCGCCCGGGGCTGGGGAACGCAGGGGAGGATGCGGCTTGGCCGGAGCAGCAGCGGAGAGGCGGCGCCACGACGGCTTGGCGGCGGCTCGGGCGACTCACGGCGGCGGCGCGGCTCGGCGGTGGGGAAGGGCGGCCAAGGGGTGGGATGGGGGCAGCAAGGTGAGGGCATGCTCGTGGACATGACGGCCGACCACGGGGAGGCCTAGGGCAGCGGCGCCATGGACGAACGGAGCGACCAAAAACGGCCCGAATGGCATGGCGGCCAAAAACACAATAGAACATGGAATTTCTCAAAACCAGCGAGAGCACGGCGTAGAGCAAGGTCATACTAGGCTACATCTAAAAGGAATTTGATTGGGGATTACCGGTTTGGGAGGAATCGATGACGAATGAAACTCGACTTGACGATGAACGAACGCAAGTTCCCAGAGCAATTCTTGATGAAACCTGGATTTTCTTGAGGGGTTATGATCTACACTCTAATGCGCACAAGATGACGCGAACGGAAGTTGATTTGCCTTACCGGGTCAAAAGATGACACGGCGATGTCAACGGAGGACGTCCAGCGATCGTTTCTTCGATTTTCGGAAGAGCAAACATTCTGGAAATGGAGGGAAAGTGTGAGCACGGGATGGAGGACGTTGAGACGAAACTTTTGAGTACTCGCACACGTTGAGGGAAGAAGAAACGGAGGAGTTATGGCTAAAACAAGAAACGGCAAAGAAGTGCTTGCAGATTTCGTTACATTTGATTTCAGAGGGGAAAACTATAGGGGAATTAAAGTCCTTAACTAGACCTTCGATTTGCAACTGACCTCACTCAATTTCGTTGAGAATTGCAAAAGTTATGAGCATTTGAAGTTTGGGCTGCAAATGGGGCTGAATATGAACAGTGCGCACGGCTGGAGGTTGAAGATGAACCGTGCTGGACACGTGTCGCTTTCTCATTGGTTGGAAGAAATGAAGAGAGAAAAGCGCGAGAAATAAAATAGCAAAAATGATCTAAAAATCTTCAAAAAATTTCTAAAACTACTAGAGATTATTTGGAACCCAATAAAATTGGTTTCACTGAATTTTAATGAGTTTTGGAATTTAGACAATTCCGGGATGAATATACTGGATTTAACGAAAGACCGCGAGAGATAAAATACCAGAGAGATTCTATAAATCTTAGAAAAATCCCCAAAATCATTATAGAATATTTGGAACCTAATTCTATAAAGTTTGATATTTTTGGAGTATTTTGGAACTCGGGTGAAATTTCGAATAAAGACCGAAATTGAAATTTTGACTTTGCGGACGGTAAAGGATTGAACTTTGATTTCGGAAGAATATGGATGCCAGGTGAATTAGAGCACCGAAGGAAATCCCTGTTTTGAATTTAAATGGAATTTCAAAGGAAAAGTTTGAATTGGAATTTGGATATAGAATCGCCCGAACAATTAATAATTCAAATTAAAAATCCAATAAAAATCCAATTAACATCCAAATATTTAAATTAATAATTTTAATTAGTTTTTAGCAAATTTAAAATTTAGGAAATTCCCTGAGATGCAAAGAACACTGTAAAAACTAAATTTTAAATTACTTAATGTACACAGAAGGCACATTAAATTGTTTTAGATTTAGAAAATTCTAAATTAAGCTTCTTTAATTAAGATAAGATTGATGTAAAATTTTTGGAAAGCTAATTTAAATATAAATTTTTGAAAACCCAAATTTTGGGATGTTACAATTTGTGTAGAATTAGGTTTCCATATTGTGTACGTTCTCCGGTGCTATAAAAGTGGAGGGTAGTCACCCGATGTTCGCCGTCCTATTGCACACCTGTAGGCCTAGTCGTTGTCGCCTGTGCCATCGCTGTTCGTGCATTAGAGCTCGTCGTAGTTGATTCGGTGCACCACTGTGGTTTTTGCTCAAGATCATCATCGTTTCATCATTTTCCGCCATTTGAGTTCAAATCTAGGATTACTGTGTAATGCCGCATCAGATCCGTGAAGACTCGTCACCATTTTGTCGCCGCAGCACCGTCACCGAGGTCATCATCTTCAAGTGCGGTAGAGAAGCACCGCCGTGCCGCCATCGATAAGGTCAGAGTTCGTTGTCCGTTGGATCTTCGATCAACGACTGAGGTTAAGCCACGTAGTCACGATAGCAGTAAACGCCATCTTCTAACGTGTGTCGTTGGATCTAAATCGATCGCTCAGGATGCCACCACTTTGCGCATATTGTAGGCTGTTTGATTTGCCTTCTACGGGTTGGATCAAGCAACACATTGCAGCCAATCCCGCTTCACCACATGGCGGGCACGAGTGCCGAGGAGTCATGGACTGGGTCCACGGTGGACCAAATCCAAAACCGTGGACCAAGTCCATGGACCGTGGCGACGTGGCACGACGCGACTAGTTTAGGAAGGGCTGATATCAGTATGACATTATGATGATGCAATAAATCGGTTTTACAGTTTAAAAATAATTCAGTTTATTATTTTATTTTAAATTTTCTGTTTTTTAGAATTTTTTAATCTTTTGAGAACCCGTTCTCCCTCATACGAGCTCCGATTGAGGTGATTCAAATTTCTTGTAACATCCTAAAAATTTTGGAACAGTAAAATGCAAACTTTAAATTTGAATGTGAATATTTTTCTGAGTTTCTTGATGTTAAATATTTTTATTTGGATTTCTTTGGATTTTTGTGTTGTGAGAATAATCAAATAAAAGAGGAATGAAAGTAAGAAATGGGAAAAAGGTAAAATAGTAAAAGTAAAAATTTGGAAAAATTACCATCTAAACCCTAGGACTGCAGGAAAACCATTTTTACCCGCAATTAAATTTTTATGAACAAAAATGAGACTTAATTATTGAAAAGACAATTACTTTTGACTAAAAATAGTTCAATGTCAGATTTAATGAAAAACCTGTAGACTCCATCTCGACCTGATAGAATTTCCCTAGTAACCTCAATGTGTTACCTACTCCCAATAAAAGTCTCAGAAATTTATCATGTCATATGATGTGGATAAAAATTCAAAAATAGAAACAAGAAGAATCAACAAATTGGGATGTCGAATTATTATAAATTAAATACATAATATTTTAACTTTAAAATTTTATGGAATAACTACATATTATTTCAAACTCATATAAAAATTTTCAAAAATAAATAATATCATTTACACCCTTAATCAAATCAAAATCCAAAAATTAATTTTTGAGTGATAGTAATGTCGAATTTTTAATTAATTCCCTGTAGAAATTTTTGACCCAAAACTTTTACTGGAGGTAGTGCATTAGCTGAAGACTTTAGTCAAAAGTTCTTAAAAAATCTTTCAGTGATTTGATGGCCATTTTAATGCCGAACATGTGCTGTCCCGAATAGCTCTCCTCCCTTATCAAGTCTTCATCTAATGACATGTGGGCCCAATTAACTATTTGGACCCCTTTCGGCAGGTGCACCAAGCCCTACCTCTCCTCCTGTCACTGCCCTGTGGTCCCGGCCCCACTTGGCAGCCTCCTTTCTCCCTCTCCTTGCCTCCTCCTGAGCGAAGTTGCCACCGCTGCCAAAATGTTGCCGCAATAGAGAATGTGCCGCTGAATCCTTGCCACGGCAGCCCTTGGGCAAACGGATTCCTACCCCGGCTGTTCCTCATCAAATCAAGCACAGAGTTGGCGCCGTCCAGGAGCTTAGCCATTGCCACGTCCATCCTTGGGATCTTCGCACCATACCGTGCCCATCCCTCACCATGCCCTGGCCGATTCGCGTCACTCGGTGCCAGCTAAGCCTCGCGCCAACTCTCTGATCACGAACAGAACCGAGACGCATTTCTTTCTTGCGTTCAAATCCTGTTTCCCCGCTTGAGCCGGCTATAAAAGGGCCACTCCCAGTTCACAATGTCCTGCATTTCACTCCCGCTCTCCCTCTCCTTCATTTCCCCTAGCTGAAGCACCTCATTTCTCCTTCCCTTGCCGCCATGATCATGAGCTTCAGAGCTCAAAGCCGGAATCAAATCAGCCAAACCAGTGAACCATTTCCAAATTGCTTCAATCCATAGCATACTGATAAGCTACTCATCAAAAGCCCCCAATTTTATTTGGAAGTCCTCATGCGAAAGTAGGCCACCGCCATGCTTCTTCTTCCTTAAGGCCGGTCACTGGTGGCGGCTCAACCCGAAGCTTCTCCGGCCAAACTAACCACAAAAATGGAGTCTCTAGCGTTCTGTGATGCTTAATCCGCTACCCATTAGAGCTCGCCCAAGCTAGTTCATCTTCTCCGGCTAGCCATCGCCATGGTCACCGCATGACCTCGACTGCAGCTCACCTGAGACCACCTCTGGCCGAATCGGTTCTAGAGCCGAATGCATCTCACCGAGCCCTCTCTCCCAGTGTCCTCGCCCTCGCCAGAAATTCGCCGGAGAACGATCGCCGGTGAAGCCCTAGGCCATCCTCTGTTCCGTCTCTCTGATCGGCGGGCCCTCCTTGTCAGCCAGTGAAAGAACTCCAGTGTCATGGTAAAAGGCGCCTTCCAACTCAGAAAGCGTATTTTCTATTTATTCATCCAATTTCCAAACCAAACAAATTCAAATGATAATATCTTGTGAATGTTTAATCAAATTTTAGTAGAGTAAATTTATATATTCATCTAAAACTAGTTAGATGCTAAATATATAAAAATATGTAATTTTTGAACTACAGGACAATTATTTAAATTAAACTTTGTTAATAATCTTAATATGGTCTTTATATTAAATCTATGAACAATAAGTCATAAAATAATAATATAAATTTTATATGATGATGAGACCAAAATGAATTTAAATCAGTGAAAATATTTAATGTTTGAGTCATAGAACAATTATAAAAATTTTAAAAAGAATTAAACACACTATTACGGACTTTAAATAAAAGCTATACATCGTGAACCATAAAATGATAAAATAAATTCTTGTATGTGAATCTGACCCTGAGATGCTCAAATATGCAATAACATTTAATTTTGACCTATGGTTAAAATTAATTGCTTTGCAATCATTATTAGACCCTGATATGGCTATTAATAAAAATAAAACATAATAGCTCATAAAAGGATAAAATAATTTGTATAAATTTCCTAGAAATAGAAAGGACCCATGTAATTAAAAATATTTAGAATCAAACTTAGTTTGTATTCTTTTACTAGAAAGAAAAGCAAATCACAACAATAAATAAATAAACAACCTATTGCAGGCTAAAGTCAAAATAATGCAAAACTAACTTTAAAACACTTCTAAGATTGCATCCTATTAATACCTAAAAAATGAATAAAGGATCATGTATAGTTTAGTCGCAATCTTAAAATGAAACTTGATCCGATTCAACGTTAACCTTGTGATCATTTAGACTATTTCAATAGCAGATAAAATAACTCGTCTAATTGTGAATTTTGAAAAGATCAATGTAGAAACACTATTTGGTATATGAACTACCGTATTCTAGAAAAATATCTTATTTACAACTTACTTTTCATATAAATCTTGCGATCGCAATACCCCTAAATGTTAATCTAAACTTCTCCGTTCTAGCCGATTCCATATAGCGAAATCTTTATAATACCATATAAGCTATTACAGCAATGAATATAATATCTTGTCCAAATCCTAAAACTTATAAAATTAGCTTAGTAGTAATCTTCAAAGTATAAGCTACCATAATATGAAGAAATAATCTTATTTCGTCAAGATTTAAATATAAATCATGTTAGCAGAATAACCTAAAGTATTATGATTTCTAAACTTGATAATTTGAATAAACACGCTCGGTACTAATGAAGAAATCTATAGTTAAGATGTTTGTATCACCAGAACCTTCTTAGAAACTGCAAATATGTATCCAGTAGCCTGTCTTAGCATAAGCATATTATGAATAGTAAAATCAATGAGCCTTGCAACTAATGTTTAATTCTATTAATCTAAATAATTTTTGCATCTTGAATTTGATATTATAAATAAAAGAATTCATAATTTCAGCTTCTTGAATTCGTAAAGCAAGGTTGGATAATCTATAAAATGAATTGTGCATCTCTCAACTTGAGAGCTAATAGTAATCTGAATACTTAATCAACTAAAATATGAGAATATCAAATCATTTGATCTAAACCCTAAAATATCCTTGTGTTCTACAGTGAATCCTTATTTGGTTTTCTGTCTGTTTCTTTTGCTCTTATTGAAGTTTCTTAATTGCTCTTTATTGCTTTTAGTTAGTAACGGCGTGTAGAACCCAATGCCACTAACTTCGTCATCGCCATCATCAGTTGCAATCCTCGTCTTCGTTGTAAACAGGAGATTAAGCAAGGCAAGCACCCCTTTGATCATATTGATCCTAGTATTTAATTTTCTTTTGTTTTACTAAACTAATTTATGCATGCGTTTACTTTCTGTAAATTAGCTATTTTATGGTACTGGTAGTTATACCTGTTGTCTCACGAACCTCCCTTGATATGTATGACATGTGAACCTTGATAACCATAGATTAAGGATAGGCATTACTTAATGTCATCATGGGTATATGCGCTTACATATCGCTCATGCTTAGCCATGCTTTAGAATCAGCGAGACATGATCAGATCAAAATTTGTTTCCTGAAAATGTTGGAAATGTCACTGTTGGTTGTTAGTATGTTGATTAAAAACCCAAAATAAAACTATGGTTTTGACGCGGGTGATTATTGGCAATAGACGGTTGTGCGAAGGGAATTGCACGTAGTGTAGGGGGAGATTATTGCCTGTGTCAGATTAAGGACCGAGCAATGGGACGCTATTGATCCAAGAATTCCGTGCAACCACAAGTGTTGGGATGGAGCAACCTTAAACCAATTAAGTTATCTAGTTTAACTTTGCATTTTGGAAGGCCGAAGTAGTACGGGCTCTCCTTTTTAAGGTTTGCTCGACGGGGTGCCCTCACCGAGGTGTTGGGAGCCACGCTTGCCAATACAACGGTGTACGCCTTAATATAATGGGGGAGTGAGGACTCGACAGGATCTACTGTTGAGAGTATAACATTGCACAAATATCTTCCACCGGAAGTGAGGACTCATCAGATTTAACCTGTGAGAGTACAATGGCTATACAAACATCTTCTACCATCATAGTAAGGGTTTAACGTCCCGGTGCTAGTGCAAAGTTGTAACATCCCAAAATTTGGCCATTTTTAAATTTCATAAATTATGTTGAATTTTTGAGAATTTTTGGAATTTATTTGGATTTATTTGCAAATTCTGGAATTTAACCTTTTCTTTGGAAATTAATTTAATCATGAAAGTTTTAACAAAATATAAATGGAAATATTTTATTTGAGTTCAAAATGCTCTAAAATATTTTCTGGATTTTTTCTAGAATTTTTCTGATATTTTAAATGTCTCAAATGAATTAAATGAATTTTGGGAATTATTTTTATTTGAAAAACTGAGAAAAATCCGATGAACAGATGCAGTCGAGCCCAAGATTGCGGCAAATGCCGCCCACCGAATAAACCCTAATCACCTCTTACCCGCACCCTCCGATTTGGATCGGACGGCTCTGGAGAAACCATGACGTTTCGATTCGGCAGCCGTTGATCTATCACCACGTGTACGTGTGAGATGAACCCACGTCGTCTCGTCTTCATCTTCTGGTAACCGCAAGCCATTAACGCCGGTGAGCGACTTCTCCGCTTCATTAACTGGTGCACGGTATAAAGCACACCCTTCCGCACACTTCGAGATCTTTCACGCCTCCCGAAACGCACTATAGCACCCAAATGAGCTCGCCGTAGTTCCGTAGTGCTTCCGCCACGTTTGAGCGACCACCGGCCACCCTCCGCCGTCTCCGAGGTCACCGTTGAGTCCCTTGCGTCGAGCCGTATCCGGGGAGTCAATCCGTGACGCCAGAGAATCACCGGAACGCCTTCGCCGACATCATCTTCCTCAGCTCCGGTCTTCGAACGCCACCGTGCCATCACCGAGCTCGCAAGCAATGTCACCCGTTGGATCTGCATCCTACCATTCCGGTGAATCCACGTGTTTTCCTCTCGGTAGAGACCAGAACAGTGCCGCGGTAGATATTAGCTATAGAATTCCTGATGGACGGGTTAGATTCGGACACGTGCCTACCTTCGGGACTGCCCACGTGTTCCTTAAATGCGTTAGATCGTAGCCGTTAGATTTTGGATGTATGGTTACGATTCAGCCACGTAGTCGCATTAACAGTAAAGACCATTTTCATTTCTCAACCGTTAGATCTAGATCGTGTGGTTCTTGTTTCGCCGCGTAGTTTAATTAACCGCAGCCGTTAGATTTACATTGATAGCATAAGATTGAATTAATTTGAGCCATTAGATCTTGGATGTGCGGTGCGGATGCGTCCACACGTCATGCACCGGAGTAGTCGCGTGGCCGATTGCGATGCGCGAGTTAGATTCGATCCGAACCGTTGATTTTGAAATTAACGTTCGGGATCACGCTGCATTGATAGCCAACCCGCGCGCGCCATGTGTCGCGCGAGAGCCGAGGCGTCGCTGACCCCGTGTCGGTGCGCGGTGATGTCACCCCTGACGTCACCCGGGCCCGCTGTCAGTGAGAGAGAGGAATCCGAACAGTTGGTTGATCTGGGCCGTCCGTTTGATCGTGCGGTCATGATGGGGCCACGTGTTAGATTAAAACTGAACCGTTGGGTTGATCGTGGCTGTCTATTTTAAATCGGACGGTCGAGGTTAGATCAAGCTCTCGGTTGATAGTTCACCGCTATGTGTCACGGCCAGATCGTGCCACGTGTCATGCTGACGTCAGCAGCTGACGTCATCGGTGGGACCCACATGTCAGTCATGGCACGAAGAGATGCCGACGTCGAGAAGGACGCTGTCGATTTAATAATTCAATTTTTCTTTAGGAAAATAATTTGATAGAAATTAGTTTCGGTGCTGACGTCATTATTGGTCATGCTGACGTCATAATTCTGAATTTTTCCTTATAAAAATAAATAAAGAAATTCGGTTTATTCTTTTTTATTTATTTTCAAACTTCAAATGGTTATAACTTCCGCGTTTTAACTCCGATTTGAGTGATTCCAATTTCTAAAAATTTGTAAAATCAAGATCTATTTATTGATAAATTTTATGGAATTTTTGGAGTTAATCTAGATTTCTGTAAATTATATTTATTGTGTATATATTGATTTTGATTAGACGTTGATCTGCCGGAGAGTTTCGAGGGAGGATTTTCAGAGCAAGACCTAGCGTCAGATCAGGACCAACAGCTATTCGAAGGCAAGTTGTGCTTGACCATGTTGCTCCTAAGTTTTGAAAATATATTTTGTTTCAACTTATGCATGCTAATTCAACTAAAAGTGGATTTAAATATTTTTGGTGAATTAGCTAATCAACCTAATTGTTATTGCCACCTTGTTATTATTATTCATATGCCATGATTCCTTTGATAGCCTAAGTGGACAATACTAGTTGGTTGTAATGACATGCCAACACGGGAGGCTAGACCGTGAATAGTTGCTTAGCTTTGCAAATAACGTGAATAGTCTTTTTGAATACAAAAGCAATGTTGACTAAAGAAATAGTGAATGCATTTTGATAAAAGGTGGAATGTTGTTTGTAATGATGTTGGAATGTAGAGACCTGTGTGGTTGTACATGAAGGATGATTACGGGCATGTGTTGCACCGTTAAACCACTTGGGATGGAAATCAATTTAGACTGGGGCAAGTGGACCGAGGCTTTGTGCCAGGTGGGCCTGTGTGGCAATTGGGGGTGGGTTGAGTGTTGTGAGGGCTGTGTGCCAATTTTGAGAGAAGAATGTCTTGCTTTGGTCAGTTAAGGACTTTACCTTGCGAACCTTTGACCTGAGTCTCTCGTACAACCACATGTCTGAATGGGAAGACCTAGTTTAGTAGGATTCTGATATCTCACCTTTGATACCTCGGGGTGGCGATTACGGGGTAATCAGACGGGGAGCGCGCTCGCTGTGCTACGGCTTGGTACCCTATCCAACGGTGTTCGTCAGTCCTATACTTCGGCTCTGTGTGAGGGAAGTGATAGTGATGGCAACACGGAGAGGTTCTTGGGGCTGAGATAGAAGTCTCTTAAAAGCTTTGTTACGGTCAATTGCCTTTGTGGCGTGCGACTGTATCGTGTGGGTAAAGTGTACAACCTCTGCAGAGTGTTAAAACTATTCGAATAGCTGAGTCCACGATACTGGACAATGCTCGTGGATTACAGTCAAGGGGTAGAGTTTTGAAAATAAAATGGGGAGGAAGGCTGTGTGCCAAGGTTAATGATGAAAGTTGATTAGGGTCTGTGTGTCTAAAATTATGTGGAAAACAAATTGAGAAGTATAATATATTTATAGGGTTTTGATGCTTTCAATCTAAATTAATAATAGTTCAAAATGTTGATGCAATGCAAATAAACCAGTTGAACCATTCCTTTGTAACAAGCCATGCATGTAGTAATAGAACTGCATTCTGTGCATGACTTGTTGAGTATGGTGTGTACTCACCCTTGTGGACAAAATTTACCAGAAGAAGAGACTACGCCTGCGTACGATGGGGAGTTCATTGAAGAGCCAGAGAACTAGGGAAGCAAGCCTCTGTCAGGGCGCATGTGGCAAAGATGGATCACCATGACGTTTACATTTGCGCTGTTGCATTGTTTACTCTGATTATTGTAAGCCCTGTGTGGCAAAACTATTGTAAGGGACCATAAGGTCGTACAACTCGTTATATACTTGATTGAAATACTTATTTGATATTCCGCTGTGTATGATGTGGTACGTTAACCCTGTATAGCCTGTGTGCACTAGCGCGATCCTGGACTAGTGCAGAATACACAGAGTGTCCGGATTTGTAGATTCGGGGCACGACAAAAGTTAACCTAGGTAATGTAAAGGATTTCAGCATGAACATTTCTGCCGCCCGCCAAAGGGGGCGGGAAGCATGCAGCAAAAAGAAAAGGTCATGACTTGTGGGTAAAATTGTATATCTCTGCAGAGTATAAATCTAATCGATTAGCTGCGCCCGCGGTCATGGGCACTTGGTGAAGTCATTCCAATGCTAGACTTTGGTATTTTCTAAAAATGGGTTTTGGTTTGAACTTGTTTTGCAACTGTCGCTTTATGTCAAAGGGCCAACATTGATGGATTTCAGGATTTGGATTATTCGTCGCTCACGTCATGGAGGACTGTGAGTCTTACTTATGCTTTACTTATTTGTTATCAATCAAATTTGCTCTTATAAATTCCATTTGCAAATAACTTGATTTACAAATTCAATGTCGCTTTATGCAAATTAACTGTAGTAGCCTCCTTTGACTTGACCTGCATTTATGCATTTGCAAATACCACCTTAAGTCTTGTGGAGTATGAAAGTACTCACCCTTGCTTAATTTGTTGTTTTTAGGTGTAATGCTAGCGAAGCTTCGAAAGTTTGTTTCGTCGCAGAATACTGGGATCTTCATTGAAGCGATCTTTTCTAGGGATTTATGCCTCGTCAGTTGCCTGCGGGTTGGATGGGCATGCTACAAGGCTTTGCTTCTTTTGCTGCTTTACACTCTGAGTTGTAAGATTTATGTATTTATTAATTTTCGCTTAATTAATATAATGTATGGTTGTGATTCCAATTGTTGTAAATGTGCGTACTAGCTACTGATCCAGGGACTAGTACTGTATGCACATGAGATTTCCATTATTGCATTTATGTAAAAATGGGGGTCGTTACATTTCTACAAATTTATAAAATTGAGATCTATTTAATGGTGTACTTTATTTGATTTTTTGAGTTCATTTTCTCTTTGTTTTGGTATTTATTTAGTTTTCTCTCTCGATTCACGTAGACGTTGAATTGTACAATGCATCAAAGAAGGATCCATCGACTCAAGAGCAAATTTCAAAACAAGAACAGGACCTTTGCCAAGGAAAGTTGTGCTTTGGTCATATTGAACCCATATTTATAAAATCACTATATTGTTTTACCCTATTGCATGTTATTTTATGTATACAATGGTTTTAACTTAAATTGGGACTTAACTAATCTACCTAATTGATCTATACTCTACCTTGTCATTTGTATGCTATGATCTATTGTCACTTTAGATTGGTTCATTATAGTTGGTTAATAATAAAATCAACATGGGATGGTTAGAATGTATTAGTATGCTTAGCCATGCCACATCATCACATGTACTTGAATTATCAATGATTAATCTTGACTAATGAAATATGGAACAATATTATGAACTTGTGTGTCATGTGTGGTAACGCGATGAGATTGAGTTGTTATGGCGAGAGATGTCACGTAACGATATTGAATTGTTGATGGCATGTGGTACTTGGTATTCAACTGGGTTGTTATACACTTGGATCGGGGCAAGTGGCAAGGGGCGGTGTGCCAAGGTGGGCCAGGAATGGTAGAAGGTATGTGGAAGTCTTGCCTTAGTCACCCTAAGGACTTAACCTTGCGAGCTTTTGACCTGAGTCAGTCATGCAACCACATGTTTGGTATAGGACAGCCTAGTTGATTAATTTGCAATGTCTTAGCTTTGGTACTATCAATAGTGGTATGAGTCCCGAGTTATGGACAACTCACATGGCGCAAGAGGGGGCCCTGTTGTGGTAACCAGTCCCTTCAGTGTTGAAACCTCAGTGGGTAGTACTGAGTTAAGGTGTGGCATTGTAAAGGTTTTGTTATAATCACTCGCTTGTGTGGTGTATGGTTGTATCATGTGGGTAAAGTGCATAACCTCTGCAGAGTGTAAATCTATTCAGATAGCCGTGCTCGCGGTATTGAGCATAGCTCGGGAATTATAGTCAAGGGTTAGTTTAACAAAATGAAAACTGGATGGGATGGCAGGTTGCCATATGGAAGGTTGAAAACTTGACTTATGATTAGAAACTTGGTTTACTTAGTAAATATGAAATTATTACTTGTTATTATTTGTTTTACTGTCTTTACAATCTATTTATTGTATTTGTTCATAAATGCTGCTTTGTCGCAAAATAGCCATGAAAGCCTTTCCTTTGGAATAAGCCTTGCATTTAGTTATAAAGAATTGTATTTTGTGCATAACTTGTTGAGTGCTTTCAAGTACTCACCCTTGCCAACAATCCTCAACAGTGGAGGAGTCATCGTCTTTGCTGGAGGAGGAGTTTCAAGAGAATACGAGTCACTAGGCCCAAGCCTTGTCAGCCATCTGTGGTGAACTGATGAGTCACCAGTGTCTTTCTATTTTTTTTGTTGCATTTTTCTTAGACTTTATTTCAAGTCTAGCCTTGCGTGGCTTAATAATGTAAGTTGGTCATAAGATCATACACTTAGTTATATCAATAAATAGAGTCTTATTATTATTATCATTGTGTATGATGTGATACTTGCCAACGTTGAGCTGTGTGCATTAGCGGTGATTCAGGGACTTGTGCGGTAAACACAGTGGGTTCGAATTGGTGAATTCAAGTCCCAACAGTTGTAAATGGGGTTGAACGTGGAATCATCTGTAAAATTCTTATTTATGTAAGAGGAGATGAAAAGGCAAGCAAACCAATTAATATCACCATGAAGAGAGCTACCTTTGAGATTGGCATCTAGGAGGCCTCACGACTAGCTTTGAGGAGGATCTTCCATGACTACTCACACGAGCTCGACAACACGGTATTTCGACTTTACCCTACAGGACGAGCGTCACAACAGCAGAGGATCGAGGGGGAGAAGGATGCTACTATCGTACACTTGGCACAGTTGGCAGCTGCGCAAGATGCACACATGAGAGACATTGGGGAGGAGCTAAAGATAGTGTACGAAGCCCTGAGAGTCATTGAGGATGAGCTACAAGACACTCGCACCGCCTTCATAGAGAGGATCATGGAGCTAGAGGAGGCATTATAGGAGGGTGGCCAGGTTGCACTAGCTCAACAGGATGAGGAGGACCCGGAGGAGGTCAAGCTTGAGCTAGAGGAGCACGACGTACACGTGGATGTGGAGGTTCTAGCTATGGGTCACCAGGATTAGTTCGCACCCATGCTAGCCTATCCATTGGTGTATGCTTCAGCTCAGCCCCAGCCAGGGTGTCTAGATGAGTGAGAGTCTTAGTGTTGAGTCACATCTTTAAGTTAGTCTTTACCATTTTAGTAGTTGTTAGGTTGTGTGTTTCGTTTGGTTCCTTATGTTTGCTGGGTGTGCAGTATGTGTTGCATAACTTTTAGGCTTTTGTAAGCAACCATATTAAGTATTAATAAAGTTATTTTAGTTTTTTGGGTTTAACCTATCTCCCTTGCCTCGGAAATTCTTGCATTTTATATATGCTACATCTCTTTCCCCTAACCCAAGAAGCAATCAGCAGATGGTGAACACTTGTGGCAACAACAGCACTTCAGGAAGTGGACTTCACCCAGTTGAAAACCCCAATGATGGAGTACCACCGTAACCAGCATTGCCAGTTGACATGCAGAATCTGGGAGCTTTTCTTGCAGCATAGACAACTGATGCAAGCCAGTTGACATGCAGAATCTGGGAGCTTTTCTTGCAGCACAGACAACTCGTGCAAACGATGATGCATCAAATGCAGAGTGTGACAACTCAAGCTGCCATTAGTAACAATACTCAACATGGTAACAATGGATCGCACCCTTACTATAAACTGTCAGACTTTATGAGTACTCGTCCGTCGACTTTCTCAGGCAATGCCAATCCCTTGGAAGCCAATGACTGGCTTAGGACTATTGAAAGGAAGCTGCACATTACACAGTGTGATGGTAATGAGAAGGTATTGTATGCCTCTCATCTGTTAGAAGGAACAACTGCAGAATGGGGGGAGAACTATTGTGCTGCACATGATGCCCCACAAGAGATCACATGGGAGGAGTTCACCACTACTTTCTATTAGTACTATGTACCTGAAGGCATGATGGATCTCAAGATGGAAGAATTTAGAGCTTTAAAGCAAGGAGGTCAATCAGTAGTTGACTATTTGAACAAGTTTACTCAGTTAGCTCGCTATGCTTTTGAGGATGTGGCTACAGACAAGGCTAAATAGTCTCACTTTTTGAAGGGACTAAACTCTGGACTGCAAGTGGGATTGATCACCCTCAACTTCCCTGATTTTCAGGAGTTGGTAAACAAAGCTTTGATCTTGGAGGACAAGCGCAAGGAGCTGGTGAGGATCGCAAGCGCAGGATTACTAGTCAAGGAGGATGACCAAACTAGTTCAGATTAAGAATGTATCCGCAACAGTTTGCTAGATTCCAGTCGCAAGTTGTGAATAAGACATCATCCCCTACACCTCGCCCTACTAATCAGAATTTTCAAACGCCAGCTCAAGGAGGTAATGCACCATGAGGAAGTCAACAATCTGCTGTCAGACGTAGCTATTCTTGCAATGAACCAGGGCATTTTGCTAACAAGTGTCCAAAGAAGGGAGGAATCATGCCAGTACGCTTCAACTTGGAAACTATACCTAACAAGGCACCTGTTTTAGGAGGGAACCGCACATCAGATCAAGCTGGAGCAACACCTCAAGCAACAGTGCGTGGTAGAGTCAACCATATCATTGTTGATGTAGCTCAAGAGGTATTGGACATTGTACTGGGTAAGTTTTTAGTTAACTCAGTACCTGCTACAGTTTTATTTGATTCTAGGGCTTTGCATTCATTTATTTCTCAGAGTTTTGCAACCGAGAATGGGTTTGTTGTTAATAATCTTAAGTGTGTGCTTCTAGTCCAAGCCCCAAGATCTGAACTTCGGTCTAGCCTTGGGTATTTGGGGGTTAAGCTGCTCATGGATGGGATAGAATTCCTAGCAAATCTTATTTTGTTGAATACCCAAACACTAGATGTTATTCTTAGAATGGATTGGCTATCCAAATATAAATGTCTTGGATTGTGGTCAATGAGTTGTGTTGTTGGAAAGCCCTAGTGGTAAAAAGGTGAAAATTCAAGTGATAGCTGTTCGTGATGGACAGTTAATGGTTAATAGTGTTAAAGTTGCTAACATGGAGGATGTGCCGGTTGTTAGAGAATATCTGGATATATTTCCTGAAGATTTACCTAGTATGCCGCCAGATCAGGATATTCAGTTCGTTATTGAGTTAGTGCCTAGTACAGCACCGATAGCAAAGAGACTACTTAATTACCTCATGCTATTGCATTTTGTATAGGATGTACTTGTGGTTCCGACATCCACTGTCTCATCGAAAGCCACTTTCAGATTGGTGGAGAGGATACTTGAGTCGAGGTGGTCGTCTCTCAGATCTGAGATGGTTGAGGCAAGTACATGCCTCAAAGACTAAGAGCGTGTAGATGAAAGAACACAACATCAGACCGAGGATCCCGAGTGTCGGCGTACTATACGCCAGGGTACCCTCTTCGCCGCACAAAAGCGTGCGTAGCCCGCGTGGCGGCCTTGCAGGCGGGTGGGTGTTTACACCCCTTCTGTGGTGCCGGTCACGTGGCGTCTTGGGCGGCGGAGTGTGGGCGGCCACGCTCGCCGCCCGGCGCGGCCAGCGTGGCGGCCTTGCAGCGGTGGGTGTTTACACCTCGCCTACGGGTGCCGGCTCACGTGGCGGCGGGCGGCAGTGGGCGATCACGCCGCGCGGCGCCCGGCCGGCGTGGCGGCCTTTGCGGCGGGTGGGTGTTTACACCGCCGTGTGGTGCCGGTCCACGGGCGCGCGAAGCGGCAGGTGGCGATCACGCCGCCGCCGACGCCCGACCACGTGGCGGCTTCGGGCGGCGTGGCGAACACGCCCCGCCCACCGGTGCCGGCCCACGTGGCGTCGCGGGCGAAGCAGTGGCGGCCACGCCCTGCTCGCCCGGCGCCCAGCCCACGTGGCGGGTGAACCCTGTTCACCCCGCCGCCATGCAAAAAGGCGGGATGTGGTGGCTTCGTCTCGAAGTCTTCTTCAACACCGCACTGCCGAGACAACTCGCTGCATTGCAGACACATCAATTCCAAGGAATTCTGCAACAAGCCCGTTCCTCTGACGCCTCACACCTGTCCATCACAAAGAAGTCCTTTCCCGGAAGCATCGAGCGAAGACGTGCGCTGGCATTAATTAGGGCTGGAGAAACGGGACAGCACATAAAGGTGTAGTAAATGCATGTAAGAGAGGCATGATGATCCCCGTCCTCCATTTGACTGGTGTAGACCCGTGCATATAAGGGCACTGGGGAAGAGGGAGAAAAAGGGGGAGAGAAGGGCTGGTCATCCAAAGAAACTCTGTAACCGAGTCTTTGAGGGGCAATACAAGATCGAGCAGATTTAGGGTCAATTTTTACCCTTCTTCATGGGGGCCTGAACCTGGGTAAAAAAGAAGTGTGTTCATCGAGCTGAGAGAGACACTAAGACCCGTTAGTGTGAGAGGTACTGGGGTTTCCCTCTGCTAGGGTTAGCCAACTACCAAAGACCACCCCCCTATCGAACAAAATCCGGTCTGTAGATCACGGGCCTGTCTGGTGGAATACGTCGACAGGGGCACGCCAGGTAGGGGGAGGTAGTCGGTTTCTCCGATTATCTTTCCATGAAGTTTTGGTGTTTTTTGTCGGCCATGATCTCGAGATGGCGGATCGCAAGATCGGGAAGAAGGAGAATCGGGCCATACTCGGAGTGTGTCCCAGCGCTCTCGTCGGACGCGAGAAAGTTTTACTCCGCCCCCGCGGGGTGGCGGTGATGTCCCTGCGGCGGCAACGGGCCGCCCGGTGCGACGCCGGTTGGCCATGGAAGCGGCCACCCCGGCTCAGAATCTCCATGCAGCTCGCCTCCTCCTAGACCTTATTTTTTGATGGCTCGTTCAGATTGGAGGGCGCAGGAGCTGGTCTGCTGGCAGGGTTTCGCATTGCTTCGGCGTTGGGTATCCGACGTCTCCAAATTAAGGGCGATTCTCTGGTGGTCATTAATCAGGCGAGGAAGGAATTTCAATGCCCTGATCCCACCATGGCGGCGTACTTGGCGGAGGTCAGGAAAATGGAGCGACGCTTTGAAGGACGGGGATATGTTCACATCCCCCGGCGCGATAACCACCTTGCGGACGGGCTGTCTCAGCTTGCATCCTCAAGGGCTCCTGCTCCGGTCGGGGTCTTTGAAGAAAGACTATCGCGACCGTCCATCGCGGCCCACGGTTCAGGTGGGGATGATGGTGTCGCCATCGCAGCCCACGGTTCAGGTGGGGATGACGGTGTCGCTGTCGCAGCCCCCGATTCTGGTGGGGACGACGGCAAGGCTGTCGAGGCCTCCGGCCGGTGGGGAGGGAACAGCAGCCGTACACGACCTCGATTCAGGAGAGAAGGCAACGTGTTCGCCTCATTTCTGTGTCCGGGAGGAAAGGCGGCGGTCTTCTTGAGACGAAGACTGGGAAATGCAGCCTAGCAAGTACCCGGCGAACACCGAAAGTGCTCGCCACACTTGGCCGGAAGATCAAGGATGGATCCGATCCTAGCCTTTTCTGCGGGACCGAGTGATCCCCGACGATGATGCCTCAGTTGAGAAAATAGCACGTAAGGCTAAGTGCTATACTCTGGTGGATGGGGACCTATACCGCCAGAGCAGAAACGAAATTCTACTGAAGTGCATCACTCGGGAAGAGGGAGCGCTCGCCTCCGATATCCATGGAGGCGCAAAGGGAGCCATATGTCGGCCTTTAACGCTGGTTGGCAGCGTTCGCCGAGGATTTTATTGGCCCATCGCCTCCGTGGTGCTTGCGGTGGTGAGGACATGCGAAGCTTGTCAGTTCTTCGCCAGGCAAGTCCACCGACCAGCCCAAGCTCTGCAAACCATTCCGCTCTCTTGGCCGTTCGCGGTCTAGGGGCCGACATCCGGGTCCGTTCAGCTTGAACCACGGGGCTTCACCCACCTTTTCGTCGCTGTCGACAAATTTACTAAGTGGGTCGAAGCTGAAGCATGCATCATTTCTGGAGTTGTTGCGAAAGTTTTATCCGTGAAAAACTGTGAGTACCCGATGATCCGCTTCGATCAACCCTGGGATGGGTTTGCCCCCCAGTTGATCAGCGGTCATTGGCTGTTGATAATGTTATTATCCTCAAGATCTTCGACTTCATTATTGCTCCTCTTTTGTGTCCTATGGGACAATTTGCTGCATGGGTGTTATTGGTCCCTGGGTTTTGGTTGCCCCTTGTTGGTTCATAATCATGCCCAATACATGTGCTGTGTAAGGACGAGCAACCAGAAAGCGGATCGGGCACAGTGCTTGAATGTGGCTTGTACGCCTCGGGTTGGCTCTCAGAAGCACCGCTGGTCGTCTCCACAAACACTGCAGGCCTATTATCCTTCCTGGAAGTTCGCTGCCTTACCACGCGTCGTCTTGGGCCATGTTTGAAAAAAGCAAGGGCATGGAAGCCGAAACAAGTGAACCAATACGGCCCCTTGCTCAAACTTATGTTGTTAAGATTTATGTTTTAGAAAGGAAAGGAGTCTGCTATTGCATGAAGATCCCGATCGTCGCCAATACTGAAATGATCGCTCGCTTGGGGGCCGGTCGCTCAAGATCCCGACCGTCGCCCAAATATTAAAGGTTGGTCGCCTACCGGTTACCCAGCTCCTGGGGGCTGGTCGCCCAGTGCTATGATTGTAAACTAGATAAGTGTTTCAAATAGCACTTGCGATTGATCGCTTATGTGAATGCTAAAATCAATTAAATTATGCACGGTTATCACGGGCGTCGTAAACCCGATGGCTCCTTGGTGATAAAAGGAAAGTCTTCGGCATGAGCGTCTAGTAAGGTTAAGTGACCAAAGTGTAAGTTTGGCACGGCGCTCAGATACGGCTCGTACACCTCGGGTTGGCTCTCAGAAGCACCGCTGGTTGTCACCGTTGAGTGCCGCTGGATCAAAGTCACTTTTGGGAACTTATTATCTTCTGCGCCATGCTGGGGCACGATTCTAAGAGATCACGAGGACCTAAGTCCAGGAGGGTTTAGACCAATGGTGACCTTGCATAAAACTTTGGCAGTAAAATCATCTTATGCTTTGATATAAGCTTTTATACTTTAGGACCATTTGTGCCTAAGTTTGGTATAACTCTTGCGCATTGCGCTAACGCTCGTGGTTAGTTGGCGCAATTTTTCAAGGAATTCTAAGATGTTGCCCGGGCTTATAAGCCTAGCGAGATGCTTTGGCGGCATTTCAAGTTGAAATGCATGGCGATGCCAGCATGCAATATCAAGCAATTATGGCAAGCAAGCATCAAGGTAAAACCAGAAAATATCTGTTACGACTGAAATTTGGTTAAGTGTTTATACAGGCCAAGCAAACTGATTAACAAAAAGGACAAAAACAAAAGAAGTAAGGCGGTGGTCCGGTTCTTCATTCGTCGCCCACGTCGATGTCGCCGATGCCCACTTCCTCCGCCACCGGGGTGGAGACATCCATGGCCGGCTCCTCCACGCAGCTGTTCGGCCAAGTGCTTTCGGCATTGCGCCTTGCGCGCTCACTCGGGCGACGTCTCCTATGATCCCCGCCTCTATGACCGCCATTGGGTCCAAAGAGCGCCCCGCCGCCCAAAGAAACCCGCCTGGCTTCGCGGTTACCGCCGCGACCTCTTGCCCTCCCCGTGGAGCGTGTGGCTAAGGCGCGGCGATCCCTGAGCGCCTCCGCTGCCCTGGTTGGTCGCGTAAGCGTCATCGCAGGCGGTGTCCGAGAGGCGTCTCAAAGACCACCCCAAAGGTTCGTGCATCTTTGATGCGCAAAAGCCCCTTGAGCATGGCGGTGAGGTTGCGCCGAGGCGATCCGCCTCATACCCGAGGTCCTTCAGGTTGCCTCGGCCCTCTCCGCCTTCAGACGCGCGGTGGCGCCTGGTAGGGTCCTTTCTGCGCCACGCGTGTCCGACCTCTCCGCTCCGCCCGGCTCGTCAATGGCCCCGTCACTGCCGCCGTCTGCTCCATGCCCGGCCAGTGTCAGGAGCGCCCAGCGGCAGCCAGCTGATTGCCGAAGCTCGCGAAAAGCGTGGGCGCCACGTGGTGCGGCGACGGTCTGGGGGCGAAGCGCGGGCGTCGCGCTGGTTGCCGGTTGCTGTGGTCGGTGGGCGTCGCTGGCGGCGTCGGAACGGGAGTATCCGCCGCCTCTGCGGGCGCAGGTGGCGTTGCCTCCCTCGGAGCATCTTGAGGGGCCGCCCTGGGCGTCGCCCTCAAGCTGAAGCTGGCCCTGGGGACCTTGAGCCCACCTTGTTGGGTGGCGGCAGCGGTCCCCGTCGTAGAAGGTGGTGGCGCCGTGGAGGGTGGAATCGGCGCCACAGGGGGGATTGGAGAAGAAGTCGGCGCCGTGATAGATGGCGCAGTCGTCGTCGAGGTCGACGCCTACTGCATCGGCACCGATGGTGATGGTGTCGGTGGCGCCGGAGGTAGAGATGCTGGCGCCTTGAGCGACAGCACGCGCAGTGGTGCAAAGATTGGAGCGGCCGGATAACCGCCTGTGAAGTCGCCGCCACCTTTGGTCAGTGGTGGCGAAGTCCCGCTCGCATGGCGGGCCTTCTTTCCGCCCGGACTTGAAGTGTCCGGGATAAGTGGCCGCTGCCGCGCCCGATCACGTGGAGGGCGATCCTCGATCGTCGGTATGTGGCGCCAAGATGGCGAGGGTGGAGTCCATCGGCGGCAAAGAACTCGACGATTCTCAGGCGCCCATGGTTCCGTGACGGGCGAGTGGCGCCGATGAGGGAAGTCCAAGCCGGCCGGAATTGATGGCATGAGCCCAGAGAGCCACCTGGTGAGGCGTGGCCCATCCAAGTTTCCCGCGCCTGATTAAGGTTTAAAAAAAACAAAGATGCACGTCAAGTTGATAGGAGCAACACAAGAAAGGCATGAAAGCAGGAAAAAACTAAGGAATAGCAGTGAAGACTTACGGCCAGGGAAGGTGCGGGTGATGTCATTGTCGCCGGTATACTGCCACGCCGGGCGCATACGGCGACGGAGGGGGCTCAATCTCCGGATACTGAAGTCCTCGACGATCGGCAACCGGTTAAGCGGCGCCCATAAGCGGTGATCACGGGTCGCCATTGCTCGAGCTCCGCTGTCTCCTCGACGGCGAAGTTCGAGCTCGATGGTCGGCGGCGATCCAACAGGTACCTCGGCGCCGAGCTCATTGTCGTCATTAACATACAGCCACTCGGTGCGCCAGGCCTTCCAGTTTGATCTGGGTTGAAAGGAATGTAGCGAAAGTACCATCCCATCCCGGAGGCGGAAATGGCAACTCCTCAAAGAACTTCGCCGTCGGAGGAGGCACGGCAAAGGAAGAAATAGCGGAAGAGCGGAAGATTCGGCATCACCCCCATGAACATCTCACAGAGGTGTGCGAAGATGGCGAGGAAAACGATGGAGTTGGGGGTGAGATGAAGGTGATGGATTTCGTAGAAGTGAAGGACGGTGAGGAAAAACTCAGAGAAAGGCGGTACCAGACCCGCCATTATGCCCCACACGAAGATGATAATCTCATCGGCGGGGCATTGCGGCGTGGGGGTCCCGGCCTGAAAGTAGAGAGGGCCCTCCGGCACAATGGAGTGGAGTCTCCCCACCGTGTAGGAGTCCACCGAGGAAGCAGGGAAGGGAGACGAGTCCGAAGAAGCCATGGAAGCGAAGGTGTTAAAGGACAAGAAAAGCTTGAAGGAAGAAGACAGAGTTTGCGAAAAGTACTAGAAGCGTGAACTGTTTGGTGCGGATGGGACTATATGTATCCCCCACTCGCACCGACGGTTCACGAAAGGACAAGATCGTGCGCCGATTCGGGTCCCGGCGAAGATCGCAGTGTCGGCGTACTATACGCCAGTACCCTCTTCGCCGCACAAAGCGTCGCGAGTTCGCGTGGGCGGCCTTTGCAAAGCGGGTGGGTGTTTACACCCGTCTCTGGTCTTGGTCCACGTGGCGGCGCGGCGGCAGTGGGCGGCCACGCCTGCCGCCGCCGCCGCCCGCGCATGGGCGACCTTGCAAAGTGGTGGTGTTTACACCGTCACGGGTGCCGGTCCACGTGGCGCGGCGGGCGAGCAGTGGGCGATCACGCCTGCTTTCGGCGCCCGGCCGCGGGCGGTTTTGCGGCGGTGGGTGTTTACACCCGCTTGCTGTGGTGCTTGCCGGCCGTGGCGGGCGTGGCGGCAGTGGGCGATCACGCTGCTGCGCGGCGCCGGCCCACATGGCGGCTTCGGCGGGCGGTGGCGAACACGCCCCGCCCACAGTGCCGGCCCACGGGCGCGGCGAAGCAGCGGGGCGGCCACGCCGCCGCCCGGCGCCCGCCCACGTGGCGGGTGAACCTGTTCACCCCGCCGCCATGCAAAAGGCGGGATGTGGTGGCTTGCTCAAGTCTTCTTCAACACCGCACCTGTCAGAGACGAACTCACAGATTGCACACATCAATTCCAAGGAATTTCGCAACAAGCCCGTTCCTCGACGCCACACTGTCCATCACAAAGAAGTCCTTTCCTAAGCATCGAGCGAAGACGCGGCTTGGCATTAATTAGGGCCGAGAAACGGAAAGACATAAAGGTGTAGTAAATGCATGTAAGAGAGGCATGATGATCCCCTCTTCCATTTGATCGGTGTAGACCCGCATATAAGGGCACCGGGAAGAGGGAGAAAAAGGGGAGAGAAGGGTGGTCATCCAAAGAAACTCAGAATCGAAGTCTTTGAGGGCAATACAAGATCGAGCAGATTTAGGGTCATTATTCTTCTTCATGGGGGCTGAACTCGGGTAAAAAGAAGTGTGTTCATCGAGTGAGAGAGACACTAAGACCCGTTAGTGTGAGAGGTCTTGGGGTTTTCTCTGCTAGGGTTAGCCAACTACCAAAGACCACCCCCTATCGAACAAAAACCCTATTCTGAGATCACGGGCCTGTCTGGTGGAATACGCCGACACCGAGATCATGGGCATGATAGCCGACTTTAACTATCTCATCCTCAAGTAGTTTATGCATATGTACGCAGTTACTGTACTCTTTTTCTTATAGTGGTACTCCACACTAGGGTAACTTTTTACTTAATCAATAATGAATAAAATTTATTTATTTTTCCCTCCAGACATGTAACAAACCGAAATTTTCAAAAATGAAAAAAAATAAAAAATTTAAAATAAAATTGAATGGAAGTTTTATTTGGAATGAAGATTTTAATCTAGAATACCATCTTTTCTTTTTTTTTTGAATTATAGTCATTGGAAACATATAAGTTGCAAAATAAAAGTTTTCTTCTAAAATAAGCAAACTATGAAAATGAGTTGGAAATATATATTTACTCTGAAACTCCATCTATTCTGAAATTTTTCTTGAATTTTGGTTCTTAAGAAAAACTTTTACCCTAACTGTTTTCTTCAACTTTAAAATTCAAAACTCTAAATCTCGTAAGAAATAAAATCTGGAAAAAATTCATATAAATCCCAAATCATCTCCAGGTCATCTCAAAAAACTTTCAAAGTCATGTGAACTCATTTAGTGTTGAAAGGAAATCAAAAACTAAATAATGAGATTATAAACAAGCACAATTTCATAATTATGTAATTTTTCTCAGATCTTATCTTCGTATGAAAATTTTACCTCATCATCTACATCATTAGGGCGACTTGCAAGAAAAGTTTCAAAAATAATAAAGTTGCATTAACAATTTAATAAAATCAAAATAAAAAATAGAATTAATTTAAAAGCAATATTATAAATGCAAGAATTTTATAAAAAATAAATATAATTAATAATCACCTAAAAATTTTGTGGTAACTCCCAATAATCATTAGGATCACCCGAAAAAGGTTTCATATAAAAATAAAGATTATTTGATGTATAGGAAAAACGAAAATTAGAAAAACAAAATCCTGAAGCAGGTGTCACGTCAGAATTTTAATAATTTCTGCACATAAGATCTTCGGCTCGATTTTCTACAGTAGGATGAAGATTATCTCTAGATTAGTTACAAAAATTTGAAAAATAATAGACATGATATGACAGCTCTTTCAGTGCTCTTAATCTTATCGTGTCAGAGCATGTCGGTCGGTTTTCCTTTGGTCACAGTGAGAAGTGGGTCCACCTCTTGGCCTGACCCCACCAGTCAACAATAGCACTGATCTCTCTCTTGCTTTCTTCTCTCAGCCAGCCAACCGCTTTGCTTCACTTCTCTGTAGAAAATGTTATAGACCAGCAAGAAACTTTTGCACCGACAGCCAAGGAACATCGCTGTCCAAAGCTTCAACATGGTCACCTCATCTTCTCACTTGGGCATCTGGAAATCCTACCAGCTCGCCTTCTTTTCCTCTGCCAAACCAAGCGATGCACCCCCCTCCTTTGTTCCTCTGCCGTGACAGTTCACAGCACTCACCTCAGCGTCGCAACACAGCTTAGGTTGCCTCAGCTACACACAACCCTAGGCTCTTCTGCCCCGCCTTGCCCGAGTTGTGCTGCGACAACCAAAGGGGTCCTGATCGCTGCCACGGCAAGGCCTGAATGCAGCCAGCTCGGTTCCTTTTTCCCTGCCGATGCACTGCCGTAGCACTGCCTCATACTACCCAATCCTTGCCACGGCATGACATCTCTGCAAAACTGGCGCACACCCTGTCGCCGTGACTCAGCTTCTCCGCCGCAAAGTGAAACCACGTTCAAACCCTATTTCAGCCTTCATGACCGCCTATATTAGCTCGACAAGCTCGATTGGTATTTCACAATCCTCCTGAAACCCCAGCCGAGCTCAATTTCTCCTCTGCTTTCTCCGTTACCAGTAGGAAACTGAGAGAAGGTGGAGAAAGCAATTATGACACCTCGGTAAACTTTGCCTAAATCCTTCTTTTCTACAGCACCTCAGAGGCTCCTCAAACTTATCTCGAGCCTCATTTTCAGCTTTAAACACCGGAGCACTACCGCCTCGATCATTTTCTTCCCCGGGTCCAGCCACCGGTGGCAGGTAACTGCAACCAATTTCTGCCACCATTAACTCCTAAAATGGGTTGCATTGGATCCACTAATGGTTGAATCGAGCTCGCTTGAGCCTGATTCGGTTTCATTTGCTTGATCTCCGATCGATCTAGCCCGCCACCACCCCTCACCGGTGGTAGCTTCCGCTGGTGAATGCCGGCTGCTACCGAGGCTTGCCCCAGATGCGCCATGAACTCCTAGTGCCCCTCGGACCGCCGACCGCCGGCCAAGACCGACAACTCATCGCCGACGAGCAAGAATCAAACCCCCTCTATTTTCTTCCACTGGCAGTGGGTCCTGTTCATCAGCCAGACGGGAGGAAGAGAAACGGGTAAACTCTGCTTCCTGATTCAAAAGTGTATTTCTCAATACCTAATGATTTGTGCCCGGACGTCCGAAATTTCCAGATATATTGTAACATTTTTTCATATACGTGTAACATTTTAGATATATTGTAACATTTTTTCATATACGTGTAACATTTTTTATCAACGTGTGCAATATTTTCATTCGACAAACAGTGAAATTTGCTACAGTAAACGGATGTTGCAAGCGTTCAAACAAAATGTTGTACGCGTAGGAAAAAAATATTGCATGTGTAAGAAAAAAATGTTGCAAGAGACGTCCGATGGGATGAACAGTAATCAGTCGTCCGAGCGCTAGTATCTCCCATCTCAATATTAGCTATAATTTTCAGCACATACACATTGTGGGAGTTAATAACTGGTACATTTTAGCTCTGAATTCAGTAAAGTAAATCCCTAAATTTATGATAAATCATGTAGTTTTAGAATATGCAAAAATATCTTATTGTTGGTCTCAGTTTGAATTATTCAAATTTGAATCCAAATAAAATCCTAATATGGGCCATGATAGAATTATATAAACCCTAAGGCATAAAATCATGAAATAATTTATATATTCTCCTGAGACCATAAGAAACCCATTTGTTCAAAAATATTTAATTTTTGGACTCATTTTGAATTATTTGGATTAAAACTTTAGTGAAACCCTAATATGGTTACTATCGCAAATATACAAACCTTAACTCTTTAAATCATGAAACAAATTTTAGAATACACCTGAGATCGAGTATTCTAGATATGCAAAAATATTTCGCTGTGAATCTAGTTTGATTTATATTTTAAAATAGATTATTTTTCAATGTATAGAAATCAAAATAGTTTCAACTAGTGCAAATAAATTGAAAAGAAGATAAAACCAATTCCTATGTTTCATTAGGACCATAATACCCTTATTTATGCAAAAATATTTCATATTTGTTTAAGTTTGAATCAATTTGTATAATCTTGTTTTAAATATATATACGTATGATTAATATATATAAAATCCATGATAGGGTGGAAATGTAAAAGAAACTAGTTCCTAGATGTCCTGCATGATCAGACCACCTAATACCGTAAAAATCAATATAATAGGTCATAGTTTATACTTAGCCTCTTAGCCAAAATGTGCCTTCATATAATATATGTAAATTTAAGGATTTAAAATATATAAGTAAAACATTATAACGTAAGTGTTAGATTATGTAGGGTTAATATTAAAATATTCCTAAGGTCAAAATCGTAAGAATCGGTAAAATGATCCTATTTGTATTAAGTTCATAAAAGACTTCATATTTCATGAATATATAAACTATTGCAGATAAAAGAAAAAAGATGCAAAACCATTTTTAAAACACTACTAGGGTCGTAACCTACTAATACTAGAAAAATAGTTGAATGATCATGTAAAGTGCAGTCGCAAATCTAAAACAAAGCATAATCCCTTGAAACGTAAACTTTAAGAATATATAATACTAAGCAATGAAAAAATATCTCAAATAAACACTAATACTAATGGAACCAGCTTAGAAATGCTCCCTAAAGCAAGACCATCCTATTCTGTAAAAATCATTTTATTAAATATTCTTTGCATCTAAATCATATTAAAAGCATAACCCTGCATAGCCTAGAATCCATAATATAACTAAATGAACTTGAATAATAAGAAATCAGTAATTAAAATATTTGTATCACTAGAACCTTCTTAAAACCATGAATATATGTCATATAACTAACAATCTAAACCCTGCACATGTTAGTTATTGATTGTTACTTCCTCTAGTTCCTTTAGAGTCTAATTTGAATTCGTAAAATAAGGAAAAGTAATCTGTAGAAAAGAAACTATATGATCAGCTAAAACACGAGTTATGAAATCATACAACCCTAACCCTAAACCACACCTGTATTATGTAATAAGTTTCTATTTGATTTTCCATCTAATTTCCTTTTGCCCTTATTGAAGTTTTTTATCTGCTATGTTATCATCAAACGACGTGTAGAACCCGATGTCATTAATTCCGTTGTCGACAACGCTAATTGCGACCTTTGCTTCGTCGTAAACAATAATCAAGGCAAGCACTCCTTTTGATCATATTGATCCCAGTGTTCTATTCTTCATTTTGTTTTATCAAATCAATTTATGCATGCACATATGTCAGGTTCGGCCAACACTTCATCCGCCGTGGCCGCACCTGACAGGATTAGTTGGGCCGGTTAGGGCCAATGGAATAATGAGTTTGTTAAACATTACTTTCTAAGTTTTGAGTCCGAGTAGTTACAGGTTGAGAGATTGGGTTAGAATCCAATAAGGATGCTTCTATGTTTAAGCATTGGCTATATATTAGCCGACTAAGAAGGAATAAAGCCAAGCAGCAGAATACTTTTATTGCATCTCTTCTCTCGTTCTTCTCTCGCACTGTACTGCCGTGCGACTAGTTCTCGACGGCGCTGCCCAAGCATCGATCGAGGCTTCCAACCCGACGTATTGCGCACCAATACAACCTTCGTAGCTGCGCACGCAACAACGTATTTTCTGTAAAGTTGCTATATTGTGGTATTGGTAGATATTCCTATGATACCATAGAACTTCCTTAAAATATTGACATGTGAACCTTGATAGCCCTAAAATAAGGTTAGACAATACATAATGTTAACATGGGTATATATGATTATATTAACCATGCTTAGCCATGCTTTGGTATTGAAAACTAAAACAATTAGATTACACTGATTCATGAGAATTTAAAAAGGTTGGATATGTTGAAGGTTGTTGGTATATTAATTAAAACTAAAAAATAAAACTATAATTTTAATGTAGGAGATTAATGGCAATAGCTGTATGTGCGAGGGATGGACTTGCACGTAGTAACAAGGGAGATTATCGCTCATTTCGAATTAAGGACCGAGCTTTAATTGAAGAAAACCATACAACCATAAATGATGGTATAGAACAGAAACCATACAACCATAAATGCTGGTATAGAACAGCCTTAACCTATTAAGTTACTTAGATTTGACTTTGCATATGGGAATGTTGTAGTAGTATGGGCTTCCAGATAGAGGTTGCTCATACCAATACAACTGTGTATGCTCTACTATGAGGAGAAACGTATGTGATAGGGATGGACTGCCAGAACTACTATGTGAATGATAGGTCATATCTTTGTTGTAAGTTTCTACCGCCATACGAAGGGTTTGTTACCACCGGGCTGGTACAAAGTCAGGTCTATATAATGTAACAATTATGTTATGATCTCTCTTCAGCACACCGAAGAAAGTGTGCTAATAGCTTGTACAAAGAGTTGATCATTTTCTATGGGTAAAGTTTTACACCTCTGTAGAGTGTAAATCTTTTTGAAAAGCCACACCCGCGGTTAAAGGTACTTGATAAAGTTATCATATAGTTAGATATTTTATTATTTTCAAAATAGTTTGGTTTCATCTGTTATGCATTGTGTTGGCAAATAATGGTGTTGGCAGAAATCGAACGTCTTGATACTCACGTCATAAAGGACTGTAAATTGTTACTTATACTTTGCTTACTTACTATTTTTATATCAGTAAATCTTGTTTTTACAAGCTCTGTTGGTAAAATTTCTTCTTGATTTCCAAATAGAATATCACTTTATGTAAATTAATCGTAGAAATCTCCTTTGACATTGCTTGTATTTCTGCATTTTGCAAATACCGATTGTTTCCACGAGCGACTTCAAAATATACTGACGAATAAACGTCGGCCGACGTGGCCATGGCCACATCGATTTCAGGTCGATGTCGATTTCGGGCCGACGTGGCCGCGCGCCATCGGACCGCATCATCACTTTGTTAACACGTGAATACAGCTTAAGTATTTTTCCGCGGGTGCTTTTCGCATTCGAACACGTAGCGTAGCGGTAAGATCGTTCGTTTGCAGCCCTACCGCCCGCGTTCGAGCTTTCCCCGCGTGCACCTGGCTGGGGTTTTTAGCTGGCCGACGTGTGGCGCAAGGATCAAATTTTCGTTGAATTTCGGCGAAAGTTCGGATTTCGGGTCTGGCCAAATTATGGAGTACCAGCCGAATTTAAAATTTTTAAAAAATTTGAATTTGCCACAGTAATTTCAGAAATTTCAGCGAAATTTTGGGTTTTAAATCCGGATTTTGACTTTTTTTGGGCCGGATTTGACCGAAATTAGTCCAATAACCCCTAATAAAGTGATCTTACATGAAAATTTGATGAAAAACTAATTTTTCGATATTTTTTAAAATTTAGGTAGAAACACTGTCAGATTTTTAAAAAATTTTATAAGCTTGATAATGATTTGAAAAATTTATGGTACCATTCTTAGTAGGTTAGTATAATACACAAAAATTTTCAAAATAATTTAACATCATTTGTTATCTTTCAAAAATCAAAAACAGAATAGACATAATTGGGACAGTAAATTTGTTAGATTTTTCTAAATTTTCTCGAGTGTGATCATGAACTAAAAATTTTATGAAAGATTAAGAATTTCCTTAGTACCATTCTATAAAATTTTCAAAAAAATTCAGCTTTCTTCGTTTGCTTAATAAAATCTATCAATGCAGTAAGCACTAAACTTAATTTGTTGTATTATATTTAAAAATCAAACAGAGAAAGAACATAAATGGCATTGTGCCTTCTAAGAATTTTATAAATTAACTGGAGCGTGATCATGATTCAAAATTTTTATGAGATATTAAGCATTTCCTTTTCACCCTTATGTGAAATTTTAAAAAAATTTAAATCTTTTTTATTGCTAAAATAAATCTACTATTGATCATCGGCCTTTTAATAGGATAGTAGCACTGTTCGAATTTTTAAAAATTCATAACACTTTATCATCATATGAAAATTTGTTGAGAATATTATGGATGTGTCAGGACCATCTAGAAAAATTTTCAAAATTTTATAACCTCGTTTGTTCTAATTTTCATTCGAATGAAACTTGCCGCTCAGTGTTTTACTAAGATAGTACCAATGTTTGAATTTTTAAAAATTCATCACATTTTATCATCATCTGAAATTTTAAAATAAATATCATAAATATGTCAGGAATCTCCACAAGAAATTTAAAAATTTTCTAACATCTTTTGTACTATTTTTCATCCAGTTCAAACTTGCCGATCAACGTTTCATCGGGACAATACCAATGTTTGAATTTTTTAAAAATCCACAGAATTGACAATCACCTGAAAATTTTATGAGAACACCTCTAATGTGTCAGAAACCTACAAAAAAATTTCAAAATTTTTTGACATCGTTTGAACCAATTTTCAATCAGTGTATTTTGTTCGAAATTTCAGGTAATTTCAGCAAATTTTGGGGTAATTTTGGTAAAATTTCAATAATTTCGGTACCAAATAAACCAAATTTGAATTTTGAATGCATTTCGGCCGAAAAACCAAAATTCGGCCAAGATTTTGAATTTCGGGAGGGTCCGAATTTTTTCATAAAACGAAAAGTTGAACCCTGGTGCGACGCTCGCACGGTGATTTTTTTTTGCTGGTTCGTGCCCCCTTTCACTTGCACCGACGCTACAGGCTAATGATTTCTCTCTAGGATACATCGCCGGCAATCATCGGTGTCGCCCTCGTCACTCCTCGTGCAGTGCTTCTTGCCACGGTACATCCGGCGCCCCCTTCGCCGAGGCCGGAAGAAAGCGGTGAGGCAGTCTGGGACTAGATCTGGACACATGGGTCGTGCCTTGGTGGGCGGTCCGAGGCACGGCGAAGCACGGCACCGCTCAAGTCTGGCCAAAGACGCTGCCCGGCGACGCTGACCATTGGTTGTTCTCTCTCTGGCTGCTGCTAACGCCGCGCCGAGCCCGCGCCAAGAGCAGAGAGCCACGGCGTCAGCTCGTCATCGAAGGGCTCCCGTGGCCGAAGCCGCCGAGCACGACCTCTAGCTCTGCCATGAGACCTCCGCGAGGAGCATGACCTGGGTCGACTGGCGGTGTGTCGTCCGACGAGGACGAGGACGACGCCGATGCGAATGACCGTGCCTCGCTAGTTCGATTCAGATCCCTCAGCGTGATAATAATAGAACTCATCAACGGTACGAATCAGGCCACTACTTTAAAACATCACAGGTCTTCACAGGGATCCAAGAACACAAACTTCCGATCCTTGAACAAGCTCAAGCGAAAAAAAAGAACAAGAAAAATAGAAAATCAGAAGAGAAGATTAACAATCGATAAAGGTCTCCTCAGTTAAGGTCTCCAAATTGTTCTTCCACATTGCAAATTTCAGAAGAACGAAAGTATTATTAACACATCATCATCGAAGATCGATTTGAGCAGAAAAAGAAGAAGAACAGGAACAAAACTTTGACGAAAGAATCCAATCCCCAGAAAAAAAAAGACCTTGGAAATGCAATCGAACAAACTGAAGTAGCAGAGCGGGACGATCGATTGGGATTTGCGAAGAAGAGGAGGAGGAAGAGACTTCTGACGGGATGGAGCTTCATCTCCCCGACTCAACAATGGAAGCGGAGATGACTGATGAGACTGGGAGGAGAGGAAAGTGGAGGATTGAGGAGGAGGAGGGGATGGGGATGGACGCAAAAGGGTGGGGCAGATAAGACGAAGAGGAGGAACCGTGTGATTCTCTGGCCAGTTGGAGTGTTGGACTTGTAGAAAGCTACCCACACTACTACAGACTGTTTCATCCATGACGTCCCATCACTGTCGGTTAGGCGCAAGCCGACAGTGATAATATTATCACTGCCGGTTCTAATTTCAACCGGCAGTGATAAGAATAGTAAAATTTTCTACCACGAATGGAGGCAATATCATTGCCGGGTTTAGAGAGACCCGGCAGTGATAAAAAGATATCACTGCCGGTTTATATAAAAAACCGGTAGTGATCTATCATTGCCGGTTTTTTTTTTTTAACCGGTAGTGATAAGACAATTTTCACTGCCAGTTTTACTCCAGAACCGGTACTGATATTACCCAAAATTTGTTAAAATACAGAACATATCAAAGCATAATAAGATAAAAAAACAGAACATATTAAACATTTGTTATTTATCTCTCGCAGAACATTTGCAGTCCATAATTACATATAGTCATAATTTTATATACAAAACATATTAAACCCTATATCGAAAACTCGTCCTCCACCTCCTCCTCGTTGCCGGAGCTACCGCCGGATGACCAATCGGAGTTGCAGCGGTGCTCCTCCTCCTCTGAATCCGATTCGGTGGCGGAGTTGGTCTTGCCCCAACGCCGAAGGAGCTCGCCATAGCCGCTGTCGTCGTCGTCGCCCTCCTCCTCCTCTTCCTCCTCTTTTTCCTCCTCCTGATCCTCCTCCTCCGCCTCCTCCTCCTTCTCCTCCTTCTCTGGCGGCGGATCACTATTTTGCCCAGTACGTGCTCGCTTCTTGGGGGGTGCCATTCTTGCAACAATGGTGGATTGTGAGGAGCGCCACAGATTGAGGAGCTGTGCATTATATAGAGGAGGAATGGGAAGCACAACAGTTGCGACAATGGGGAAGCGCAACGGTTGGCAGAGGAATGGGGAAGAGCGACGGTCGTTGGCGGCGGGAGTTGGAAGGTTCATAGTGATCTGCCGGTTATTAAATTCAACCGGTAGTGATAATATTATCACTGCCAGTTATTAAATACAACCGGCAGTGATAATATTATCACTGTCGGTTATAAGTTCAACCGGCAGTGATAGGAACAGTATATGTCTAACTGTAACTGATAAATCAATTAGGCGGGAAACGACTCAATATTACTGTCGGTTTTAGATAGAGAACCAAGTGAAAGTATTAGTGTCGGTTCAACAAAGGTAACGGCGATGATAAAGTGAATCGCGCGGGAAAATGCAGCCATATCACTGCTGGTTTTTGAGATAGAACCGGCAGTGATATATTACTGCCGGTTCAAAAGAATAAACCGGCAGTGATAATATGGCACTATATATACCCTGGCTCCCTTCCCCAAGATGTCCAGAACAGAGAGGAGCTCTGTTCTTGCTCGATTGGGGTGTAGAGGGGGCGAATTTTTGCTCTCAAATTTGGTGTAATTTGTCGTTTCTAACTTTTGATCTAAGGTTCATATATTGTTTAGTTGGATATTACGTTTTATATTGTTGTAGGTTGTGATCAGAATTATTGATTGCCTAGTCAACACAATTAGATTTGTAATATGGAGTACTTTAGATTTGAAATTACCAACTTTTATATGTATAGTGATTGCATTTAATACGTTGATTGAATTTAAATGTGGTAGCACTTCATAATTACACAATCGAGATTTGGATATAGATTTATATGTAATGAAAATTTCTAGATTAATTAGAAACCGTCTGTAATGAGCACTGTAGCCATCACAGACAGTTATATTTAGAAACCGTCTGTGATATTTCTTGCATCACAGACGGCTGTAATATAAAACCGTCTGTGATATATACATGACGGTTTGAATACATAACCGTCTGTGATGTTCCATATGATAGACGGTTTTCCAGAACCGTTTGTGATTGTGCATCTGATATAACGTAGGTCATCAGTCACATGACGTAAGTCCCACCGGGGTTCTCAAAAGCAGCCAAGCATCCGCTAACCCTCATGAAGAGGACTCAGCATGTACTTTTCCTGTGGACAAAATCATAGAGCCGACACGCTACAGTCTGATGCCGCACCGCCGTAGCGAACATTACCATCAAGGTGGTGAAGGATGGCTTGGCCATGCAACGAGGCGGATGATGCATAACCGCCCAATTCCTCGAGTGCGCCAGAGTTGGAGTTGATGCGTGGTTGATGATACCGCAAAGTGGAGGTTGAGATCGCGGGAGAGGAGGGGCAAAGTCTTGGACAAAGCATGGGCACATTCATCGCGTGGCGCAAGCGCTATATAAAGTTTGCCTCAGAAGATGACAACAATGATGACGAGGCGGAGTCTCCATCTAGGAACAGTCCTCCTCCTCCTCCTCCGGCGTCATCGAAGAAAGCTCCTTCTCCTGCTCCAGCGCCACCCAGGAAAAGTCCTCCTCCGCCGTCACCCAAGAAAACCCCTGCTCCAGAGCCACCTAGGAAAAGTCCTCCTCCTCCGCCGTCACCCAAGAAAACTCCTCCTGCTCCAAAGGCTGTCTGACCAAAGAGCACCGCGATCTGAACATTCTACACGATCGGGGAAAAGTTAAATCATCTGTGAAGCTAGCCAAAACTCTTAGCAAGAAAGCGACCATATGAAATGACCAAGCGAAGAAACAAAAAGAAGTAGGCACCCATGTAACTGAGCACTTCAAGAAGACGCCACCACCTGCTAAGATTAAAATCGAACCTGCCAAACGAGATTTCTTCCTGGACTTAGCGAAGGTTAAACAGACAGGACGGATAACTGAAGCTCCTCAACCTAGCCAACTATCAGACTACGAGCGCATCTCTAGGAAGAAATCTAAAGGAGATGGTGGTAAAGCAGCTGTTGCTGGAAGACAAAGTGGTGCTGAAGGGCAGCAGGCACCTGTAAAGTGGCCATTCGTTAACGGGGAAGCTTTGCTGCATCCAAATAAGGAGGTCAAACTAACCACACAATTACGGCGTCTACATGAATGGTACCTGCAGTATGTCCAAAAGACACAAAACACTGCTTTCCCAGTCAGATACAAAGATATGGACTTTCACAACAATGATGACACTTTCTGGGTTGAACACATGGAACTATATCAGATGTACCAACGAGACGCTCTGGACATGTCTATATTAAGAATATGGATTCTGTAAGTCTCTTGTATAATTCATGCTGTATATTCACGTACTCTTAAACATAGGGTCTGACTTCTTTTTTTACGTAGAATGGAGACAAAGACACTTAGAGCGGACAACAATGAAAAGATAGGATTCCTAGACCCGGGCATGGTCAACTGCAAACTTATTGAAGATCCAAGAACAATAAATGATGTTAAGATGTACGTACTCAAGGCGCTGCTAAAGCTACAACACAAGGACTACGTACTTTTACCCTACAACTTTTAGTATGTGTTTCCCTGCCTACTAGTGTCTCATATTTGATCATAACACAATGTGATGACTAATTGGCTTCGCGACTTTCATTGGATCGTCCTTGTCTTCATGTTAGACAAAGCAAGATCACCGTCTTGGACTCAATGAGGAAACCAAAAGTGAATACCAAGACTTAATAGACTTGCTAACCGGGTAACTTCGTCGTTGCATTATTGCTCTAATAATCTTCCATCCCATTGCACCTAGTTAATTTTAATGACTACTCAAAACCATGAACAGGGTGTACAAACAATACTGCAAGAAGAGCAAACGGCATCGTCCATACACGAAAAATTTCAGAATACACACCGATTTTCCATGCCTGAAACAACCCCAAGGGAACAATTTATGTGGATACTACGTAATGACATATATCCACGCGTTCATCACTGACAATACGGACTACAACGGCCAGCTGGTATATCGATCATTACATGTTGACCCGTACTTTTCTTTATAAAGACGATGACACTAATTAATGCTTCAATTTCTCCCATGACAGCGCGTTAAGCAGCGCACTAGCAGCCTGCTCGACCACGAAATAGATGCCCTTCAAGAGCAGATAGCTGGGTTCATAACTCGAGAAATTCTCCACACGAAGGGCGAGTTTTACGACTATTTCTCCATGGCAACAATTCTGAATGAACAATTCAATGCTCCAAAAGTGAATGAACAATGTAATAATTAAATATTACGATGCTTCAATGTATTTCAATTACACTTTAGTGATGCTTCAGTACTATTGTGCACAACGTATACCGTACAGAATACATCTACTGTACAATGTATATACATGCTACAACATATACTGCAAAAATATATATGCAAAAGGTTTAAAAACCCATCACTTGCCGATTTTGGATATCAAAATAGGACACGAGTTATCCTTTGCGGTTAACAAGAAAAAGGGCGTGATAGTAGTTATCGATCTTGGGATATTGATAACAATTGGGCAGCGATAGTTACTTATCACTACCGGATATTATTGAAAATGTGGCGGTGATAGTTGTTTATCATTGCCGGTTCTAAACAATAACGGCGGTGATAATATATTATCACCGCGGTTATTGTTTAGAACCGGCAGTGATAAACAACTATCACTGCCGGTTGTTAAGTACAAACCGGCAGTGATAGAGATTATCACTGCCGGTTTACATCCGGCAGTGATAGTCCTCGACTATCACTGTCACTTAGGTTGTGCCGGGTCCACATCCGGCAGTGATGCCGATGTGGACCCGGCAGTAATCACATGTTCGGTAGTAGTGACATACTTTTCACTTTTTCAGCCATACCACACTCTCTCTCTCTTCTGTTGATTTTATGCTCTCCTAAATAGTTAATTACATAGATATTAAAACATTAATCAAAGGTGAATGGAGAAAGCATATTCAGCTGTAGTAGACCTGGATGCATGGGCTTGGAGTGTTGGACTAATCATTTGATACTTTGATCGTTGCGCTATGCAGTGCTTTGCTTCTGAAGTTTCCTAACGATGTGGTCAGGTGAGATGACCATTCAACAATTGCTTCTCTCTTTATTTATTTTTGTATTGTTTAAAATACCAAAAGCCAGTTCTTGCCGAATAAGTCAACTTTCCTTCGTAACATTCAAAAAGCAAAAGGGAGGCAAGCTCCAGCGGGAAGAGAGAGAGAGAGGGAGGAATCTGAATGTCAATCATAGATTCACAGGAAATCAAGCATCTGAATGTTTTCAATACAACATCTCTCTTGTTGAAAGATATAAAGTATTCAACGTCTCTCTAATTGAAAGACATAAAACAATTAATTGGTGGGGGCATTTGTATATATGATTGTTCGTGCACATTAGTGGTAACCTCGATCAAAATTTAATAAGATTTAACAGCTAGCGCGATCCGTAGATTGCTAGAAAAAGAAGCACAAGTTAGCAAAAATGAATGCATAATAAGACATCACAACACACATGCAGTCATGTGCATATGCATGTAGCACGGCAATCCACATGTATAGGAGCATCGGTTTTTGTGTATGTGCATGCATGCATAATACTAGTCATTCCTCGGTTTGCGACAATACTACTAATAACATTTTTCTATTTTGTGACAATACTACTAGTAGTTTATAAGGCATATTTTTTTTACAATCAACTGCATACGTCTTCGGGTCTTTTCATCTTGTCGCAATAGTATAAATGGGCCAGGCCTAGACCGGCACGGCACAACGCAGACACAAAGCGCAAATAGGCCGTGCCTGGACTCGTTGAAGGCGAGCTGGGCTGGCCCAACATAGCACGGTGGGCACGACGAGCCGTTTTGGCCCGGCACGGTTCTGATCTGAAGCACGATGGACCCGTGCCGGGCCGGCCCAACCCGGCACGATGCCCACCTCTAAGGGGACGTCATTGCTCCGGGCGAAGACGGGCATGAGGTACATATGCCCATGGATTCTGACCTCACTATCCCCCGATCTGACTCCTGTTTTCGCTAGATCTAGGTTTTCTCTGGTGATTTCTAGGTGGTGTTTCTGGTTTGTTGTGATCTGGGAGATGCCGCCGAAGTTGGCTAGGAGAGGCGGTGCCTCGGCGGTGAGGAAGGGACCGGCGATGAGGGGCAGGGTGGCGAAGGTGCAGACGGCGACAGAGGAGGCGCTCGTCCAAGAGGTGAAGGCCGTAGAGGATGCTCTGAAGGTTGAGAAGCAGAAGCGGCAACCGTCTTCGCCACCGCGACAGCTGGCCACGAAGGAGACGGTTTCGTTGGACACTGCAGCAAACGGTGCGAGTCATGGTGAATTTGTTTGCTGGTCTAAAGATTCTTCCTCATTGCAGTGCTCCAGCAGAAAGACAAGAGCTGCAGGCTGCGATGGATCAACTACCTGCGGCCGGGGCTGAAGCACGTCATGTTCTCGCTGGAGGAAGAGACAGTAATAAGCCTCCACACCGCACTGCTTGACTAGAAATAATTTTTTTTGTGTCTGTATATAAGCATCAGAGCAGTTCGGTAGTAATTTATGCAAGTTCCTGAGGAGGGGGAAGAGGGGGTGGATGTGTTTGGGATCGGGGAAGGCAAGGAGGTGGACTTTGCGAGGGTGCACATGACGATGCTGCGCGAGTGCAGGAGGCTCAAGGAGGGGCTACCGATCTACGCATACCGCAGGAAGATTCTTAATCTCATTTTCGCTAACCAGGTAAGGATGGGAGTTCTCTATGCAGTTCGAGCCATTTGATTGTTTGTGATTGTTATGCTTGGAACTCTGGAGAAAGAGTTGTGCGTGGAGTTTGGTTGTGTGCATGTTTTCAGATTGCAATGTGCTGTCAAGTTTCACCTTTGTTTGAATAGGTTCTCCATCTTTGTAAATTAATACAAGTCATGTCTTGAGTTTTGAATTTTTATGTGTGTTGGCAGAATATTCTTGCTCGTGCTTTTCTTCGTGCTTTTCTGATGGAATTGCATGTGTTATTAGTGCCTTCGACGCTTATCAGCAGAGGGTTTTTAGGTGCATTTTTGCTGATGAGGCGACAATCTTTTTTATTATATAGTTTATCCAATGTTTGGTTGCCAGCATTGTGTTTTACTCACAATTATCCCCTGTATTTAGTTTCACTCATTTATTTAAATTTGTAAATCATGACATGCCGATGCAAAAAATAGTGGTCTGAGTTATATGAGCTTTGTTTTCCATTGGTTATGATCTTAATTGGGGAAACAGGTTCTGGGAAAAGCACGCAATTGGTTCAGTTTCTTGCTGACTCAGGTCTTGCTGGAAATGGCTCAATTGTCTGTACTCAACCTCGGAAAATTTCTGCTATATCGTTGTCACAAAGAGTAGATGAAGAAGGTAACGGCTGCTACAGGGACAATTTCGCGTTTACCACAGATAGTTGTCTTTTACATCACTGCACGAATGATATGGGCCTGGATGGCATTTCATTTATTATTGTTGATGAGGCTCATCAATGCCAAGACCATGAGGAGGTGCCAGGAAACTATTTCAGAACATGAAAATTGTCTAAAGCGTGAGCTAAACATTATCGTCCCAAGTTATTGGTGTTGGAATCCTGAGGAGCCCACTGTGCACGATAAGTTGCTTAAGAGAATTATTCTATCATCCCTAAGAGGTAATCTTGCTATGTTTTCAGGACATGAAATATTTGGTTACCAGGTGATTTCGACAGATCAGGCCATGAAACTTCATCCCTCGTGCTCATTGCTCATTTATGGCAGTGAGCCTGAGTGGGTGGTGTTTACAGAAATCTTGTCAGTTCCACATCAATATTTGGTATGTGTAACTGCTGTTGATCATGATGCCTTGTGTACAATTCACCCAATGCCTTTCATTCAGCAACTGGAGAAGCATAAATTGCAGAAGAAGGTGATTATTGGGCTCGGCAATAGCTTGCTGACAAAATTTTGTGGCAAATCTGCCCAAAATCAGCAGAGGATTCTCTCACTTGTCAAAGAAGATTGCAGGGATGACCGTATAACTGTTGAAATTGACTTCAGAAATAATGAAATTCTGTTATGTGCTACAGAACATGACATGGAAGAGGCTTTTTGCATTGTTAACAATGCTTTGGAATGTGAAGCTAGGATGTTGAGGAATGAGTGCCTTGAGAGAAGTTTATTTCCCGGAAGATCTGGCAGTTCTACTCTTGCACTATTTGGCTCGGGTGCTGAAATCAAGCATTTGGAACTTGAGAAGAGGTATCTAACAGTAGAGGTTATGCATCAAAATGCCCATGACATAAATGAGAGGGAGCTTATTTGCTTGGTAGATACTTTGATCTCTGGTGTTGCTAATTTTCATAAAGGTGTTCGGAATTTTCAGATAGCCTCTGATGAAACAAAGTTCGGGAAGTTTACGTTCCTCAAACCTGAAAATGCTGAAGATGCAGTTTCAAAATTGAACGGGATGGGATTTCATGGTTTCTCATTGAAAGTGGTTCCAATATGTTCTTCCGATAATTGAGGATTACCGTTTCCTGCAGTAAGAGCTAAAAGTATCTTGGCCGCGTAAACCAAGCAGGGGACATGCACTTGTAACATGTGCCAGCGGGGAAGCTGAATTTGTGGTAAAGGACTGCTTTGCCCTAGGAGTTGGTGGAAGTTATATGAAATGTGAGGTTAGTACAAAGTATGAGAACTGTGTCTGTCACAGGAGTTCCAGTGCATGTAATAGAGCCAGAATTATATGATGTTTTTCGTAGTACAACAAGAAGGAGAATCCCTGACATCCGTTTGCTCAGGGGAAGTCCCACAGCTAGCCCCTCTGTTTCTGCATGTGAAGAAGCACTTACTAGAGAAATTTCTGCATTCATGCCAAACAAGAATTTTATTGGCCAAAATTTCCGTGTCGAGGTGTTCCATCCAGAGGAGAAAGATTCAATGATGAGAACAACTGTAGCTTTTGATGGAAGTCTTCATCGAGAGGCTGCAAGGGCATTGGACCATCTTCAAGTGTTCTTCCTTGTCTTCGTTGGCAGATAATATAGTGCCAGCATGTATTTCATAGTACTGTGTGCTGTCCGCTACGCATTTACAATGTTATCAGCCGGGTAGTTGCTTCTCTGCTTGAGAGCTTCCGAAGCCAAAAAGGTGTGCCTGCATTTGCTCATTTCCTCTTAATAAATTTGCTGCTTCTATTTTTCATACTATTTTATTGGTTGAATCATACATCTCATTTCCTCAATTGTTGTTCTATTTTTGTTTATCTGTCTTCGCATACTTCAGTTTTATATGAACTATCCAAGGCTTTTTGAGCCATATTTTTCCTAAAATTCATCTAGATCCTTATCTCCCTTGGAAGGAGCTTATTATTGTTCCATAGAAAGGAACTTATTACTGTTGGCTTTTCTGTCTTCTGTTTGGTGAAAGAATCTATAATTAAGGCTATAAAGCATTTTAAGAGATGATGGTCATGCAAGGTTGTTTCTTTGTTTTATTTTTTCGTAGTCTTCAGTTGCTCCAGAAAGAAACGTTTTGCTCTAGAGAAGAGGAGGAGGCTACAGTCATTTGTGAATCTACTGACTTGTTTATTTATTACCGTAAGCAGTTTTTTCCCTAACAACGTTTTGCCCATGAAACACATAAAAAAATATAACTAGCTTTTTTTCGAGTGGACCCTTGAAACCTCTTGCATTGTTCTTACGGTTCTTTTCTTCGATCCAAAAATCACATGAAATACTTTGAAAATTACATTTGACTAAGTTTTTTTTACAAAATTGCCCTCCAAAAAAATTAGATTCTTACTGCTATTATTTTCTTCGATTGGAAAACCATCTATGCACGTCGTTGCCCGCCTGCATGGCGCGGCATGCCGCCGCGCAAACGTGCCTAGTGTATCCTTATGCCCAGAAGAATTCGAGCCCAGGGAGAGCCTCAGTGTCATCGTTTTCGCGACAACGCCCTCCGGAAAATCTGAAATTAAGTCTAGGACCTTCTACCTGTTATTTCGCAAAAAGGATCCGTAGTTCGTAGATTCGCGAATGGGTTCTCCACTGCTTTTCTCTTTTCTCTGGAAGGGCGTCTAGGTCCTTTTTCTGGTTAATTACAAAAACGATCTGTAGTTTGGTAGATTTGTGAACAGGTCCTCACCGGTTGTTTTAGAAAAAGATCCTATAGTTACGCAAATTTGTGGATGACTACTACCCAGCCCATTTTTGAAAAACTACCTGTGAGAACCGAAATTACGTTGAGGTGCTCCTATCATTTTTTTTGGAAAAAAAACAACAAACTAAATTTTACACGGCACAGTGTAGTACTCATGTAGTGATGTAGCAGCTACCTTCAAGTCCAGAAACTAGTAAATGTCATCAAGTAACAGAAGCCCCAAATCGATCATGACAAACAAATTCATGCACATATTTGGAAAACGTGCCTTGATTTTCAGTCCAAGTTTTTTAGAGGTGCAAGAACACATACCACACACATATCCCTACACGCATGCACGTCCCCAACACATTCCAAGGAAACGCTATTCCACATAATTTGCATTCCTGCGTGCACGTCCTCAACACATTCCAAGGAAACGCTATTCCACATAATTTGCATTCCTGCGTGTACCCTACATTTTTTTCTTTGAAGCAGAGCGTTCGAGCGGAGTCGAACGCGGGTCAGCCCCCTGAGCTGAGCTCAGATCGAACTCCGCAAAGTCCTTCTGACCGGCAAGGATCCTTGAGATCTGGAGGCCCCGGCTGAAGGCTTGGTTGAAGAGCAACCGTGTCTGGAACTCCGAGACGAAGGGAAACCAGGACAAGAAGCCGATGGGCACGAAAAGGATGAGACCCATCATGTTCTCGTATGCTCTCCCCAGCTCCATGATGGAGTCCCACAGCGCAATCTTCTTAATCAATGGAGAGCATGTTTGCCCAATCTGTCAAGAACAAATCATAAAATTTAATCAGCGGCTACAAATTCTCTTGGAATCTCCATCAGCATGGATAATTCTCTATTCAATCGATGTATATATTCTTAGTGCATCAAAATGTCCTAGTGACAAACTGACAAATATGGAAGCTTAAAGTGCCATTAAAAATAAAAAATTTCTATGGTACTTACGTCTTGGGGTGATATTAACAAAAGATAACCTATGTAAAAGAAAATGGAATGGTAGCAAAAAAAATATTGTTTTTGTAACAACGAGGAAGCTATTCAACACCTCTTTTTTGACTGCTTGTTTGCTCATATTGCATGACACGTTATACAAGCAGCTTCTAATCTGTCACTGCCTAATAGCATGACCAATATGTTTGGAAACTGGTTATTGGGGTTGGGAAAAGAATTAAGGGCTCATGTTTTTGTCAGGGCTACTGCTTTGTGTTGATCAATTTGGTTACGTCAAAGTGATATGGTTTTTGATAAGAAAAATATCTAATCCATTACAGGTTATCCATATGTGCACCAGCTGATTGCGATCATAGTCTGTGCTTTAGCATCAGGATACTCAGAAGGTGATGTTATCGGCATGCAAATTGCCTGAGATTGTGGTCAGGGATCTATTCATCAAGCATGGATAGCGATTTAGTAACAGGTTGTACGTGAACTGAAACTTTTAGTTTCATATTTCTTATGACTTGTTGTGACTTTCTTTCAGTATTTGGATATCTATTTTGACAGTTTTTATGCTATTACATTGTAATAAATAATTGGCTGTGTGCATCTTATGATGCACAGGCCAAGAGATATATTATTCCGCTATCTAAAAAAATAAGGCTCAAACAAGTTGGTAAATAGAGGTTTCACTCACCAGAAGAATACACCAGCCAGTAGGCATGAACCCGAGAAAACTAGCGAAGACATCAGGAATTGTCAGGTTACATACAACAAAAAGGACCGCCATCACACAGACAAAGCCAAGGAAGAGAAGGCACTTGAGGACGCGGAACATAAGCTGCAGGTCTCCGACAAATTTCTGCCGTCCTACTGAAACCATCTGAAGGGAGAACGAACAACATCCCACCAGTAAGATTTTTAAGCATCGGAGGTAACTGGGCAAAATGGAAGGCCAAAGTCTTACCTTCAAAACTACTATAACGGTGAGCATAACCAGCCATGACAATGCATATACCTAAAAGTTGAAAGGAAATGGGTATTACATTAGGATATACTGCAACTGTACGGGCTAAAAAAGAAGCAAACAAAGCGGATCATGTGGAGAAAGTACCAGAATGCTTCTGCTGTGGTGTGCTATGTTCAGATGGTACACAATACCATACTGGTAGATCAAGAAACGAAGTGAAAGGATAATTTCCAAGAGAAGAGCACGAATGCTAGTCTTCCTGAGGTACTCCTGCTCACTTATCCACCATGCCTCCCAGCTTTGATCCACAGGCACGCCGATGCCCCCTCGATTCCCCATCCACTTCCTCCAGTCTGTCCAGTCCTCAACCGTCTTCGGCCACTCAAAACATGACGGATTGAAGATAAACGGTGCAAAGAGCCATGATGCAACCATGAACCATATGGAGATGGTAACAAATAGGTACGTTTTCGAGCTGTGGTAGGAACTTCCGTAGACTAGATACACAACCAGAAGTATCAACAGTTCAAGTCCTTTAACAAAGTGGCTACGGGAGTACATCCGGTAATTTTCAGCAAACTTTGCGTGGTACACGACAAATCCACGGCCTGTAGATCTGTATTTAGCGCCACCATGGAGTATTGTTCTCCCATAGTAGTGGGTTTTGGTGCCAAGCTGGAACGTGAAGAACACAGGGGCCAACTGAAGCTGCATGATGACAAACTCTCCTAACGCTGTGCGGAACCCCTTCTCTAACCCGACTTCCATGACCATAGGGAGGACAAGCAGCAAACCGAGTTGGAAAACAGACTGTGAAGCCAGTGCATTTTCAAGAGACTTGATGTTTTGCTGAATCCGTGGATCCAGCAAAATAGACTTTTCCAGACCACTCATAACTAGATATAACCTCCCATATAGAAATACATAAACCGTAAGTACAGTAACCTGAAAGAAGGAACTATGGATGTCAGTATTCCAAAATATGCAGAATGAAAACATATTGCATGGTGACACCATGCCTAAACACTCAGTTATGAATGCATAGCATTTTACACCAAATTATACTGTATGCTTATAGATAATAGCTGAAATCCTGACAGTGCTCACTTTAATATTTTTTTACATCGTAGAATTTACAAAACTTGCTAATTCGACATACTGGTGCATGAAGAAATAAATGTTTTAAAGTTAGATCATCTTAACCTATCTCTCCTTTTTTTATTTTTGTAAATAATTTTCTTAAATTTTGGTTTTATTTGAATTTTCAGTAGGGTTCCCTCCAGCATACCCCACCAGAAGAAAAAAGTAACTTTGGCATTCTTTAGGGAGAGTTTCACATAAATATCTTCAACTAATATTCTTACCATACTACTGAAATAAAACCCAACTGTAGTAAAGTAGAAAGATAGCATTCTATAAAAGTCAAATCTGCGTCCAAGCCGATAGATGTCACGACTCAATGTTTGTTCACCATTGCCATTGGCCACCTTAGCTTCAAAGCTTGAAATTTGATTCATTCCTACATCACGGCCCTTACCAACTTGCATGTACTCATGATGTGTGACAAGTCCTTCTCTCATTGTCGAGTTAAAACCTAAGAACATTGAATTCAGTAACTGCATTTTAGGCGAGGGATGACTGTAAGATGTTCGTATGAGATGAAGGCTTACCTGAAAAGATATCTTCACTTAGGTTTATGGTCTTTGAGGCTTTACTTATGCCACCCCTAGTAATATGGAAGAGTCTATCAAAAATATCAGGATGACCATAATGGAACCGAACCCTGTATTACATTACGATAATGAGCCATAGACATAAAAGGCCTCATGGTAAAAGAAAATGTTCATCGGAAAAACTTTAAAGTTGATGATGTTCACAGCGTGCTCTGTAACAATCAAGTTCTGGAGGAGTGGATGCATCTTTACTTTGATTGCCAATTTAGCAGAGACTGTTGGAATTTGATTCAAATAAATTGGAATACTTCCCTTGAGATTATGGACATGTTGTCCATTGCTAAGTTACAGGCTGGATCTGTTCAGATATTTGTCAAGGAACTTATTACTTTAGGCTGTTAGAACATAAGGACTCAAAAGAATAAGTGCATTTTTTAAAAAATTCCCCCCGACAAATTCAAGTGGAAGAGGTTACTGCTAATGGATTCAGAATTTCCACGAGGATGGTTGATGCTTTGGAAAGCTAGATTAGTAGAAATTAAATGAGTTAGTTCATTTTGTAATTGGTTGCCTTGAGTAGTAGCTAACCTATGTTAGAGGTTTTTTTGGATCCTGTGGATCTTTTTTGTAATTAAGTTAATTATGTACTATATATTAATTAATATTTATGAGTACGGTGCTCCCCTACCTTTTCCCGTCAAAAAAAAAGAAAAAGAAAATATGCATCTTACATACAAGAATATAGAAGCATGAAAAAGATTAAATCAAACTATTTAAGAATGTGAAAATAAAGTCAAATCTTAGTGATCCCCGATTTCATCCCATAATTTGTTCTGTTAGTTACCCTTTTTTCTAAGCATCCTGAATTGGCAGGAACTAGTCATTTGCTATCGGCTACCAGTCTTCCTAGCAAATTGGCAAGATTGGGTGGACCATCCAACCAAGCTATTGGTGATTAAGTTTTAAGAGTAACTCTGGCCACTTATCAGTTATTTTATGAAAACACAATTTTACTATCAGTTTTCAGCTACGAGTTCTGACAAAAGTCCAATCTAGCCGAGAACTGCCTGGAACTAGAATGGTTATGGCCTTATGGGGATACCAAACATGTTTAGCCCTTCTTCTATAGTCAATTCATAACTAATTTCACTTTTAAATCTCAATCAGAGTTACGATCTCCACACTTCATAAAAATCTCTGAAGTTCCTGGTAGCACAGTATATCATCCCTACTAGACTACAACAACTTTTTACACAATACGAATTTGGTATAGAACTTGTATATAATTTGATCTAGTTTAGAAATGTTAAGTATGCAATGATATGATGTTTTGTAGCACAATTGCCTCGTAAGTGCTGAAATGAGTTGAAAAATACTTCCCCATGGTCATGATTTGGCCAAAAGGAAAATAAGGTTGGCCACACAAAATAATTATAAGTGGACCTGACACTCAATTCAAATAGACTCCCATTCAAAGAAATGCACTGGATTTAAAATTTCTATATCAAAATGAAAATAAGATTACGTACTTCAGAGGATTGGCAAGAACGCGTTGTCCAATGGTAACAAAACTGGTCTCTTGGTTGGACATAAACCAAGCAAGTGATGAAACACTAAGATAGCAAGAAATTATAAAAAAAGTTACTAACATAAAAATATACCATAAATGACATAAACAAGATATAATTGAACAGAATTTTGAATAAATGGACATACCTTCCAGTAAAAATATTCTCACGAAGACCTAATATAGTGGGTTTGCTGTTTCCATACTTTTCACTCCCAAACTCCGCCAGCACATTTCTCATTTTAAACGCCTCTTCAAGGTAATTATCCTAAAGAGGAAAGGAGCAATAATGACCAGTACTTTATTACCCATTGTGCTGCTAATGTACATGTATTAGGAATAGTTTAGGTTAGTCCCAATTGATTCCACATAGTTTTCCTATGGCTGGCTTTACAGACATATATTGACCCCGTTGGTCCATGATGGAGATTATTGGTGTTTCTCCCTACATCTAACATTGTAACACCCTGGAAAATGAGCAAAACAAATAAAGTGGCATATTATGATTTTATTACGTACTTGAGTTTCTTTTTATTTGAATTTGTTTCTGGAGTTTCCTTTTGTTTCCAACTTGCATTATTTAATTTATATCCTTTATATACCTAACCTAATGCATATATGAAATTCACAAAAGTCCAAGGTAACATGCCATAGAAAATAATTTTATAAAATACTAGGACTCAAAGTGAGTATAAATATAATTTTTTGAGAATTTTCACTTAGCATTAAATGCCCTAAAAATTCATGAACTGTTTGAAATCAGCCAAATTTTTTAATTTTCAATTGCAAACCACAATATGAAATTGAGTAAAACCAAAGAAAATGGAAACTAGTATCCTTAGACTACTGGCACAAAAATTTGGAAAATTTTCCAAACAGCCTAGCACTATTTTTGAACCTACCCAACTACCTAAACCGAAACCTACCCATTTAAATGCGCCAGCTACAGTGATCTTCGACGTACTCGATGAAACGCCGTCGCTGCCACTGGGCTCCACCGGCCAGAGGTTCCACGGGTCAGCCTCCCAGCTCCTCCTCCTCTCCTCCCTCCTCTCTCTCTCCCAGCTCTACCCGAGCGTTGCTGCGGCAAACATTTCGGCCGCCACACGCTGCCCGGGCAGAAGCTTTGCGCCAAGCGGCTGCATTCGCCTGAGTTTTGTCCGCTCCGCCCGGTTGCCCATAGGCCCCATACCGTGCCTCACCTGCTCTTCTACGCTGCCATAAAGCCGCTCAGGCCCCTCCTTGCTTCTTGCTTGCCCGGCCTTGCTTCCTCCACCGTGAGCGCCACCGAGCTCAAGCAAGCCAGGCGAGCCCCGATCAGCGCCACCGGTTGCAAGGTGAGCTCGTGACTAACCTCTCCTCACCGTGAGTCTTGCTCAGCTTCCTAACTTGGCTCCTCCACCTTGCCAGCAGCCTAGCCGGACTGCCTCTTTCTCCACCATGGGAGCTCTTCCGACACTGGACCAAACCCGGTGAGCCGTTCGGCCGTTCCTTTGCGCAAACACAGCTCAGGTGAGCCCGGACCGATTTTCTTCAGCGGTGATCATCTCCTGGGCACCTGACCTTGGTTCTCTACCTCTCCTGTAGCCGAGCCGGATTCTTCTACTTCCTAACCTTGCTCCTCCGTCAGGTATGCAAGCTAGAGCCGGCCCCGGCCGCAAGCTTCTTCTCGGTGAGCTCCGCAAGAAAGTTTCGGCCGCAGAGATCTTCCCCTCAGGTTCTTAACCCTATTCTCCCCTTGTCTGCAGGCAAGCCAGGCCCTCCTGCTCCACCACCTAAGGCTACTACTAGCCATGCTCTCTGCTGCACCAAACTTCACAGCCTAGCCATCACCATTGCCGGTCAAGTTGCTTCGGCTATATAGTGTAAGTGCAGGTAAGACTCAAGTAAATTTGCACACCTATCTGTCATAAGTGAACATTCCAGCACCGCCCAATATTTTATTTTTGCCTCTCTTTATTCAATCCTTTATATCTTCTGTTAGGAAGGTCCAAATGAGGTAAACTCAGTTTGTAAATATGTGTTAAGCAATGTAGATTCAGATTATTCAATAAAACCTTATATGTCCAATGGAGATTAATCTATTAGAATCAAGTTAGTTTCCAAACCCTTTTATGTACCATGAAATAACTATGAGAACCGTGGCTCCAAAAATCATGAAATTAATCACATGCTCGTGTGATCATTAATGTTTCATTTTACAAAGACATTTAGATTTGAATTCAGTTTGAACAAAAAATAAAATGTAAAACACCGCTCTTGCATAAGGAAATCAAGTAGTTAAAATTTGTACCGAACATATCCAAATCTTAGCAAACCCAGTTTGGCTATACTCCTGAGGTTACAAGGATCTAAAATATACAAAAATATTTAAGTTTTACCATAGTTCGAAATGTTCAAATAGCCATAATTTTTGCAAACAAACTTCAAATTTGATGAAACTAAATCATGGGGCCTCACATACATTTGTACTAATGAAGTTGTTCTACAAGTAATAATTTGAGAACTCAAAATCACCATGTTTCTCTTGGTAAGATTTTAATTTGTATTTATATCTGTCTTCTTTTGCCCTATTTGATAAGTTGTTATTTGCTTTTGTTACGATTCTTATTTTTGACGTGTACACAGCGACGTTTCTGAGTCGGTCGATAACAACCCCGACTCCAACCCCGACTACAACCCTGACGATGAGCAACCAGGCAAGCACCCCCTTTGAACATGTTGATCCCATATTTGCAAAGTTATGTTGTTTTATTAAACTATATGCATGCGTGTATGTTTTAAACTTGCTATATTGCGTGTAACAGTAGTTAATTCCAATTTTATGCATTTCCTTTACTTGTCATTTGTTTACCTGCCATTGTAGCCTAGCATTGTACGTAGACATTACTTAGTGTCATTTGGGTAATACTTGCGAATACCATATGCACTTGCTTAGACATGCTCATTAGAACAACTTTTAAATGGTGGGACACATTTCAAACTAGTTTGTGCAACTTTGTTTAAATGTACAGAACCGAGGTATGGTTGTCGTGTAATTTGGTAAAAATCCAACTCAAAACTTATGACTTAGACGCGGGCGAGTTATTATTTAAACTTGGAGCTTGAAATGGTCCTCACGCGTAGTTAGGGTGAGATTCTCGCCTGAGTCAGTTAAGGACCGAACTTGATGCTATCACCTAAGTGATTTGGTGTAACCACATATGCTAGTATGGGATAACCTAAACTTTCTAGATTAGATAAAGTTTAAGCTTGTACTTTGGAAGGCCAGAGTAGTAAGGACACATCGGGGTACGATGCCACTTGTAGGTGCTCTCTTCACCGAGGTGTTAGGGCCAAAGCATTCTAATACAACGGTGCATGCCTTGCCATAGGGAGAGTTCCCAATGGGGCACCATCGTGGTTCAGGATCTCCTGACTATGGCAAGGGTTTAACATCATCGGGGAGAGTGCAAGGCTAAGCTTTAGCTAGTTGAACAGTTTTGTCATAGTCTAGCAAATCGAGTACGGTGAGTATCGCGAGCCATGATTGACATATTGCTAGAATGTGTGATGTGGTTAAAGTGTACAATCTCTACAGAGATTAAAATTTAATTAATTAGTTGTGCTCACGGTCATGAACAGCTTGGGGTAATACTGTCAAGTATAGTCTTTGTTTGCGAAAACTTTTGGAAATGGGTTTTGGAATTGGGTTGGTAAACTCCTGAGCCTTGGGTGGCTATTTTTATTCAATGCTCGCAGCCATGGAGAGCAGTGAGATGATGCTTATGAACTTTACTTACTGGTATTTAGCTTCTTATTAAATGCTCTTTACAATTATGTTATTGTTTTATGTAACATTCACTTGTAAAACAAAATCTGCTTTATACTGAAAATGAGGCTAGTGTAGAAGCTTGTTAACCTTGATCTAGCCTTGCATTTACTCTATTTCTATACACTAAAATCTTGCAAGTATATACGTGTACTCATGGTTGCTTAATCTAAACAATATAGAAGATGGTTTGGAAGAGTGCCCCAATGACACATACTTTGCTCTGGGGTCCGACGATTATGTTGACGGATGAACTTGAGCTTTTCCAAATCGGTTGCCTTTGGGTTTTATGGATGAGCATACTGCTGTCCTAGTTTAGTTATAAGTTTAAATTCCACTGCAACTTAACTTTTGGCATGTAATATTTGGCTGGTCGACCGCTACTTGTAATATTAAGTAGTTGTAATAGTTCTAGTTTATGTTCATGCCATGTCAAACTGTTTAGACTTGTGTATATATGTTGTGATACATCTCGAATGCGGGATATGTGGGTGCTAGGCGTTGATCTTGGGAACTAGCACTAGACACATATTTGGGTACCAGGAATTGTCATCAACCATCGAATGCATAAACTTGAGCGGTCATCGTTCTTTGGCTATTTCTCACACTCCTCTCGGTGAGTGTGGACGATACCAAGGTTCTGAGATGGACGGCGAGTGCTATGCTTGGATGGGTTGATCTCAATCCCTGTATGGTTGTTCGGAATAGAATCGAAACTCTCATGAACTTGTGAGTGTATACAGTGCAACTAGGTGGCTCATATTTATTTGGGGTAAGGGCCATTTAGTTAATATTCCATCCACGGGACTTTTGAATGACAGTGTGCATACACTTTAAGTGGAGTATGGGTGTCACCTCTGAGTCTAACACATATGTGAGGATTGATTCATATTTCTGGGTGCCCACAAACATGGTGGCAGAACCAAAGATACTGTGTTCAAGACTTAGATGGTTCAATTTTAAGACACCGCAAAATCCACCAGCAAATTAACACGATTTTTACAATGTGCATGCATGGGCAGCAAAATGCACTACTATAGGAATATACATCATAATCGGTTCTTCTTTGTCATTATAGTCAGTTCTAGTGGCGATACAAAATCTTTAAATAGCGATGAGGAGGTGCTATGACAGTCGGTTTTGGCCCAATTGTAATAGTGCCTCATCACAATCAATTTTTACCGAGAACCAATTGTGATGACCACATCATCACAATAGGTTCTTATGAGAAACCGATTCTGATGAGGGGTCATCAGAATCGGTTCTTATGCGGAACCGATAGTGATGTGCATGATTACATCACTATCGTTTCTTATGTGGGAACTGATAGTGATGACCATACACATCACTATCACTCTCACATAAGAACTAATTGGGATGTGCCCAGTTCTACATCACAACTCATCTATCACAATCGTTTTTTTTCTAAAAACTTAAGAATCGATCTAGATGAAGCGATAGTGATGTATCATTTTGTAGTAGTGGTGTATCTGCCAGCAAATGAACAATTATTATTTTGTAGTGTGTTTGGGGTAGTGACAGTTTTGAGCAGAAGCCAACCAAGTGAGTGTTCTATAGCCAATTCCAAAAAAAAGTGATGGTTAATAGGTATGGGTGGTGAGGCCAAGAGGGTCATATGGGTATGGCCCATGTCCTGGACCACATCAAGTCCATATTGTTGGCCTAGTTGAGCCTATCGTAAGGGGCAGTGTTTAAGTATGACTAGATTGGTTTAATATGGAACTCAACATATACAATGTGGAATTCAGAATTATACCTGATTCATATCAATGGCCTGGAGTGCTTCTCCCCTGGTGAAAATTATGGCATGATTTTGATTTTCAGGTTTTCCCTCCCCAATATCTGTGGGTATGCCAGGAAGCTTGATGCGGTAAATTTCCTAAATCAAGTTTAAAGCACAGGTATGAAAAGGTCCTTAAATTAAACATACATATGGAAAAATAGTGAGTTGTTGCTTCACATGAGTTTTTGATTGTGTAAATTGGTGCACATAAATTGATGAGAAACTACTAACAAGTGTGATGCACCACTACGAACTTCGAATAAAATTGTAATTTTTAATAAATTGTGCTTATCTAGAAAAGAAGCCTTATAAACATGACGTTTAATTTACACCTTCACAGTAAACTTCATTAATTCAATAAAGCTTCATGATGCAAATGAAATTAAGTGAAAATTGTATCTTTATGCTCATTAAGTACCTCATCATACGTTTCACCTACTCCTTTGACAAGAACAGAATAATAAGTCTTCTTTGTCGTTCCACTTTCTGGTCGAGGTTCTACCTCATCAATGTAAGCAACGCGTAATGATGGGTATCTGTGCATGCAATTTAAATGTAAGATGGATTGAAGTAACCTTACTATTTAAGAGATCTCTTTGCTAAGTCGAAAGCTCTAGCTAGGTTTTTTACTCTTTCATGAGATCACGGATGTTCACATAGCAAGCATTCTCTTTGGCATCCTTGGATATTTTTTGCTTCCCATAGAGTTGACAGGAGACAACATAGGTGAATTTGATATTTGCAACGGCCCGTGCCATATCTAGATCAGTGGCCTGTTCCTCTTGAGAGGATGTTTTTGTTCTATGATGGTCCAATTTAGCTGCAAAATATTATAATGGGTCAAAATATATACAGATTTACAAAGGTGCGATAAAAAATGATGAAGAAAGAAATATTCTAACCAAGATCCGTTAGTTTATCTTGCACATATTGAATCTCAAGTGCTTTCCTATAGTACATCATCCCTCTCACTAAGAAAGTAAAAACAGATAGTTAGACAACAAATTAGATGTAATTAATGTACCACAAGATTACATTATTGACTTTACCAGTTCTGGTTAGTGTTTGTCCCCTATTGGATGCCCAGTGACGGATGTATTGCACCTTTTGTTCATCAAGTGAATCTTTGTCCGGATTAAATTTTATGCGCTCCAGAAAATTCAACCATTCATCTATTAGCACGCAAGAGGTCGTGATGAAAAAATCATTTACTGACAGCAGAAGATATTAATTAGCTTGCTCGATTCTGAGATAAAGTAGTACGAAGTACCTGGATATATTTTCTGTAGATAAAACAGTATGGAGATCCCATCCTCATTCTTTTTCTGAAGTTCATCTGCCGAATAGAGCACTTCCTCTTTGAAATATGGAGTTAAAACACTGATGCAAAAGCAGATAGGCTGTCAATCAAATATCCTACTCAGAAAAAAAAATTATATCGAGAGGTGTTGGAAATTAATAATGTTCATAGACACATGCTTCCAGTAAATTCTAAATGCCAGCGGTGGCATAGCACGAGTGCATGCGTACAGGGAGTCAGGGACAGATTATTCTTGACATGGTACGATCTGTAATGCCTCAAACCTTAATTGTACTTGAATCTTAAAATTTATTTTAGAATATACAGTTTCGCTTGGAAATCCGAGACCGTAGATGTGTAGAGCTCATTGAGCTGACTCCATTTGACTACCGTTATATCCCGCACGCTAGGATTTCTGAAGTCGCTGACTCCATTTGACTACTGTGATATCCCGCACGATAGGATTTCTGCAGCCGCTGCCCTAGCTGATCAGTTGCTTAATTTGATCCGCTGCTGCTGGCTGATGCATGCGTGGCCACGACAGCCGAACCCAATTGGGAGTGGCATGGTGGACCTGTTGCTGCACCACATAAGAGGAGATGGCAAGGTGGGCATGCTCCGGCCTACTAGCAGCAACCGAGCCGTCTGCTACTGTCGTCGCCGATCAATTACCCCACTGCTGCTGCCCTGCCGATTTCTCGCTGCTCTGGGTTCCTCGAGTTGTGCAGTGCTGCATGCGTGCGTGTGTGTTCCCGCTGCATGCTAGCTATGTAATGTTCCAAAATATTATTAGTGAAAAGGAGAGGAAGAAAGAAGAAGAAGAATGGAAAAGAGGTTATCGATCGGGCCGTGGCCGAGGTTGACTCTGCGTGCGTGTGTGCGGATCAAAAGAAGAGAGGCAGCCGGGTGGTCCCTAGCTACTACCAGAAAAATGCATATCAGTGGCGCTCTGTAATTACTATCAGTGACGATTTTCGAACCGTCACTGATATAGTACCACTGATAATCGGAGATTATCAGTAGCGGTTTTCGAACTGTCACTAATATTTTTATCAGTGACGGTTCTAGCAAACAACCGCCACTGATAATGTGATTATCAGTGACGGTTCTAGCCAAGAACTGCCACTGATAATTAGCAGTTTAAAACACTAAATTAGAGGAGACTTCCCAGGAGATCGTTTATTCTAATACTACTCTCACCCAAGAACGCTTAATTTCAGAATTGTGATTGGATTCGGACGTTTTTAACATCACACAAGGACTTCCAGGAGGTCACCCATCCTATTACTACTCTCTCGTCCAAGCTAGTTTAACTTCAAAGTTCTTGTAAGATATAGTACTTTAGTGGTGTTATGATCACATCTGATATATAATGCGTCCCTCCTCCCTTTAACCCCGTGAAGCACCAAAACACCGATTTCCAATTATTTCAAATTAGTAAACTATAGAGGTAATTAGCTAAATTTAAAACTTTCAAATTTATTTTCTATACTCTTAATTATTAATTATGCTTGCAATATATGTGCCATTACTATTTATGAAACTTGTAAAAATACCATAACTTTTGACTCATATCTTCGACTTTAGTGTTGTTGTGCATTCCGGAATCATCACACGATGAGCTTTACAGTTATATTTTTTTAGGCACCGATTCTAATTTTCAAATACGAAATCCGAACACTTTTGTTAAAATGGCCATAACTTTTGACTTGTAACTCCGATCAGGGCATTCTTTAGCTCGTTTGAAAGATAACAAAAAGTTGCACCCGAATCAGATGGTCGGATCCTGATGGTTTGTGCGAGTGCATGCACGGTGATGAAATTTTTGAATCTATTTCGGTCTTTCTTTTCAATTATTGCAAATGGAATATTAGTTCCAATTATTTGTGGAATATTATTTAATTTCAATTCTTTCAAACTAGAAGGCTAGAGAGGTAATTAGCAATATTTAAATTTTTCTATTTTTATTATTTATAGCAGTTTTAAATTAAAACCGCCACTGATAATATTATCAGTGGTGGTTTTAGCCAAAAACTGTCGCAGATGCTCACATTATCTGTGGCGGTCTTAACCAAAAACCACCACTAATACTCACGTTATCGATGGCGGTTTTGGCTAAAACCAACACAATGTATTTGTGGCGGTTCCAAAGAAAAACCGCCACTAATAATATATTATGTGTGATGATTTCAAATAAAAACCATCACAAATAATTTTCCCACCATTTTTTTAAAAACCGCTACTAATAATGCTATTTGTGACGGTTTTAGAAAAACCGTCACAAATAGAATGTCACATATATGCTGTTTTGTGGTAGTGTGGCCATCTAGCCCTAGTTTGCATGCCACCCACACCCTGGCCCTGCCACACGCCTCACTAGTCGATGCCCCACGCCTAGAGGTGGGCATCATGCCGGACCGGCTAGGAAGTCATAGATCCGTTGGGCTACATGCCTAAATCTTGCTGTACCGCTATGGCCTAGCTCGTATTCAGCGAGCCTAGACACGACCCATTTATGATTTATATTTGCTTCGTGCTGTATCAGTTTAGACCTAACCCATTTACACGGTTGCAATTGCCATCGTCCTTACAAGGAAGGTCCACATGGCCGTGGCTGATGAGTGCGTCGTTGTATATGCATAATGAATTTGTGTTACACTACTAGCGAACTGATTTTCAGTACCGGTTAAAAACGGTCTTTAGTACCATTTTTTGAACAGGTACAGGCCATCTGGGATGATGCTCAAGGGCATCAGTCCCGGTTTCCTCACCCAATACCAATAGCTCATTAGTACCACTTGGAGGAACCAACCGGAACTGATGCTAGGAGCTATGAGCCGTGTGTGTATATATATAATATATGTGTGTGTCCACTAGCTATTATATTATATATATAATATGTGTGTGTACAACTTTAATTACAACTAATGTATTATATGTACACATATTATTTCTTCTGCTCATTGGACATTTTTAGTATCACACAAGGACTTCATTTTCCAGAAGGTCACCCATCCTATTACTACTCTCCTTCAAGGACGCTTAACTTCAGAGCTCTTATAAGATATGGCACTTTAGTGGTGGTATGATAACATCTAATATATAATGCGTCCCTCCTCCCCTTAACCCCGTGAAGTACCCGAATACTGATTTTCAATTATTTCAAATTAGCAAACTATAGAGGTAATTAGCAAAATTTACAACTTCCAAATTTATTTTTCATACTTTTGACTATTAATTATGCTTGCAATATAGAGCATGTTTGGATCCTTGGGCTAATTGTTAGCTGGCTAAAAATTAGTCCTAGTCCATCCAAACAGGAAGGACTAATTTTTAGCCAACCTCTGAGCTAACAATTAGCCCATTAGCTAGTGAGAGTGAGCTAACAATTAGCCCATCCAAACAGGAAGACTAATAGGTGGGCTAATGTTTAGCTGGCTAATGGTAGAGCTAATTTTTAGCCAACTAACAGTTAGTCCTAGGCGATCCAAACATGGCCATATGTGCCATTACTATTCACAGAACTTGTAAAAACACCATAACTTTTGACTTGTACATTTGATTTTGGTGTTCCTGAGCTTTCCGGAATCATCACACGATGAGCTCTCCAATTATATTCTTTTGGACACTGATTCTTGTTTGCAAATAAGAAATCCGAGCACTTTTGTTAAAATGGTTATAACTTTTGATTCGTAACTCCGCTTAGGGCGTTCTTTGGCTCATTTGAAAGATAACGAAAAGTAGCACTCGAATTTCATAAGTGTGCTAAAATCAGATGGTTGGATCTTGATGGTTTGTGAGTGTGTGCGCGGTGACGGAATTCCAAAAACTGTTGTTTAAGGCCTCAAAACGACCTCCGAAGTTTTGAATCTGTTTCGGCCATTCTTTTCAATTATTGTAAATGGAATATTAGTTCCAATTATTTCAAATGTGATGTTATATAATTTCAATTCTTCCAAATTAGAAGGCATGAAAGATAATGAGCAATATTTAACATTTTCTATTTTTATTATTTATGGCGGTTTCAAATTAGGAGGGATAAAGAAGTTTAAATTGGGAATTAGTACCGGTTCATTACACGAACCGATACCGATGTAACATCATCAGTATTGGTTGGTGTCTTGAACCGGTACTAAAGAGCCCCCACAGCCTAGTAGCCATTGAACCGGGACTATTGTAACTGTCAGTCCCGATTTGAGCCCAATCGGCACTGATGGGTCGATATCAAAGGTCAATTCTATAGTAGTGTTAACAGCCGTGGTTAGTTGGGTCATGGGAAATGAGTGTCATGCGGTGCGTGGATCGAAAAGTAGGGTAAGGCATGTGATGGTGGTGTTGTGATTGCTAATGATTCCTGGTGAGCACAGATACGTGTGCGAGAAACATAATCAAGTGATGGTGTTTGTACAGAGTACATAGTTCTTCACTCTAGTGTTCATGCCAATATTGTCATTTGCATGTTGCTCCCTGTCCTCTTGATGTCTCACACACACACTTTCTCGATCTCTGAGTGTCTGTTGCTCTCTCAATCTCTCTCGCCCACCTCCGTAACTTGCGACTGGAAATCGGATCTGTAGCCGGAAATTCGACTCTATCCCATCTTTTTATCTTTTCTTTTCTCTCCCTTTCTCTATTTCATCTTTCTCCTTTTTTTTTTCTTTTTCTCCCTTTTCTTTTCTTCCGTTCTTATTGGAAAAGATGAGCATGATGCGAATACTATGAATTACTCCATGTAGGAATAAGGATGGTGCGTTATCTGCGACGTATCAGACTCTTATCTCAATTAGCCGATTCTATTTTCAAATACTGCATGGTCGATTCTTTTTCCATATACTGCACACATACAATTTTTGGGTTACTATGTGCCTTTGAGTTGCCATATGCATCCTTTTTATTAAATATTTACTTACATGTGTAGATAAGATCATCTTTTATTTTTATCTAATCACGTAAGGACTTGATTCCGGCCGGCCAGCAGCATGCGCACGGCCATGCATGACGCGATTAGATAAGTTTGTTATCTCTATCTCTACTAATTCTAATTCAGAGTTGGTGGTGGTACGTCTGTTCTCCACCCTTACCCCGACACTTGTGCACACCCGCATATGGCTGAGTGGGAAGCCGACAGTGGCCACCCCAGTAGATTGAATTGAATCATTCCGTCGTGGGAGGTAAATAAATATGCATGACTCATTTATTGCTTTCTTTTCTCCCATTGAACTGGCATTCGAATTGGCGGTGATTGCTTCCGGTGCTTTTTGGATGGGGTTGATTAATTCCCTTCTGAAGGAAGTAGTGTTTCGATTCATGGAGTTGGGTCTCTTCTCGCCTCTTTTCCTTTTGTTGCCTTCCTTATTCGATGATTTCTTAATCTGAATTCTATAGATATCTCCTTGGCTACTAAATCTATATAACCCCACCGCTTCTTACCTCTCCTACAGATGTGTTGAGCTTATCCGTTGAGCGGAAGTAATGGGCAATCTTCCTGATTTCGTTGATGCAGCACAGGGGCAGGTCGTCAGTGGTGGGTGGCGAGATAGGCTAGCAGCACTGCTGAAGATTGCCGCGGTGAATAATGTCAATAGGTTGAGGGAGGCGCTCATGGGGGAGGTGAGGAGGTGGGGTTATGGTATGGCCGGAGCAAGGCGTATAAGCCATGCACGCCACTGATGGTGGTAGCCACATCGATCGATCTCGAATTATGATGTTACAAATTTACAATCCCAAGTGCTGTGATGTTATTATTTAAGTTTGTGAAATTAAAGATAATTTTAAGCACGAGTTTGTAAACAGGTGCTTGAAATTTGTATGCTTCGTGAATTGATTTAAACATTTAACCATTGCACATTCAGAGTGAACATTATTATTCAGATAAGATTAGTGCTCTTTGCAAATGATTTTTTTATTGTAAATTGAGTTTTCGTTGCAGCGCATGAGCACATGGCTAGTATTTCCAAGACAAAATTGTAGAACTAGGTAATTTCAATATGTCACAAAAAATGTTTAGGTTGCACTAGAACATGTATATCCTATCAGATTTCACACCTTTTATTTGACAAACACAGATCTATTTAATTATCATTGTAGTGCTCTCGTGTTAATTTAAAATTATTGTTGCTGTCATATGATGAATGTTAGACTTTAGACTGCAGAACCTACGTCTCCCGTTCGAGGGTACTTGTTTATAAATATGCCGATCGAAATAGCATATTTATAAGAATGCAATCTCGAATTGTCCACGTTTTTTGACAGTTCAAGGATATGTGGTTCGGACAAGTTCCTGAGCTATTGTACAGTGTCTCCCTGGTGTTCTCTGGATACACACTCCTCTTGACCTGTTATTGAGATGTGTATCTAGAGAACAGCGGGGAGATGTTACCAAAATTTTCTTTAAAATTTTCTCTAACATCTAATCTTCATGTGTTAATTTTTTTTCTCTCTTTACAGTGTCATCAACAAGGCAGCAATGACCTATACGGCTTCTATGTCATGCAGTACATGCTAGTCATGGTCGGTGGCACATACCTTTTCCTAAGGTATATGTATATGCACAATAATATACTTAGCCTTTTACATACAAATTTTAAAACTTAAATTAGTACACTCATTTCTATTTTATATCCCCATAAGAGCTTAGACAACAAAGCACTCAATAATTTATGAGACCACTTATGCTAGTGGTACTAGTTAGAAGTTATATCAGAAGACGGTAGGTTTAGAGATCCTGAAGCATCCTACTGGTACATACGTAAACAATATTAATTATATATGTCATTGCGATATGCATGTGTACTGATTGTTAAGTTTGTTTGTATTGTATATTGTGAACGAATGTGATATATGTGCTGTAATAAAGTGTTTTTGTTCTATGAATGTGATATGTGCATTCTGTATTTTGTACTGCGAATATCATATATATATGCATACTGTTAATATGTACTATTTTTTAGAATATGCAAAAATGGTACACCTCTCATCACAATCGGTTTTTTGAAGGAAAAGAACCAATTGTGATGAGGTGGTCATCACAATCGGTTTCTTCCAAGAACCGATTGTAACACTTATTACTATCTAAAGACGTCTATCGACACTAGAACCGACTGTAATGACAAAAAAGAATCTATTCTGATGTACATTCCAGTAGTAGTGGTGTGATCTACACATCTGTAAAATCGGTTGATTGTTTTTATTAATTCAATTTGATGTAATACTTACCATGTTTTTATGAAATGATTATTTCTATTTACTTGATGATTACATGATGGATAAATACCTAAAGAGAAATGTTGCATCGTGTGCATTTATATCATGGAAATAGATTGCCATTGTGGGCATCGATATATAGTCTATTTTGTGTGGACATCCCCTCAGAGTAGGAAGAGTAAGACCTACTTCAGTAGGTACTCCATGAGAGTGGAGATTAGACCCTGTCGGCGTACTTTACGATGAGGTACCCTCTCCGCCACAGTCAGGAGGGGCCACGAGTGCCGAAGCGTGAAGGGAAACAACGCCAGGTGACCGGGCCACGTGACAAGCTTGGTGGCAGCGGTGACCAGCCCGGCGACGCCAGCGACAAGCCACGTGCCAAGCTTGGCGAGCAGGCGGGCGACCAGGCCCCAACGCCAGGCGACCAGCCCCGTGGCAAGCTTAACGAGCAGGCGGGCGACCAGGCCCCGACGCTAGGCGACTAGGCCACGTGGCAAGCTTTGCGAGTAGGCGGGCGACTAGGCCCGGATGCCAAGCGATCGGGCCACGTGGCAAGCTTGGCGAGCAGGCGGGCGACAGGCCCCGACGCCAAGTGATCGGGCCACATGTCAAGCATGGCGAGCAGGCGGGCGACCAGGCCCCGATGCCAGGCGACCGGCCCCATGGCAAGCTTGGGGAGCAGGCGGGCGACCAGGCCTCAACGCAGGCGACTGGGACGTGTGGTCGGTCGAAGGAGCCAGAAGGTGCTCAAGGATCCGCTGCCTGTCTGTCACGGAGGTGTATACCGAAGGAGTATGGGAGCTTTACCTCGAAGTCTTCTCCCCTAACACGCCGTATCAGAACCATTAAATGTGCGTGGCTTCGCTGACGACATGATAGCCTATCCCTCTAATGACATGTCCCTAACCCGTCGCATGCAAGTCGCCCCCCGGGCGGACCGGGCGAAGTCAGGCGGTGGCGCAGAGAATGAGGCCAAGGGATGAGGCTACAGCGGTCGGTGTAATAAATGAGGTGTAATCAATGTCATGTCATTCCCCCACTTGCCCAAACCAGCCCGATCTATATAAGGGAGCTTCGGTGCAACGAGAGGGGAGGAGGAGAGAAACACGAAGGACATGGAACACACGGAAGAGGAAGCACGAAGAAAAGAGTGAGTGAATACACAGAGTGAGGAAGATAGAACCAAGCGAACTGTGTCATCCACCAAAAATCCGTTAACAGGAGCTCAAGCAGGACGTAGGGCTGTTACCCGCATCGGGGGCCCGAACCTGGGTAACATTGGTGTGTTCTTGAGTTTTTGCCTTTGTGGATCCCTTGGGAGAACCAGTAGGCAGTCCAGCCGCGAAGACCCACTTCATCAAACCCCGGACTCCGTCAAGGAAAGAAACCTGCCGGTGAAGTATGCCGACAGTGGCACGCTAGGTAGGGGGTAGCGGTTGGCTCACCCTTTTGTCTCTCCAGCGGGTCCTTGCCATCCATCCGGGAGGATTCCGCTTCTGGCGATGGCGGGTTCGCGTTCTCAGCGAGAAGTGCCGGTGAAGCTTAGCAGCGCCCGCAACATGTCCCGACACTCCCGTCAGGCGGGGAACCGTCTCACGCCTTCCCTGGAGGGGGGTGGCGATGTCCTCCCAATGGTAGCTATGCTGCCGGTTCGCCGGCAACTAGCCATGGAAGAGGCCACCTCGGCCCAAAATCTGCATGTCGTCCGTCTCCTCTTGGACCACCCCCCGGCGGAACTTGCGAGAGACACCACAGCCACGGCGTGGCTGCGAGATATCGCCGGCCTCATAGATGTGGCCTAGCTTCCCGTGGGGGCGTCTATTCGGCAGGGTACCTTCGATGCTCCACGGTCGGGGTTGCGTGCGGACCACACACAAGCTTCCAGCCACCTGAGCAAGAAGTGCTCTGGCTAGGAGGGCCAGAGCAAGGGAAAGGGTATACAGGACACATACCCCGTTTACACGGGGGGCCGCGCGGTGGCCTGCACGGTGGCCCGTGTGTCGCCTTGCATGTCCCCTAGGCCCAAGGGGGCCGTGAGGATCTGAGAACCCGTTTGGAGGAGCGTCGTCGGCAGCGCGGTGATGATTTGCATGATACATTGTAGCTCCATCACGCGCAGAGGCAAGGCCACGATAGGCGGACGACTCCTGGTGACGACGGCTCCTCCCGCAATGAGGAGGAGGCCCTCTCCTTCGAGTTCTTGGGGAGTCCAGGTCCGCGCTCTTCGGCACGGTCTCCGAGCCAGAATTCAGGCAGGTGGCGTGGCTCCCCCTACGGTGTTGGATGCCAAGCGTTTTCTAGACGGCAGCGCCTCGTCTCGTGGCCGGAGAGGTTTCGCCCGACATCCATCAAGAAGTATAATGGTACCACCAACCCGGAGGAGTTTTTATAGATATACACGACGGTGGTGCGAGCTGCAGGTAGATCTGAAAAGGCCATGGCCAACTATTTCCCAGCGGCCCTGATGTGATCCACTCGTTCTTGGCTGTTGAACCTTCCGCGAGGGTCGGTGCACTTGTGAGAGGAGCTGTGTGACCTTTTTGTCACCAATTTCCAAGGCTCCTACACACAGCCAGGCGTGGAGAATGATCTCTATGCCCTCGAGCAGGAGAAAGAGGAGTCGTTGCGTGACTTCATTCGTCGATTTAGCCATGTCGCAACACGATCCCTAGGATCTCCGAACAGTCAGTCATCATCGCCTTTCGAAGAGGCGTCCGGGACCACAAGATGCAGGAGAAGATGGTTACCCGTAGCATCACCACCACTTCCGAGCTGTTCTCCTTGGCAAACAAGTGCGCTCGGGCAGCGAAAGCTCAGGGCCAGGTGCCTAGTCTGACTCGCGGTCATGACGGCGACGAAGCCGGGACCTTGAAGGGTCCCTACTCTACAAGCAAGAAGAAGAAGAAGTGCAGAGCAACTGAATCCGGTCAGGTCCTAAGCACTGAGCGCGAGCATAGGGACACCAAGTCATGATGGCGCGACCACCACGATCGACGAGATGATTGCCACGGTTAGAGGGATGACCGCCCCGAGGAGAAGGAGGGCAGGTCCTACTGCTAGATCCATAGATTCAATGCGCATGACCTGGCCGATTGTCAGGTTGTGTGTAAGATGGTGGAGCAGCGACTCAAGGAGCGCCGCCCCCATGACAATGATCAGGATGAGGACCCCATCCAGTTGGCTTTCCAGCGGGCGGAGTGCACAGTGGCATACATACACGGTGGCTCAGCCACCTATCCCTCCAACGCGAAGTATAAGAGGCTAACGAGGGAAGTTTGCGTCGCTGTGCTGAACTCAGGGGCGGGTATGCTGCTGAAGTGGTCGGAGGAGCCAATCACTTTCAGTCGGGCTGACCACCCTGAAAGCACCGTCGGCCTGGGTCACCTTCCGATCGTGGTTTCGCCAACGATTTGGAACGTGAAGCTTGAGCGGGTGTTGTGGACGGAGGAAGCTCCATCATCCTCCTATCCTCTAAGGTGTTTTGGGTGCTCCAGATATCGCAGCAAGAGTTGCATCCGGCCTTGCCTTTCTACAGAGTCACCCCGGGGCTGGTTCGTGCCCCTAAGCCAGGTACGCCTCCCCGTCACCTTTGGGGACGAGGGCAACTACCATACAGAGGTGGTGGATTTTGAAGTCGCCGACTTCGACCTCCCGTACAACGCTCTGCTTAGCCGACCAGCGTTGGTCAAGTTCATGGTGGTGACCCATTATACGTACATGGTGGTGAAGATGCCAGGGCCCGGTGGCCCCATAGTCATCAAGGTGGACAGGCCGGAAGCCTTGCGCTACTACAAGCAGGCATTGGACCTGGCTGGCGCCACTGTGCAAGGCAGGCCGATGCTGCCTATCCGGGAGTCCCTCCGGCGAAGACCTGTGTCTTGTCTGGTTCATTTGGTGAGTTTAAAGTGGTCTCCTTGAGTGGGAGCGAGCCTGAGAAGACCGTCAAGGTGGGTGCCAACCTTGGCGTCGAATAGGAAAGCGCGCTCATCACCTTTCTCTAATCTAACTCCGATGTGTTTGCATGGCAACCGTCTGACATGACTGGGGTCCCCAGGGAGGTGATTGAGCATCGATTGGCAACGCTCCCAGGACTGCACCCGGTTCGGCAAAAGATCCGAAGGCAGGCACCAGAGCAACAAGATGCCATTCATGAGAAGGTAGAGAAGCTGCTGCGCGCGGGGATCGTTAGAGAAGTCTCTCACCCTAGGTGGTTTGCCAACGCTGTGCTTGTCAAGAAATCCAATGGGAGGTGACGGATGTGCGTCGAGTTCACCGACCTCAACAAGGCCTGCCCAAAGGATCCGTACCCTTTGCCACGCGTTGATCTCATCGTCGACTCTACGATGGGGTGCGAGCTGCTGTGCTTTTTAGACGCGTACTCCGGGTACTACCAGATTAGCATGGCAACGAAAGATAAAGAAAAGACCTCTTTTGTAACCCTGATGGGCGTTTATTGTTATATTAGAATGGCATTTGAGTTAAAAAAATGCTGGTTCTACTTATCAGCGTGCCATGAATATTTTCTTCCGTCCGTAGATAGGGCGGAACCTCGAGATGTATGTCAACGACCTGGTAGTGAAAGTCAAGAAGGGTGAAGGACTGATCGAAGACCTGGAGGAAACCTTTGCCAACCTCTGGAAGAATTGCCTGAAGCTCAACCCTAAGAAGTGTATGTTCGACATGCCCTCTGGGAAGTTTCTAGGGTTCCTCGTGTCCAGCTGGGGCATTGAGGCCAATCCCGACAAGATAGTAGCCATTGAGCACATGAAGCCACCTACTCGGCTCAAGTAAGTGCAATGTCTCGCTAGCCTACTGGCGTCCCTCAGGCAGTTTATACTCGCTTGGGGAGAGGAGTCTACCCCTATTCAAGCTGCTAAAGAAGACCAACCACTTCGAATGGACTCTGGAGGCCCAACAAGCATTTGAAGACTTGAAGAAGTACCTCTCATCCCCGCCGATGCTTGTCACCCCCAAACTGTGGCGAAAGCAATGCTTTGTACATTGCGCTACTACCTGTGCGGTAGTGAGTGATCTTGGTGGCGGAGAGGAAGGTGTCCGTGGCCGGTCTACTACGTTAGCAAGGTGCTACATGAGGCGGAGACCAGGTACCCACAAGCACAGAAGATGTTGTACGCCGTCCTAGTGGCGTCCAGAAAACTGCGACATTACTTCCAGGGGCGGGAGATCACGGTGGTCATTGCCTATCCCTTGCGAGAGATCCTCCACAATAGGGAAGCCGAAGGTCGCGTCGCCAAGTGGTCCGTAGAGCTAGGGGAGTTCTGCCTTAAGTTCACCCCCTACACCGCCATCAAGAGTCAAAGACTGCAGAGTTCATCGCTGAGTGGACTCCTGCCGCTCTTGAAGCTGAGGAAACACCTGTACCTTCTCCCTGGACTTTGTTCTCTAACGACTACTTCAGGCTTGAAGGAGTAGGGGCTGGGGTCATCCTGGTCTCACTGACAGGCGATATCCTTCAGTATATGGTCGTCCTAGACTTCAAGGCCACCAACAACATTGTCAAGTACGAGGGTTTGCTGGCGGGGCTGCGCGTCACCTCTGCATTAGGCGTCCGACGTCTTCAAGTCAAGGGTGACTCCCTGCTGGTCATCAATTAGGTGCGAAAGGAATTTCAGTGCTTTGACCCTACAATGGCAGCGTACTTGGCGGAGGTCAGGAGGATGGAATGCCACTTCGAAGGGCTGGGGTATATCCATATCCCTCGGCGCGACAACTACATGGCGGACGGGCTTTCACAGCTTGCGTTGTCAAGAACCATTGTCCCGGTCGGGGTTTTTGAAGAAAGACTTACACGACCATCCGTCGCAGCCCCCGTTCATGGTGGGGGATGATAGTGCGGCTGTCTCAGCCTCTGACTTAGGGAGGGAAGGCAGCACGGCTATCCCAGCCCCAATTCAGGGGGGAAGATAGCGTGCCAGCCTCAGCCCCCGGTTCAGGGAGGGAGGGCGGCGGTACCGCCAAGGCGGTACCTAGGGAAAAGCCTGGGCAGGCAGAGTACCCAAGCGATCACCACGTGGTTGCTACACTTGGCCGGGAAGGTCGGAGGATAGATCTGATCCTAGCTTTCCTGTGGGACCAAGTGATCCCCGACGATGATGCGTTAGCTAAGAAAATTGCACGTAATTCCAAGTGCTATACTCTAGTAGGTGGGGACCTATATCGCTAGAGTAGAAACGGAATTATTCTGAAGTGCATCACTCGGGAAGAGGGGAGCAACCTGCTCTCTGATATCCATGGAGGCATGTGCCGGAGCCATTTGTCCAGTCGGACGCTGGTCGTTAAAGCATTCCGCCAAGGATTCTATTGGCCTACTGCCCTCTAGGATGCTTGCGAGCGGGTGAGGAGATGCGAGGCGTGCCAGTTCCATACCAGGCAAATCCACCGACCAGCCCAGGCACTGCAAACCATCCCACTCTCTTGGTCGTTTGCGGTCGAGGGGCTGGACATCCTGGGCCCATTCCCGTTCCCGCGGGCCACAGGGGGCTTCACCCATTTGTTCATCGCCATCGACAAGTTCACCAAGTGGGTTGAAGCCGAGGCAGTGCATGCCATCACAACCTCCACTGCTATCAGGTTCATGCGTGGGATTTTCACCCGCTTCGAAGTCGCCAACCGCATCATCACCGACAACGGCACCCAATTCACCAGCGTGACCTTCCTAGAGTTTTGTGAAGAGATGAGCACCAAGGTATGTTTCGCCTCGGTGGCCCACCCGAGAAGCAATGGCCAAGCGGAGCGTGCCAACGCACTGGTATTGAGGGGCCTCAAGACGAGAACATTTGATCGGCTCCACAAGCGGGGACCACGGTGGATAGACAAACTTCCAGCGGTGCTGTGGTCGCTTCAAACCACACCCAGCCGGGCAACTGGAGAAACACCTTTCTTCCTGGTTTAGGGGCGAAAGCTGTCCTTCCGTCTGAAGCCATCATTGGGCTGCTCGCCAGCGTTCGGTGTTCAACGAGGACAATCAGGAAGGCTTGCATCGAGAAGAAGTCAATCTTCTGGAGGAGGTGCGTGACTGGGCGGCCTTGCGTGCTACCCGGTATCAGCAGAGCCTCAGGCGGTACCACGCCATACGGGTCCATGAGAGAACACTGGCAGTGGGCGACCTCGTCTTGCACAGAATTCAGGTGCAAGCCGGCCGCAACAAGCTGTGTCCCCTGTGGGAAGGCCCCTTTAAGATGGTCTTAGTCTCTCGGCCTGGGGTGGTCCAGTTGGCCACTAAGGACGGCCAAGAGCTGGCGAACTCCCAGAACATGGAATTGTTGCAGAAGTTCTACTCCTGAGAGCTGTAAGTGCTCAGCAGTTTGCCTTGATCAGCCAGAAGATGGACTCTCCCTCCATTGGCTGATTGGCGACGGCCGATAATCAAGCTAAGTTGTTTGTCTTGTGGGCTCTCAGTCTGTCTTTCTTGTCTTTCCTACTTATGCCACGGTGGGTCATGTTTTGCATGGTTGTCACGGGCACCGGTAGCCTAGTGGCTCCTTGTCGGTAAGAGGTAACGCCCAGCGCTTGTGTCGGGCAGGGACGGGCTACCAGGGGGGTGAGTTCAGCATGGTGTTCAATGCGGCTAGTACACCCCGGGTTGTCACCACGAGCACCGCTGGCCTAAAACCACTCCTGGGGACCCGCTACCTTGCCATGCAGTGCCGTGGTCCGGTTCCGAAAGATCGCAAGGATTTAAGTTCGAAGGCGATGGGGCGAGCGCTGGCTTTCCAAACACCGGGGATGCCTGCAGTCGCGGAAGTTGAAGGAAGACGACGGGAGATTAAGCCTACCCTGCAGGGCGGCAGCATGGGCTCCCGATGTCGGTGGAGTTGGTGCCGGGGCGGCAACAGAGGGCGTCGCTGCGCCTGATGAATACCCTGCCTCCGTTGTGCTTGGAGGCACGGAGGAGGAGGCAGGGGCAGGAGGCTGGTCATCGTTGCGGGGCCTCTTTGGGTCTGTGCCCGGGGCGTCCGAGGAGGACGGCCGCTTACCCGTGCTCCGGTTACCACCCGGGGTCGTGTCCCTGATTATCATGGGGCCACGGCATGGCAATGTCGCTGGCCCGGTGGAATCCATCGCCGAGAGTGACTCAATGATTTGGAGATGCTCCGCGAACTCTAGATCACAGAGTGGCCGGGCATCGGCCGGGAAGTTCGAACCGCTCGGCATCGGTCGGGAAGTCCGAATTGCTCGGCATCGGTGGTAGCAGCCCAGGCAGCCACTTGGTGATAGTAGGGGCGTCCAAGTTCCCTGCGCCTAATGAAAGACGATGAAAAGGTTATCGGTCGGTGGTGACCACAAAAGATCAAGGGAAGAGAAGAACGGGAACTTACGGCTTGGGTGCGTGCGAGTCATGTCATCATCGTCAGATCTCGCCATGCCTTGGTCGACTCACCGGTAGGGCTGATCCTCCAAGTCACAAAGTCCCGAACCACCAGTGCCCTGGTCAGCCCTAAGTCCTTCAGCCGGTTGATGCGGGCCACCATTGTCGGAAGCTCCGTTGTCTCTTCGACGGGCGAGCCCCAGTTCTCGATGACCACTGCCAGTGCAGAGGGCACCTCCAGGGCTTCGAGGCCACTGTCGTCGTTGGCGTATAGCCACTCGCTTCTCCACGCCTTCCAGTTGGTCTTCATGTGGAAGGGGATGTAGCGGGAGGCCAATCCGTCCTGGAGGCGAAAGTGGTAGCTTCCCGCGACTCCACTGTCCGTGGAGCCACGAGGAGTTAGAAGAAGCGGAAGAGGGGGAGATTGGGCATTACCCCCACGAACATCGCGTAGAGGTAAGCGAAGGTGAAAAGAATGAGGACGGAGTTGGGGGTAAGATGAAAATGGTGGATCTCATAGAAGTGGAGGACGGTGAGGAAGAACTCAGAGAAAGGCGGGACCAGGCCTGCCAGCAGCGCCCAGGAGAAGACGATGATCTCCCCGGCTCGCACCGCGGCGCGAGGGTTCTATGGCGTAGGCGAAGGGAACCCTCGGCGGCGGTCCGGGAGAGCCTCATTGCCCTCTCCCCATCGACAGTCGAAGTAGGATATTACTACGCCATTCGGGCAGATCGCTGTCTTAGCACAAGGAAGTTAAAGGGACAAGAAAGAAAGCAAAGGAGTCAAAAAGAGCGTGAACTGCCAGTCGTGGGTGTGCGTATTAATCGGTTTCTCACATCGACGGTTCGCAAAAAGGTGAAAGTGCGCGACGCATCGGGTCTCGAGAAAAGGTGGCAGAAGCGGAGAGGACTAGAGTGGTTGCATGTGCAGGAGTGGTGGACCCTTCCGAGAGCACACCAACTTTAAAGAAGTCTGATAGAGCCGGTGCGAGCTCTAGGATGCGCCTGGGGGCTACTGTCAGCGTACTTTACGTCGACTACCCTCTCCGCTAGAGTCAGGAGGGGCCACGGGTGCCGAAGTGTGAAGGGAAACAACGTTAGGCGACCGGGCCACGTGGCAAGCTTGGTGAGCAGGCGGGCAACCAGGCCCCGACGCTAGGCGACCGGGCCACGTGTTAAGCTTGGCGAGTAGGCGGGCGACCAGGCCCCGACGCTAGGCGACCGGCCCCGTGTGGCAAGCTTGGCGAGCAGGCGGGCGACCAGGCCCCGACGCCAGGCGACCAAGCCACGTGTCAAGCATAGCGAGCAGGTGGCGACCAGGCCCAGACTCCAAGCGACCGGCCCGGTGGCAAGCTTGGCGTGCAGGCAGGCGACTAGACCTCAACTCTAAGTGACTGGGCCACATGGTCGGCCGAAGGAGCCAGAAGGTGCTCGGGGATCCGCTGCTGGTCAGTCGCGGATGTGTATACCGAAGGAGTAGGGGAACTTCACCTCGAAGTCTTCTCCCCTAATACACCATATCAGAACCATTAAATGCGTGTGGCTCCGCTGACGACATGATAGCCTATCCCTCTGATGACATGTACCTAACCCATCGCATGCAAGTCGCCCCCCGGGCGGACCGGGCGAAGTCAAGTGGTGGCGTAGAGAATGAGGCCAGGGGATGAGGCTACAACGGTCGGTGTAATAAATGAGGTGTAATCAGCGTCATGTCATCCCCCCACTTGCCCGAGCCAACCTGATCTATATAAGGAAGCTTCGGTGCAAGGAGAGGGGAGGAGGAGAGAAACACGAAGGACACGGAACACACGGAAGAGGAAGCCCGAAGAGCACGAAGAAAAGAGTGAGTGAATACACAGAGTGTGGAAGATAGAACCAAGAGAACTGTGTCATCAACCGAAAATCCGTTAACAAGAGCTCAAGCAGGACGTAGGGCTATTACCCGCATCGGGGGCCCGAACCTAGGTAACATTGGCCTGTTCTTGAGTTTCTGCCTTTGTGGATCCCTTGGGAGAACCGCTAGGCCGTCCAGCTACGAAGACCCTCTTCATCGAACCTCGGACTCCGTCTAGGAAAGAAAACCTGCTGGCGAAGTACGCCGACGGCCCCATATGAAAGAAGACAGGGCTGGATCCTATATGAAAAAGACCATGGCAAGAGTGGTTCATCGACTGATGGACACTCTGCTATACCAGTATAAGCTAAAGAGATAATGAGACATGTGCATAAGTATTTGCATTGCATCAATAAAAAGAAATAAATATATGTGCTTAATTAATGTTGATGAGATGTAAATAATGACAATGATACAGGAGAGTTTACTCTGTTATTATGTTACTTGCTGACTCTCTAAACTCATACTTGCATTGTTGTTGTTTTAAGGTGAATGTTGAAGACAACAAGCATGAGTGGGAGTAGCACATTCATTTCACGTGTAGTCAGTAGTATATATAATACTTTTAATTGTCATATTCAGATTTTAATGGCACGCTTTGCTAGTTAGTCCTAATAGTAGACCGTAATGA